>CM076583.1:553401517-553826926 GCA_034641835.2 Pinus albicaulis | reverse complement strand
TAATAAAATTGTACGAATGTCATTCTAATGTAAAGGCACAATAAAAGTGGTGCTTGTAACATTTGTACAAATCAGGAAGGATAATTGTTCTTCATGGCTTGGAGGGTGGACATCCTCGCATGTAGGGTGTAGTGATTATCGAGCAGTTGATAGGCAACTTTGGCAGGGCTAGGCACTTCACAAGCTACAGTGGTTGCGTTGAGAAGGCAGAGTTTGCAGTAATGGAGAAAAATGTTGGTCAGTTGCGGTGGCAGGTGGGACGATAAGGTACCCGTGATATGGATGGCATGGGAGAATTTTGGGCTGCATCAACAATTACTTTGTGATGACATAAGCCATTGATGAATAGTTGTGTCGTTTGAAGGACAATCACTCCCCTAAACAGTAGTGTCGTTTTAAGGACAACCACTCCAATGAGAGATGTGTGACTATTTCAAATTTTGTGGTGAGAATAACTACTAGTGAAACTGACGGCTGGAGCAGGGAGCAGGGAGCGATGATTAGGCTGTCATGCGGCTCTCGGATGATTTTCAGGTAATTTTTTGTTTTGTTTTTATTTTAATATTTTTTTTTTCTAACTTTTTTTTTAAAGTTAACGATTATATTTTTTTTAATCTCCCTCCCTTTTCTTTTTTTCTTTTTTGAGATATTTGACTTTATTTTTTTATTTTTATTTTTTTTTTTAAATTTTAAATTTTAATTTTTTTTTTTCTCGATAAAACTAATTCTATTTAGAGAGGATATGGTACAAAATGATTACAAACAAGAGAAGCTAGAAAACGGAAGCGTAGGAAAGGATAAATATCACACCATTGAGAATGCGAAGGCATTACGATAAGCAAAAATTACGTTAAAAGCAAAGCGAAGGCAGAACGTGGATTCTCTGGTATGGGTCGAATCATCCATTCGGCATTTTTTCCCTTTCTTTTTACCAACTTTGACCCAGCCAAGATGATGCGGTTGAGCTGGAACAACTTGTAGACTGAGCTGCGCTGTGGGTGAGGTCTCCTTGTCTGAATCCGAGGGAGAAGACTCATGAGTTCTTTTCTGAGAGTTTGGTGGAACATTAGATTCCTTGGGGCTTGCCGAAGGCGGATCCTGTGGCTGCAATGCTTCCTCCCCTTCTGCTTCTCCTTCCTCTTCATCCGAACTGAAGTTCATTTCATCCATGGGAGGCGGATCATGCGGCTTCCAGCTTTTGGATTTCGGCTTATGATTGGCTTTCTTCTTTTGGGCAGGAATCGAGGGGCAAGAGCTCTGAAGGTGCCCAGTATGATGGCAATGCCGGCAGCGAAAGGCTGTGTTCTCGTAGTCCAGGGTCTGAGTCCAGTGAAAGTCTCCAATTTTGAGATTAATCTGTTCTGGTAGACCTTTACTCATATCTATTTCTGCGCAGATTCTGCCGAAGGTATAAATTCGCTTTTCCCCCCTCAAGGGGTCTATGGCAAGAAAACGGCCTAGCGTATTTCCAATCCCTTCGAAGACAGCGAAGTGCCATAGATGCGCCAGGAGATTAGGTAGCCTGACCCAAATGGGGAGCTTGGTGATCACTGCATTAGATGGATCGAAGTCTGGAAACCAGGGGGTGAGGAATAAACCTGCTGTGCCCCAGAACCATGGACCTTCTGTAAGATCTTTTTGGTAGTCTTCGCTGAAAGCAAACACTACAATGAAAAAGCCCTTTGAGCAAAATAAAACCTTGCAATTGTTGGTCCAACTGGAGCGAATCCATTGGTAGAGATCTGCCGTGCGTGGCCATAGTCCATTAAATCTGCAAATAATGGCATGCTCTGCAAACTTTTGGCTTTGCTCATCCAGCGTTGGATGCGAAATTTCAATGGAGGGGATCTCCTCTAGTTTGTCCACTAGAAAGGGTTTGGGAGCCGAAGCTGGTGGAACAGATTTCTTGGGTGTGTGAGCATGGACAGCGTCTTTGTAGGAAAAAGCCGGAGCTGTAGAAGACTGTCCAACTGCACCCCCTCTAAGACGAAGGGTGAAAACAATAGATGCATTTCTTTTAATATTGTAAAAGGAGAGGGGATAGAGATCCTCAAGTTGTTTAACTTCGTGGAGGAGTCTCTGTGATGCATGTGGAATCCCCAGCCTATCTTCAAGGGCTTGCTTGAGGTCCTGTACTAGATTCGAGGAGCTCACCCATTGCAGCAAAGTTTTGCCAGAAAGGAGCAGGATCTGGATCTGATAAGAAGCAGAAAGTTCAGTCGACTTCTGCTTGCCTCTGCATATCTGGGATGAGAGCGACGATGTTTTTCCCGAGAGATTGTCTTGGATCTGGAATGCTTGTGTGTCTTCAGGCCTATCTGGCTGGATTAGGATAGGGATAGGAGACTGCTTCTCACGAACAGCAGTCCGATCTATGTCCAGATTTGGAAGCAGTTCAATCGGGCTCGGTAAACATATCCGCTGCATGCTTATGGCAGAGAAATGATCTATAAGATCTGCTGGGTTGCTTCTACTTACATTGTGAGTAGCAAATGAAGCGACGGCATTAGAGCTAACTGTAACATTAGCCAGGAAGACATCCACCCAGGCGGCTGCAACAACGGTGCTAAGGGAGCCGTCCTTGATCGAGGGTTTGAAAGGGTTTGAAGCCTGCAGGTTCAAATCTGCTACCCTGACGAAGAGACAGGCCTGCTTTGGTGTCGCTGCAAGCGTTGAGGCGTGGCAGGCATCTGTGAGGGCGGCGGCTGCAAAGCCGTCTGAAACTTTGTCATGAAATGTTGTCGCCCAGACAGCGGCATTATGACCTTCAGGAATACTCCTGTGCAGTAGCAGGCAGACATGCAAGATCCGATCTTCGGTCTTGAGCAAGAATGGAAGGCGACCGGTCCTCGAGGAAGCGGTAGGGCCGGCGCGTACCGAGTGGCCTCCTTTGCCAAAACCTAAAATCCTCTTTCGCCATCGCCTCCCACTCGCCTTCGATCAAGGTATTATGCAAGTGTTCGACTTCAAATGCCTTATTACACACTTTATTTTTAATTATATATATATTGATTTTTTTTTTTTTTTTTATAAGTTTTGTTACTATTTTTTTTTCAATTTCTTAAATAAATTCTTCCTTTTTTTTTTTTATATTATGGCCAAAGGCCTACTGGCGAAAAATGGAGAAACTTCAAGACTGGTAGCAAAACGCTTCGACGACAACGACGTTGACGAATTTGACGGTCAAGGACCCAGATCAGAGAGTGTGACTTTGTGCACCGGTTAAGCGGCCAAAGGCTCGAACCGCTCTGATACCAAATGAAGTGAACAAAGTTCTACTTCTCGTTAAATACTCCAGGAGACTTGGAATATGAAAATAGCCATTGATGATACAAATATTATATTAAATAGTATGAAGAATGAATGATGATGATGTTACAAATGAGGCTCACTTATATAGCTAGACAAGTGCCTCTTCACGAAAGATCTTCTCCCATTTAGACATGCTTCTTCAACCTAATTACTAATTCACTAATCATTATCTACTGTTTACATTATTTATATTATTTTATTCATAACACAGTCACTATCATAAGCTCAATACACAGTCAGAGAATCATAAGGCTAATTACAACAATGAACAATGTTAGATTCTAATCTCTACATATATATTTGTCTTTTCAAAATAGGAAGAAATCAACAGTAGCATTATATCTTATGCACACATCTTCAAATCACTCTTTGCATAACAAGATTCCTCTGTCTTGCAAATAATTTTCAGTCATTGCATATACTGATCATAGATCTCTACATAAAGTTAAACACAAGATGTGATAGCCACTAAGGTACTCCTATTGTCATCAAAGAATTAAATCATTCTTAACATGTTTGGACATGCAAAAGAAATCACCATTGAAGCTACAAATCAATCTATGTTACTAATCTACAACATTCATTTCTCTACAAATAATGAAGACATCATCTACATAGAACAAGGCAGTCTGAACAAGTAAAGACCAAGAAATTTATCAAATACTTCTATATATATCTATGCCATAATACACATGTAAGAACACATTCATTAGCTCATTATAAAAATATTGGATATCTAGGATCTGAGACTCCTCATGCTCCTGGTGCTCCCTAATCAGAGAATATACTTAACTAATGCACACCTAGTGCTTTGAATCAACCCTCTTTATATAGGAATTCAAGCTCCAAATACCTCAGGTCATTACCAAAGTATTTCCAATACCATAGGCAGAAATCAATGATGGAATTTTGACCTTTATGGAGGATTACCTTGGGCAAATACCATGGTTTGGCACAAATATTTTCTTTTTCTGCTCCTACATAGAGTAACACACTTTTCTCCTTCGGGAAGTTCATTCATGGCAGGGGTAACTTAGGTATAATGAAGACAAACTAAGTTTAAATCCTCCCCATGCAATGCTAACCCATGTTACCCTTATTTCAACCTCAAAATGTAGTCAATTTAACTCTAAAACTTCTAGAATGTGCCTCTTTATGCCTACAACCATCTCCCAAGCATGTAGAATCATTACACTGTCATATCAAGCTCATATCAAGGCACTAAGCCATCATGTCATGCCTCTAACATTGACTAACCGATCAACATAGCAAGGCCTCTAGGCTAGTAGACATCCTCTCCTTAGACATCTGCATAACCACCTTCAAGTAGCTTCAATACTTGTCCAAAGCTTGTGCAAAATTGGGCAACTCATATTCAATCATCAATAAACCTTCGTAAATAATAGAATACCTGCAATACCTTTCTAATCACGAGGAAACATCCTCCATCCATGACTTACATTAATTCTTCATTAGACAACTGTTGACAATCAAGTATACATATATGCAAGAGATACTGGTAGGAAATATTTCAACAACCATACAAACCTTCTTTAATCAAGAAAATCAAGCCTGTACTATGCACATTTGTTGAGCCTCATAATTGTTTCTTTTTGAAAATTCTTTTTCACCTATTTTGACCACCATAAGCACCAATGGGCATCAAATCAGTGAATTCGAAGCTTGATACGTATATAATTGTCTTATATTCCATATGTTACTATTTTTCTTTATTATTTGACTAATATTTGCATCAGCTACCGGATTTTGATGTTTCTGCAAACAAAATCTAATTCTGCAGATGAATCCATTGTTGAATAGGATCCAAAGTGCTCACTGGAGCAAAAGATATACGAGAAGATAGCGATTAGTCTACTCAACGTTTTCCTCCTATCTTCAGGAATCGAAATTATGAAAGAAGTTTATAATCGAATGGTCAAAGGTGAAGGTCAACAGGTTAACTATAGCAAGCGAGCAAGAAGTGAAACGAACCCCTCACGATTTGCTTTGTTAAACAGAAAATTGTGATCAATTTCTGATAGGATATATTCTTAGATTAAATTAGAATTCTGTTAGGTAAAGAAAATTTGAACATTTATGACATAGGCTTCATAAAAACCACGTAGTAGATATGTTATGCATCCTTTTTATTATCTTATGTTATGCAACAATGAGCTCTTAAAATTTGTTTTAATATAAAAAGAAGTTTTATTATTTCGATGCGTGGTTGATATTTCAACTTAGTTCTGTTGCCATCTACTTGTGGAGGGCCCCCTCAAGCAGTAAGCGTTTTTCATTTATGTTATTTCGATTTCTGAATTTCATGATCAATTAGATGGATGCATCCCCTAACGTATCTTTATGTTGATTCTCAATTGAAAAACAGATTATATGTGTAGTGTTCATGTGAAGAATATTATTGAGTTCATATATATAAAATAGTTTGGTTATTTTATTAATTCAAGAGCACATGAATTGAGTTGGCATTGAGAGTTTGAATTGAGAACGAGATTGTAATTTTGAGAATCAGAGAATTAGTTTGTAGGTTTCTTTTGAGAGCATCAGTGTTGTGAGTTTATTTCAAAGCAAGAGTGATTTATTAGTTTGAGCAAGTGTGAACATAGTTTAAATTCATTTTTATTTTTCATGCAAGAGTATGTTATATTGATAGTTGAGTTTATTATTTTAGAAATCAAGTTTCTTTAAAAGAACATTTTAGATATTTTGCAGAGTGTGTGTGTGGGTCTTTATGAGTTAAATTTCATTTTGCAAGTGTGAAATTAATTTATGAGTTTGAGATCTTTATTAGTTGTGTGGATTTCATAATTAGATATCAATGTGATCATCTTGCTTAGAATTAGTTTCAATGAATAATCCAATCATGTGCAATGATAATTTAATTCAACTTAGATAATTAGGATTCCTAGCACATTTAGTGTACTTACACTTCGTCAATTTACTAGCCCTGGTCCATAAATTATGTAATCAATTTAAGACAATTAATTTGACAAACATTTTGGAGTCGTTTTTGGGGAAGTATAAATAGGAATCTTGCCTTTTTATTTTGAAAATAAAAAAGACACACAAAAACATAAACATGATATGCATAGGGAAAGAGATTCTAGAGATAGATTTGTAAGTAGCGGAAAAAGTTTAATTCCAGCAACACCACTCACCCCACCATGACTTCGTAGTGCCACACCATCCACCCAAACTCGCATGCCATCCATTGCAGGAAGACATAGGCTTCCTGAGGTACTTAGATCTAGAATCCAATCTAGGAATTCACCAACCTCATTAACAGAGGCTGTACTGGAAGAAGAAGATCCTACATCCCCAACAGAAGGAGTAATTTTCCTAACTTCAATTGGAGAACAAATTATAGCTCAAGAATTATAATTCCCTAGTGAAGAAGAGGAAGAAGAAACCTATTTTAATATACCATTGATAGAGGAACATGAAGAACTAGAAGAGGAATAAACAAACCCAATTTTTGAACCTTACATTAGTTCTGAAGAATCCACAATGGCTGGAGAAGGGGAAGGATAAGTACACAATATAAATGGTGAAAATATTAGGATTGAAGGTGGAAGAGGATGTAGGATTGGAGGTGGAAGAGGTGGAGGAAGAGGAAGAGGAGGAGGAGGAGATAGAAGAGAACCATATCCTCTTGGGTTTCCTATTTTCAATGAAGATACTACAGTAAAAATGAAAAATATCTCACCCTCTGTCCTTCCTAACTTCTATGGATTAAGAAGTGAGGATCCTGAAACATTTATTTTTAAGTTAAAAGTTTTATGTAGATCTTATGACTATTCGCTCGACTCTCAAAAGTTGAAATTGTTTCCAACAGATCTTAATGATGCAACACTAAAATGGTTCATGAGTTTAATAACAAACTCTATTATAACATGGGAAAAAATGAAAACTGCATTCTTAGAGAAATATAAGGATTACTGCATGCCCCATAACCTTAAGGATGAAGTATTCAAAATGATGCAAAGAGAAGATGAAAGGATTTAATTGACATATTTAACTACAATATTAAGAGAGCTAAAATGGAAAATTTAGATGAAGACACTTTAAAATCTCTCCTATTAAAATCCATTAGAGATGAATGGATGGATCTTCTCAAATTAATGGGTAAAGGGGATATTACTGGGTTATCATTACCAGGAATTTCTGAGTTATGCATACACATTTAAAGAAGTAAGTCAAGAGTTGGAAAGAGTTCAAGAGATCCTGTTATCTCTAGAATTAATAAATCTGCAACTGGTATAGTAAGTAAGGTTGAAATAGGAAATTTTCTTGATGATTTTAAGACATACATTTTAGGGAATCTTAGTGAACAAATATATACCCTTAAAATACAAAAAAGTCAAAAAGAGGAAAATGCTGCTCTATCCATCTTTTGTCCCAAGTGCAGAAATAAACATGCCTTGAGAGAATGTCTTGTTGACTTGAAGAGTGTAGAAACTTGTGTTATATGTGCAGAAAGTCATGATACTAAATAATGTCCTTCAATACTAGGTCTTAAAGCTGTTTACCTAGAGGAAGTAGTCCCAAATCAGGTAGACCCTCTTTGTTTCGTTTCCAAGATACCGTGGAAAAATTAAGGATTTAACACCCAAACATATGCACAACCACCACAAAATAACTAGACTACACCCATGCCTTGGCAACCTCGGGAACAAGGATGGAAAAATACTTATGGAAGAATCCTCAATATCCTCAACCTTACCCTACTTTTCCACCACAATATTTTTCTAAGCCTCGCCAACCATCTCAAGTTGATTTCCATAATCCAAATCCACAACTTTAATTACCATTTCCACAAAGACCAAACCAATTTCCTGCTTAACCACTTCCAAAGCCAAATAATAAAAATTCACAACCAGTTTACAACATAGAAGGGAAAAAATTCCAAACCTATATGATAACTCCATTAAATCTAAACAATGTTCAACTTAGATTTGATAGAGTATTGGAAAAGAAGTCACCATCTGTTGTTATTCAGGAAAGTGAAAAGGATGATCTTTCTGAGGAGGAGACATCTCTTCATTAGGATGAAAATCCTCAAAATAAGGATGACCACTCTAATGAAGGTACATCTCTTCATTAGAAAGAAAATATTAAAAAACAAGCCACTCCTACATACTTTAATGGCACTCCAATAAATTCAACTCTCTTTATGGAACAACCTTTAGTATCTATTTCAAAACCACCTTTTCCTAAAAGATTAAAAATTGATAAAGGGTAGAATAACATTTTTTATTTCCTGACTATGATATGTTGGATGAACTGAAGAATGTTTGCATAAAAATTCCTTTGCTACATGCCATTAAAGAAAGACCAATTTTTGCAAAGGCAATTAGGGAGCTATGCATTAAAAAACTAGGAAGGAAAAGAAAAGAAGTCAAAAGAATTCAACTAGTTGGAAAAATTGCAGATATCATGATGGGAAAAACAAAAATTCAAAAATACTTATATCCGGGAAGTCCCATTGTGAAAACACACATTAATGGTGTTGAAATACCAAATAAATTGATTGATTTAGGAGCAGCCATAAACATCATGATTAAACAAACTATGGACCAATTAAAACTTCCTAATCTTTAATATACATCTACATTGTTACAATTGGCAAATAGGCATGTAATTAAACCTGATGGTGTGTTAGAACATGTATATTTATCCTTAGATTATTGGGAATATCATATTGAATTTATGATTTTATCACCCAAGAATAACTTAGGAGGACACCAATTGATCCTAGGGAGACCATGGTTAGCCACCACTGACGATTTCATAAGTTGTAGATCTAGCGACATGTTTATCTCTGATGGAAGTTAAACAAATAAATTTACATTGTACCCACCTACAAAAATAATGATAGAAGTAGAAAGTGAAGGATGGATAGATGATGATATTGATATACGACCAATTTTTGCTACTTCACAAACAGATGAAGAAGATCAAATTTTTAAACTTAATGGAAAATAATGAATCATCTTCATACTGTGAATTGAGTCAAAATTTTCAAAACAATGTAATATTGAATATTTATCATCTCGTCAAATGTCTTTACATTCTATGGAAAAAATTGGAAATTCTTTAATAGAAAATTTTACAGGGAAAACTCTGAATATAAATCATAACTTGGAAGAATCTAAAAAGAAATAATTAGTGAAATGCTACAAGAACATTCCTTTGCTTATGCATGGGAATATACTGATATGAAAGGAATTGACCCTGAAACTTGTATGAATCACATCTATATTGGAGAAAATGCCAAACCAATGAGACAACCACAAAGGAGGATGAATCCAAATTTAAGGGAAATTGTTAAGGAGGAACTACAAAAAATGTTAAATGTGAACTTTATTTATCCTATATTTAATAGTCAATGGGTTTCACCACTAGTAATTGTTCCGAAAAATAATGGAAAATGGAGAGTATGTATTGAATATATAGAACTGAATAAATCCACTTTAAAGGATCACTTCCCACTTCCTTTTATAGATCAAGCTGTAGATACATTAGTAGAGAAGAAATATTTCTCATTCTTGGATGGTTTTAGTGGATATAATCAAATTCAAGTAGCTCCAAGAGATCAAGATAAAACCAATTTTACCTGTCCATGGGGAACTTATGCTTATAGAGTACTTCGTTTCAGATTATGTAATGCACCTGCAACATTCCAAAGGGTAATTCTTGGATTTTTTTTCTAATCTAATTCATGATTATATGGAAGTATACATGCATGTTTTTACTGTCTATGGGAACTCTTTTGAAGAAGATCTTAAGAATTTAGAAAAAATTCTTATTACATGTAAAGAAACAAATCTTTAATTAAGCCATAAAAAAAGTTTTATTATGTTTACTTAAGGGATTGTTTTAGGCCACCATATCTTGGGAGATGGAATCAAGGTGGATGTATCTAAGGTAGAAGTAGTTTCTAGATTATCAGTTCCTATTTGTTAAAAAGATGTTAGAAGTTTTATTGGTTTTAATGGTTACTATAGAATATTCATAGAAAAATTTACAAAAATTGCCTCTCCACTTTTCAAATTATTAACAAAGGATTGTTAATTCACCTAGAATTTTGATTGCCAAAAATATTTTGAAACATTAAAAATAAAATTTCCGAAGCACCAATTTTGAGGGGACCAAATTGGAAGTTACCTTTTCATATTTCAATTGATGCTTCAAAGACAACAATGGGAGTTGTATTAGGAAAAAAATACTTGACTCGTTATGCCATTTACTATACAAGTAAAAATTTGACTCCTGCAGAGTTAAATTATATTGTCACTGAGAAGGAGTTTTTAGTAGTGGTACATGCCATTAACAAATTTAGACATTATATCACTGGTTATGAAACCTTTATTCACACTGAACATTCTTCAATTATATACTTAATGAATAAATCAATTACAAATGGTAGAATCACAATATGGTTACTTATGTTACAAGAGTTTAATATTACTATTTTGGATAGACTTGGAAAACAAAACAGTTGCTAATTTCTTGTCTTGGATCCAAAATGATAATAACAATACTCTTGTAGAAGATGATTTTCTTGATGAATATATTTTTGCAGTAATTACTAAATCCCCTTGGTTTTCAGAAATTACTAACTACTTGGCTACAAGAAATTTACCATCATACTTATCTCCTTGTGAAAAGAGAAAGGTAATTAAAACTAATGCACCATACTCATGGATAAATGAAGAATTGTACAAAACAAGACCTGCTCTAATTATCCAAAGACGTGTTAGAGAAGATGAAGTACCCAAAATACTGAAAGATTTTCACGATGAACCATGTGGAGGACATTTTGCTGATAAAATAAATTCTTACAAAATCCTTCTCTTAGGATATTATTGGCCTTATATTTTCAAGGATGCCAAAGAATATGTTAAGAGATGGAATAGTTTTCAAAGAATGGGGAAACCTATCCTTTCAGATGAAATGCCTCTACAACCTCAGGTACTCATTGAATCCTTCGAGAAATGGGCTTTAGATTT
The DNA here is from genome assembly GCA_034641835.2 of Pinus albicaulis. Lineage (NCBI taxonomy): Eukaryota > Viridiplantae > Streptophyta > Pinopsida > Pinales > Pinaceae > Pinus > Pinus albicaulis. The sequence continues at coordinate 553,815,584 of CM076583.1, read as the reverse complement.
TTTTGGTCCTATTTATCCACTATCAAGACAGAAAATGTACATTCTTGTTTGCATTGATTATGTTACAAAATGGGTATAAGCTAAAGAACTTCCTTTTGCCACTGAAAATGTTGTAGTCTCATTAATTTTTGAGGATATTTTTACTTGTTTTGGTGTCCCAAGGGAAATTGTGACAGATCAAGGTACTCAATTTACATCCAATTTGGTACAAAAGATAATTGAGGAATACAAAATCAAACATAATAAGTCTACTCCATATCATCCACAAGAAAATGGACAAGTGGAGCCCACTAATAAATTAATTTAAGCCATTCTTACCAATATTGTGCATCTGCATAGAAGAGATTGGGCAGAAAATCTTCCAGAAACTTTATGGGCATACCATACCACATGGATAAACACTACAAGACATACTCCCTATGAACTTGTTTATGGGAAGCAAGTCTTGTTTCATATTGAATTTCAAATAAATACTTTCAAGACAACAATCAAATTGGGCCTTGATCTTTCAGAAGCACAAAAATAAAGGATGGAGCAACTAAATGAACTATATGAGACAAGACAAGATGTTATGCAAAGAACCAATCTAGTTCAGCAACAAAGATCTAAGTGGCAAGATAAATATATAAAAGAGAAGAAATTCCAGCCAGGGGACTGGGCCCTACTTTTTTATTCAAATTTAAAAAAATTTCAAACTCATTGGCTTGGGCCTTATGAGATTGAAACAGTCTTTGATAATGGTGCAGTCAGGATCAGAACTATTGATGAAGAGAAAATTACCTTCCTTGTAAATGGTCATCGATTGAGATTATATCATAAGCCATTAACAAGGGAAGAATTTGTTGAAAATTTACTGAAACAAATCGATTTAAAGTTGGTTAAGAATGATTTTCCTTCTCCTTTAGCATGAATTAAAAGTCTTATTTATTTTCTAAAAAAAGAATAAAAAAAATAAAAACAAAATATAAAAAAAGTAATAATAAAATTGTATAAACATGAAAACCAACAAATGTTGTCATGTTTATACAGAAAAATCTAGGGTGAAAACCAATTTTTTTTTTGGAATCCTAAATTTTCTTTTTTCAGCCCCAATCTAATTCCCATTTTTCTTTATATACCTCTTTTTCATTCAAAATAAATAGCTACAAGATTGCAGCTTTGACAAATTTCTGCAGCTGATACTGATGGGAAATTATTGATTGGAACAATTGAAGACTCCAAAAGAGGAATGATCAAGCCAACAAATGAAAGTGCCTAAGGAAAAATCCCAAGCAACAACCAAGCATTATAATTATCAATTGAGAGGTATGCAAGTATTTGTATTTTTAATAAAGGTAAAACATTAGAAGTATGAAATAATGCAGACATTAATACTACCGTTAAAGGTAATTATTACTATGGGTTAAATCATAAGTATTCTTTCATATCATCTAAAACTAGTTGTAGAAGCCCATATGTCATTCATAATTACATTACCACTCCATTTCGAAAACCCTGTTTTATTCTGCAACTCATTCATTTATACTCTGTTCTTTTGAAAATAAAAAAAAACATTTTGTTCTCGTCCTTGCTCATATCTCTCATTCCACTTTCAACCTCGCTTATATCCCTCATTTCACTCTCGACCATACCCCATTTCCATAACCCTGTCACAGAAACAATTGTGAGACGAGACTTCACCAACATGGGGGTAATTGTTTGGAGTGAACCTAATGGGAAGAAATGTATGGAAGGATATCCCAAACCAAGCAAACGTTAGAGCAGGTGAAATGGTGGGAATTCATAGAAAAAATTGATGGTTTTGATAGAGAGGTGACAAAATCATTCGCTCGAGCTTTTGGTGGAACAGAGGCCAAAATTGGAGATATCAGAATAGTGGTGATAGAGTCTTCCATAACTGATGTTACTAGGCTCCCAAGGGTTGGAGAAATATTGTTTAAAAATAGAGGAATTGAAGAGGGCAACTAGAGGACATTCTTAAAGAATCCAAGCATGGACACCACTGTTTTCAAGAAAGGTATTCTTAGCATATCCTTTAAAACTAAATGAAGGAATTTGATTCTAGTTATCCAAAAATTTATTACATGCGAGGGCATGTTTGGTAGTGTGTTTTTCTACCATATTCATCTCATGATGCACTTTCTTGAAGGGAATGAAATAAATTTACCTTATTTCCTACTGCATGGCTTAAGGAAAATGTGTGGTAATACTTAGAGGAGGATACAGTTGATTGACAACACTATATACCACCACAGTCTTGTTAAAATGCTCATAGAAGTTCATTTAGAGAGCTTAGGAGATAATTGGGAAACTTTTCTTGTCAGAAACCACTTTAAGGAAGTAAAACAAGACATAGACAACAGTAGAAAAACAAGGAGTGTTGTTGAAAATGCAACAAGATGATGGAGCTTAGTGAAATGAAGTCACCTTCACTAAGTGGGCTCGCAGGCTATTTTTGGCGCAAAGTCTGTTTTTAGACTATGTCTATTTTTAGACATATGGAGCATGGTCCAGGAGTTGCAGTATGCTATTCTTGGATGATTGGTCGAGTTGGTAAAAATAGATGGACCTCTATTTTTAGACATACAGGTCGAAGTCTATTTTTAGACTGCCTGTCTAAAAATAGGTCAGTCAAATATTATTAGCCCTTAATAATATTTGGACTATAAACTTCAGTTTATTCTCTTACAACACTTCAGTTGGAGCTATGGATGTGGCCCATGCATATGACAGAAGGAATTACGCTATTCCTAGGGGTTTGGTGAGCTCATGCATGGTTGACTTCAGTTAGAACTCAAGTGGCGGAGTTTGGTGGAGTTGATGAGACAGTTGGTGGAGTTGTGTTCGGTTTAACTTAGTTGAACTAGTTGTGTTTAGTTTAACTAGCTAATACACTAGTGATGAGTGGAGTGAATTAAATATTATTTAATTCACTAATTATTAACTCATTATTCAACTCGAGAACACATCAGTTCACTACAGTGCATGGACAGTTCAGTGGAGACCAGTGGAAGAGGTAAATGAAAGGGTGAGTTTGCTATTAGTTGCGACAGCAGTTGTGCATGAGATTTGCACAAGCATTGGAGGAGATTGCCCATGAGGATTGCGCAGTTGAAGCCAAGGAGATTCGAACTTGGATCCCTCATTGAACCAACTTGGATTGCGCAATAGAGGCAGGAAATTAGTGGATGAGTTTTGAACCTGTGACTTGTTCAAAACTGAGCTAGTTTGTGTGTAACTTTTGGAGACAGTACTGAGTACTTGTGAGGAGTATTGTACTGAGATTGTTACATGTTCTCTTCCATTATAATATGCAAAATAGCTGGGGGTTTTCAGCTATAAGCTTTCCCCATTACATATTGTGTTTATGTGCGCATGCGACTGTTTCTATTTCCGAAAATTGATGATCAATTGTAGAAGAGGTTATGTGTTATGCATGAATTCGAATTAATGTGTGACCAGGATAATCTCAGTGGATAAATCTTCATTATTCAGAAAATTTCTACAAGAGAAGTAGAAGGAAAATGCTTGAAATCTTTGTTGAAAACCCTCCAGAACAAGAAAAAAATTCAAAAGATGAAACTCCTTTGGTGAATATTTTGGAAAACATGAGGAAGAAAAAAGTTAGAAGAAAGAAAGTCAGCCAGAAAGAAGAAAATGCATCCACAAAAGAAAAAAAAGCAACTAAAACATAATAGAGAAACATTTAAGAACAAGTACTTCCTTCATCCACTATAAGGAGAAGTGCAAGGCTTAACAAAGTAATAAAGGAACCATGCATAGAGTATGTTGATTTAGAAGTGGAGGAGGAATCGAATTTTCCCTCACTACCATTTTATCACCAAAGGGAAGGTCACCAAAAATTGACCCAATACAACAAAAGATATATGCTTATATTGAGTATTTGGAGAAAAGTGCTACAGAGAAGGCATCTTCTTCCACAATTCAAAAAACAGGAATTCAATCTATTAGTCCACAAGAACCTCCAATCATAAATACTCTAAAGCATGAAAGCATTGAATTTGAGATACCGAACAAACACCTGAAACAAGAAAATGAGACCTTAAAAGCACAAAATGAAATACAAAGGACTCACAATGATAACATTCTCTCGCACCTAGGTGTATGGCATAAAAAGAATAAAAATTTGAAGGAAAATAACACGTCTCTGAAAAGGAAGGTCATAAGTTTGAAATGAAATTTTTTGATGAAGAAGCCCAAGATGCAAATTGCTAAGAAGAGGGTAAAGAGGAAAAACTTAGATGTTCTAGCTCAAGTTTATGAAGAAATACAGTAATAGAGAAAGACTATCAATTTTTAATTTTTGCATGAGGGCATGTAATGGCCTCTGCGTGGGGGAATGTTGAGCCTCATAATTGTTTATTTTTTACAATCAATTTTCACCTATTTTGACCACCATAACCATCAATGGGCATAAAATCAGTGAATTCAAAGCTTGACAGATATATAATTGTCTCATATTTCATATGTTACTAATATTATCTATTATTTGCATAATATTTGCATTAGCGGCCAGATTTTGAAGTTTCTGCAGCTGAGTCTAGTGTTGAACAGGATCCAAAGTACCCGCTGGAGCAAAAGATATATGGGAAGATAGAATTAGTCTACTCAACATTTTCCTCATATCTTCATGAATCAAATTTATGAAAGAAGGTTCCAATCGAATAGTCAAAGGTGAAGGCCAACGTGTTAGCTACAATAAGCGAGCGAGAAGTGAAACGAACACCTCACGATTTGCTTTGTCAAATAGAAAATCGTGAGCGATTTCTGATAGGATATCTTCTAATATTAAATTAGTATTATGTTAGCTAAAGAAACTCTGAACATTTATGACAGAGGCTTTATAAAAACTGCGTAGCAGATATGTTATGCATCGTTGTTATTATCTTATGTTATGCAGCAACGAGCTCTTAAACTCTGTTTTAATATAAAAATAAGTTTTCTTATCTCGATGTGTGGCTGATATTTCAACTTAGTTATGTTTCCATCTGCTTGTGGAGGGCCCCCTCAAGTAGTAAGGGTTTTTCATTTATGTTATTTCGATTTCTGAATTTCATGATCAATTAGATGGATGCATCCCCTAATGTATCTTTATGTCGATTCTGAATTGAGAGACATATTAGATGTGTAGTGTTCATGTGAAGCATATGATTGAGTTCATAGATAGCAAACAATTTGGTTATTTTATTAATCATTTTCTTTTATTAATTCAAGGGCACATGAATTGAGTTGGCATTGAGAGTTTTAATTGAGAATGAGATTGTAATTTTGAGAATCAGAGAATTAGTTTGTAGGTTTCATTTTAGAACATGAGTGTTGTGAGTTGATTTCAAAGCAAGAGTAGTTTATCAATTTGAACAAGTGTGAACATAGTTTAAATTCATTTTCATTTTTCATGCAAGATATAGTTGAGTTTATTCTTTTAGAAATCAAGTTTCTTCCAAAGCACATTTTAGATATTTTGCAGAGGGTGTGTGTGAGTCTTTATGAGTTAAAAATTCATTTTGCAAGTGCGAGATTAATCTATGAGTTTGAGATTTTTATTGGTTGTGTGGATTTCATAATTAGATATCAATGTGATCATCTTTCTTAGAATTAGTTTCAATGAATAATCCTATCATGTGCACTGACAATTTAATTCAACTTAGATAACTAAGATTCATAGCACATATAGTGTACTTACACTTCGTCAGTTTACTAGCCCTAGTCGATAATTTATGTAATCAATTTAAGACAATTAAATTGACAAACAACATCAATCATATAATCCATGAAAGCATCAAACATCAATATGGGGTAACCATCAGAGTAGGTTGTCATCAAGGACAACACTAGAGTCATAATGCCAACAATTCATACATCAATTAACCTTACAAATATATTATTATTATAATTATAGCTTGAATGGTCCTAATGATTAAGAATATGTGATTCCTTGTAAGAGGTACTTTTGTCCCACAAACAAAGAGGTCACATACACCAATCTGGTGTCTCGCTTGGGGATGACCTTAAAAATAGATTATTATTATAGTTATAGCATGAATGGGCTTGATAGTTAAGAACATGTACTCCCTTATAAAATGTTATAAGCTCAAATCTAGAGTAGGGTAGAGTATGCATACCTTTACGTACTTTGGAAATTAAATTGCTATGCGGAAAATAGAGATTCTCATATATCAATTTGGTGTCTAACTTGATTGTGACTTTAATATTAGATTATTATATCATCATTATCATATATAAATTAATTTTAAATAAAATGTAATATAAATTTAAAATTTTGTCACTTCATATGCATAGCAATTTAAAATTTTAATTCTAAACTTTAAAATAAATTAATTTTAAATAAAATATAATGTAAATTTAAAATTTTGGCACTTCATATGCACAACCATTTAAAATTTTAACTCTAAACTTTAAAATAATTCAACTTGTTGAAAACTATTATTAATGAGATAATACAAATTAATCTTCACCGAGTAACACCTTTCATTTAGTATAATATGACATGTATTTAGTGTGATATGGAATGAAAGTTTATTATTTTAATATATATATATTTTTAAGAAAACCCATTTTAGTTTCTAATTTTTTTTTTAATGGTACTAATAATCATACAAGAAGAATGCCATTCAAACCTTGCTTTGTATTGAATTTCTTTAATGGTACTAATAATCATGCAAGAATAATGTCATTCAAACTTTGCTTTGTATTAAATACTTTCATTCATTAATTTGAAAGATGGAGCAAAAAGAGCCCAAATGGAATGGCCACTTTTCCTGTCATCGCGCTTTTCCTCACCTCAACCCTTTGTAGATATAAGGCCTTTATGAGAGATATAAGAGTGTGAATTATAAGTTTGTGGAGTAGAACTCACGAGTCTTTTAAGCCATTCCTATTGAATTTTCATGGCACTTTTTTAAGTCCCTTGCAAAAGTTTCCACTTTTCGGTGACATTGTTTTGGGGAAGCATTTATTTGATGAAAACTCTTAATTGAGATTTTCTTTGAAAGCTTACAACTAGCATGAATAATGGAAAAACTTTGTCTATTCATATTTTGATGTGCATATTTATAGTTAACAACATGGAAAAACTTCTTTACATGAAAACTATGAAAGCTATTCCGAAGTGATTTTATTTAATTTATTTATTAAGGTTATTTATCTATTTATTTATTTTCACAATGGTTGTAAATAATTTGATTTATAGAAGGTTTATTGTGAATTCAATGTTTTATATATATACATGGTTTTAATTATTTAAAATAAAAATTATTTCATTATGTAGTGAGTTAAAAATGGACAACCTCAATTTTTTTTTTTTTGGCACATTTGTTTTTTTTCTAATGGGACAAAGTCCCACTATGATACTCATCTTTTGAAATTTCGAGGGTATAGGTCTTGTTAAAATGGGATAAAACTCTTAAGGGAAAAGTTTATCAAAATTCCCATCAATAAGGAAAAACTACGACTTTCAACGAAACTCCTATTATATTTGGAGAATTTCCTTAGAAAAATCGTTGAATTTGTCCATTGTTTAACTCACTTCATTTCATGACTATTCATTATTCATTTCATCACTATTCATTATGCACATTTTGTGAAAAATTATATTGCTCACGACATGAAGAAACTTATCCTTTATAGAGCACCCACCATGAATGTTTAAGAAGGGTTTATTGTGTCATTTTGTTTATTTTAAACAAGAGGAAAAGAAAGCTGCTAAGATTGAAGATAACTTGAGTTAATAAACCTTCAAATATGAATCAACACTTCTCATTCGTAGAGTTCTACTTTTATATCAGGAGATCAAGATCAAAGGATGGGAACCAAAGTAAAAATTTTAAACATGGTTGAAGACTCTCTTTTGCATGTTGCATTTGAAGAAGAAAAGAGGACGTACAAAGTGAATCTTGTACCAACAAGAAAGGGGAAAAGGTAGAACAACTTCTGTCAAAGAAGGCTAAACAAAGATGATAGTGTGTATATATATATATATATATATATATATATATATATCCTTGTCATCCTATTTAGGATGAATACATAATGTGTAAAGTAGGGTGGTCAAGTAGGATAAGAAGGCCAAGAGCCAATGAGTTGGTAGGCTAAGATTCAAATAGGTAGAAGACCAAAAGTTATATATGAAAATTATAAAAGGAAACTTTACAATCTTTGCAAAAGGATCATTTTTCGGTAAGCTATTTTCATATGTTCAACATAGGCATTATTAAAGTTCTTTTCATTGTGATGTTTATTTTCTTTTTATTTCATTATGTTTTGTGCTATGGCCAAGTTCTCATTTAATAGTTGGAGAACATTTTAAGTGCTTGATGTGATATTTCACTACTTGAACCTTTGATTTCATTCCGATGTGTGATATGATGGATAGAGGATGATACCCATAGAGTGCTAGAAATGGGGACATTTTGGATGATGTATGGAAGGAAGTGTTGTACCACCATTCTACCAAAAGTAACTACTTGATATATCGTGATTGAATTATTATATGCAAAGCAGTGGATATAACCTTGTAGGTATTTATTCTTATCTTAATTTGGCCCCATCAGATAGAGGATCATCGTAAGTGGAGTTGTGAGCTAGTCAAGTACCCACATAACAAAATGAGTTAGTCCAAAATTTACTAGTGAATATTGTATCTATATCACTCACAATTATGTTTTAGTTTTGATGTAGATTCTTAACTATTTCCATAAATTCCATGGCTATTATACTTGCTTTAAAACGACAAGAAAGTACAAAAAAATGGGCATTATTTATGAGTTGATCCACCACCACCTTGACGATATTGTTCTCTTCAAACTTTGGTAGAATTATGGTAAATTTGATTGAGACCATTTACCACTATTGATTGGTATGCCTAATAGTTCTGGAAGACATAGGTTCTTGATTGTCTCATTTTATTTGTTGGAAAATGGGACACTATGCCACAAAATTTTGAACACCATTTTTTAAGATCATTTGAAAAGAAAATCATTCTTGATCTTGTGATATTTTTCCAAAAATCTTGAGTGTCTGCTTATAGGAGAAGTGTGCAATTTCAAAAGGACCTTTTGTTTGATTTGGGAATTTGACATAAATACGAACAACCCTTGTACCAAAGAGAACCATTCTTCTACCAAAAAATATTGATGTACTAGTGTCCTATTGTAGTTGTTGAATGAGCCACCCTTTAATATGGTTCTCATGTCATTCTAGCCTTGCTTCTTCCACTTGAGTAAACTTGTAGAATTGATATAGAACAAGGTAAGGCCTTAATATCTTCTTCTTTCTTTGAAAATGCATCAAGTGCTACATTTTATTTGCCTTTTTTGTAGAAATTTTCAAAGTCATAACCTAACATCTTCATGACCCATTTTTGTTGTTGTTATGAAGATAATCGTTGTTCTAAGAATAAAACTATCATGATATGTTTTTATGTTAACGTGATCTCTTAATAGATAAGGTTGTCATTGCTTAACTATATGTGATCTGGCCAACCTTTTCTTGTCATAAATGGGTTTCATTAAGTTATTTCTTTGATGTTTGTTTCTTTCAAAGGAAAATGGCCTTCCTTCTTACATTAAAATTGCACCAACACCATTCTTGAGGCATCACACTACACATGTTGAAATTTGCATCAAGAAACAGTGAAATTGGCATCCAAAAAGGAAATAAATTGACCACATAAATGGTGTGGGATTTCAGTCACACGAGTGAGGAATTCAGTTACGCATTAGTGCTAAATGTGGCCGTCTAATTTATTTATCCCTTAAATAAATTGGAAAATAGATTGTAATTTCATCTCATAACAACTTGTATCAGTTAACTAAGTCAAAAAGACTGAGTTAGCTCAAAAATTTTGAGTTGAGGGTCAAAGGTGAGGCATGTAGAGTGATTCTATTATTTTGGGGGTCCAGTTGCAGTTAATGCACTAGTGTAGTGCATGTATAAGCAATTAACTCAAATTAATTGAGTTAAAATCAGTTTAACTAGTTCTAACTATGTGATGAGCTAGTGAGAGGTCTAATGAATTAAATTAGATTTATTCACAAGTAGTGATCAATCAGATAACTGATGATTCACTATTTAAAGTTGCATGCATGTCAATTCTGATGAAGACCCAATTGAGATAGAGGTTAAAGGGAATATAACTATCAATTGTATTATTAACAAATTGCCCGGGTGCAATTATAAAGTCAATGGAAGGCTCATGATGGATTACGCAGTCAAGGAAGATTGATTATCCTATTTAATAGGGATTAATTGCTTAGGGATTGCGTGAGAAAGGATGGGCTAAGTAGGGGCTAAGAATTGGCTAAATTTTGGTCAAATTTTCCTAAGAATTGCAAGTTAATTTTGAGTAGGATCATGGTCAGACGATCGGTAGAGTGCAGGATTTTCTCGGTGTGAGAAAGCTTTGTATTGTTTCATGATTATTTGAATTTGTACAATATATCATAGAGGGGTTTTGAGCAGTTTCTTTCCCCAAGAGCTTCTTGTGTTGTGTGATTGATAATGTCCTTTCTCTTACTTGCATGTGATTGAGCGATCATGTTTTATATTCCGCAAATATAGTAGAAGGATTCAGGTTCTTGTTTTAGTACATTACATGATCGGATTGAATCCATTGGTATATATTTTATATATAATTTCTACATGGTATTAGAGCACTAGGAATCAAAATAGAAGAGAAGAAAATGAGTTTGTATTGAACAAGTTTAAATTTGTAGATTTATTCTCTAGGATCCATCAGCAGATCAAGATGTCTTTGAATGGCTTGAGAATTGAATACGCACTCAAGAGAAATTCGAATTATATTGCATGGAAGGACAGGATGGAGGTAGTGTTGGAGGACAACCGGTTGAAGGAATTCATAGATATTGATATTACCAAGCCTGCAGCAGCAGATGCCCAACTTTTTGATGGATGGCAAAAGAAGGTAGCAAAGGCGAGAAGGATCTTGTTAGAGGGAGTTCGAGATCATATTGTCTCAAGTCTCCATGGGAAGGTGACTCCATATGATATGTAGAAGGCCTTGATAGATCTATTTCAGAATAATAGTGACTACAAGAAGTTGGTGCTGAAGGACAAGCTCAGAAAGATCATGAAGGAGGAGGGCGAGACAATACCAACATACTTGGTGAAGTTCACTCAATGTCGAGATGAGCTTGGAAGTTTTGGTGTGACCTTAGCTGATGATGACTTGGTGAGCCTAGCACTTCTAGGCCTTCCCAAGAACTAACATAGTTACCAAGGCTCTGTGAATAGGAGGGAGAAGTTACCAGACTAGGAGCGTTTGTGGTCCGACTTGGTAATAGGTGAGATAAGGTGGAGCAACAGAGATGGTACCTCTAGCACCAGAAAAGAAGAATATTATGCATTAGTCAGAAAAGGAAAGAAACCGAAGGGAAATAAGTCCCAAGGAAAATAGGGCAAGAGATACTTGTCTAAGATCAGGTGTTTTCACTGTCACAAGCATGGGCACTATGTCGCGAATTGTCCATAGAAGAAGGCAAGTAAGAAGGAGCCTGCAGTTGCAGAAGGTGAAGCATTGGCTTCACAGTTTGAGCTTGCTTTTACTCTCATTGCATGCATGGATAACACTGTAATGGGATGCATGTGGTATCTAGACAACGATGCCTCGTTCCATATGACGGGGAATAGAGATCTCTTTAGTGAGTTGGACGAGAAGGACCTCTAGTAGAACATAGAGTTTGGAGATGATGGGAGGTATAGTGTGACCGAAATAGGTACAATTACCTTTCAAAGGGAGTCTGGCTCCCATCTCAGACTAGAAAATGTTTTGTATGTTCTAGGCCTAAGGAAGAATATTGTCTCTATAGCGGTATTGGAAGACCGTGGTTATGAGGTTAAGAGTCAAGAAATTGTATTCTCTCGAGGTTGAGGATGCATGTAAATATTGGAGGAGAAAAGCAATGGTTAATGACTTGATGGTTAAGAGGGAGAAATTATCTCTCAACAAGCAACCTCAGAAGGTTGTGGAGCAGTCAAAATTGGAGAAGTAGATAGGAGACCAAGTGGAAACGCCCACTCAAGCAGAGCACTATAGGAGGGGGAAATTTCAAGCCAGATGGGCAGAGGAAGTACATGCAGCTATACCTCCAAGTGTGGGGTATGGCAATGTGCAGATATAATCCCAAGAAGAAATTTGGGTAGGGTACATCGAGATGGTGTGACTCATGGATCGAACCTGGCTACGAGAAGCCCACAATGCAATAGAAGCAGGAAGGATCGGTTATATTGATGCAGTCAGATGACAGGAAGATAGAAATCAGAGTGACACATGTCGGATACTGGAGCACAGGTCAGAGTTGGCAGCAGTGCATAGGGCACATATGCATATGTCAGCAACAACATAGAGAGTCCAATAGATAGGTGCAGTAAATAGTAGCAGTCAGAAGACTCTGATGACAGATGCAATATAATGATTTAGTTGTTTGGAGGCTATTTAGTTTCAGGAGTTGCATGTGCAAACAACACTAGAGAAGTGTTGCATGCAGAACATTCCAAAGGTACCAAATTGGGATAAATTGATTCCTTTCTTGTGGAGAGGGAGTTTTGAAATTTGCAACAAGAAACAATGAAATTGGCATCCAAAAAGGACAAAAAATTACCACACAGCTGGTGTGGGATTCCAGTCACACATGAGTGAGGAATTCAATTACACATTAGTTCTAAATGTGGGCCTCTAATTTATTTATCCCTTAAATAAATTGGAAAATAAATTGTAATTTCATCTCATAACAACTTGTATTAGTTAGCTAAGTCAGAAAGACTGAGTTAGCTCAAGAATTTCGAATTGAGGGTAAAATGTGAGGCATGTAGATTGATTCTATTATTTTGGGGGTCTTGTTGCAGTTAATGCACTAATTTAGTGCATGTGTAATCAATTAACTCAATTTAATTGAGTTAAAATCAGTTTAACTAGTTCTAACTGAGTGATGAGCTAGTGAGAGGTCTAGTGAATTAAATTAGATTTATTCACAAGTAGTGATAAATAAGATAACTGATGATTCATTATTAATAGTTGCATGCATATCAATTCTGATGAAGACCCAGTTGAGACAGAGGTTAAAGGGAAGATAACTATCAATTGTATTATTAGCAAATTGTCTGGGTGCAATTATAAAGTCAGTGGAAGGCTCATGATGGATTGCGCAGTCAAGGAAGGTTGATTATCCTATTTAATAGGGATTAATTGCCTAGGACTTACTTGAGCAAGGTTGGGCTAAGTAGGGGCTGAGAATTGGCTAAGTGTTGGTCAATTTTGCCTAAGAATTGCTAGTCAGTTTTGAGCAGGATCAGGGTGAGACGATCGGTAGAGTGCAGGATTTTATTGGTGTGAGAAATCATTGTATTGTTTCATGATTCTTTGACTTTGTACAATATATGATAGAGGGATTTTGAGCAGTTGCTTTCCCCAAGAACATTTTGTGTTGTGTGATTGATAATTTCCTTTCTCTTACTTGCATGTGATTGAGATATTATGTTTTATATTCCGTAAATATAGTAGAAGGATTCAATATCTTGTTTTAGTACATTACATGATTGCATTGAATCTATTGATAAAGAGTTTCTATATAATTTATACAACACAATAAAGGTTACTTTGAATTTAGGCACAACCAAGAAAGGAATTATACACATGGCCTCCTTCATTTTTTCAAAGGCTTGGGTTACTTCTTGAGTCCAAGAAAATGCATCAATTTTCAAAGGATGATGTTAGAGGTGTTGATATTCAACCATAGTTATTAAAAAACATGCACTAATATCCCATCAATCTTGAGACTCCCGCCTAATATTAATCAAGTTTTTTGGAATCAAACATTCTATCATAACTTTAATTTGTTACAACCCACCTTGACACCTTTATGAGATATAATATGACCCAAATATTCCACTTCCTTAACCCCAAAAGTACACTTGGAAGGATTTCCATATAGTTGATGTTCTTCCTATACTTTTTATACCATATAAACATGTTGTACATGCTTTTCCCAAGATTTGTTGTAAATTAGTATAAAAAAAAATACCAACACAAATTTTCCAAGGAGAGCTTAGAAAAAAGTCACTAGGCTTTGAGATGTTGAAGGTGCATTAGTAAGGCGAAAAGGCAGCGCTAGAAAACCAAAATGGATTTCAAGTGTTCAAAATGCTATTTCAAGGATGTCTTTGGTGAGCCCTGGTATTGCACCAAGAGTGCTAAAACTCCCAAGGGCTTCCCTACTTTACTTATCAACTCGGATCTCGTACAAAATTATAGGTGATAATGCTATATACACAACAGATGCATTCTGTTCATGTCATCCTCTTCTACTTTACGATAGGGTGCTATTTCTAAGGGTTCTCAGTGAAGTCTGTTACACTTCAATGAAACTAAACTAAGTTGTAGAAAGGAAATGACAAAAATGAAACTAAATTAAATTTCTAAAAAGAAATGACAGGAAGGGAAATAATCTAAATTGCTGAAAAGAAATGGCAGAAAGGAAACCAAATTAAATTGCAGAAAGGAAACTAATTTAAATCATACTTAACTTCGCCAATCAACTAAACACACCCTACTCTATCTATCATGCTCCTATCCATGCAACTATTCATGACCTAATTCTAATTTGAAGAAGCGTGCTTGCAGTTTGGGGGAGAATGGGATAAAGGGGCTAATGGAGGGGTTAACGCATGAAACAAGGCTTAGAAGTGGAAAGAGGGGGTTAAACCTTATTAAAAATTTGTTATAGCACGAAAATGCTTCAGAGGGGAATGGATTGAAAAGTGCGATGGCGGAGAAACGAGAATCCACTTCGACAACGGGAGCGAAATGCAATTTGCGAAAAGGGAAAAGGTTGTGATTGGCGATATGCAATATCACAATATCACAGTTGGCAAAAAACGAGTGGTAAGTGTTAACAAGGAGAGGATAAAGATCGCGAAATGCGATTTGTATTGCGATTTACGATGGGTGATGTGGCGGTAGGACCGACGGCGGAGTGCGATAACAATATTGTAATCGGCGGATAAGAAGCGGTAAGTCTTAAAAGAAAACAACATACACTGCAATTTGCAATTTGTGATTTTGCAATATCGCAAGGTTGGTGGAAAAATCGATAGTGCAGTAGGGAGGAGAGTGCGAAGTGTGATTTCAATGTATAGTAGTTATCACAATCGGGAAAAAAAAGGAGTGGAAAGTGTTAAAGGAAGAGACTAAACACTGCGATGTGCGATTGCGATGTGGCGGGGTACGAAGCGATTATCGCAATTGGTAAAAATGAGCGATAAGTATTAACGAGAATGAAATAAGAAATGTGATTTGCGAAGTACGGGAGAACCGAGGAGCAAAGGCGGGGGTCAAAGTTTAATGATTTTCAAGCGTTTTTGTGTTAAAAAGGTAAAGGTGAGGTGAAAAGGGATAATTGCTGAGACGTTGAAGAATGAAAAAGGAAAAGGAAGGGGTCATGCGAGATGCAAAGTGTCATAGCGGGAATATCAAGAAGAACAGGCAAAGCTCAATCTTTTAGTAGATTTCTGTGAAAAAAAGGTTCGACAACTGATAAGAAGAGAGAAAGGAGGGAAATGAAGGCATAAAAACAAGGTTTAGAAGCGTAACACATAGATGGGAAGAAATTGGAAGATGAAGCGGAACGACATAATGAACTTCTCCGGAACTGTTGATGCTAATTTCTGCAAACAAACCTGCGGATTCATGCACGGGAAACAAAAATGCGTGATAAAAACAGTGAACGGAAAGCAGTTTTTGGGTCTCTAGGAAGGTCCGCCCTCCTCGAGCTCTATTGAAAGAGATGAGAAGGGGGTCTCGATCCACATATTTTTCGTCTTCCTCCATTCTCTTACTCTCATAAGAAAATGAAAAACTACAGCAGCACACTGAAAGCAAAACTAAGCAACAATGAAACTATTAGAAACTAGCTAACTATTTAAGAATAAAAATAAATAAATGGCAGAAACAAAACTAGCTAAATGACACAAAGGAAAGAATGAAAACAAGTAGAGAATTTGAGGCACATGGATTGGGCCCTAATCCACGAGCCTAGCTCTCTGGAACTAGACCAACGAAAAGTCATTTGAATACTCATTGCATTAAAATGAAATATTATTACATCTCGAAGGTCTTAAACAACAAAAGCCTAATAGAATGGAAAATGGATGGCATGGGATGGAATGGAATGGACTGTATCAAATGAACTAGAATCGAATGGATGGGCTGGAATGGAATAGAATCGACCCTAATTAGCTCTTGATTAACTTTATTTATCCTCAAGGGAAGCTACCAACAGCTCCATAAAAAAATAGGTAATGAGTCCACTTGACTCCAAGTGAAGCATGGCTTGAGTGCACTTGGTCTTGAGTCACTTTGCTGCCTCTGGAATTTGAATTGATGGAGGGGATCTCATGAGGATCCCTTGGCTGCCTTTGAGAGTTAAGGAGGGTGGAAAACCCCCTTGAATCTCTTCAAGATTTCTCCCTAGTTTCTTAATATTGTGCTCATTTATCTCCAATATTGATCTTCAGTGGCAGGGAGCAAGTCCCTAAATCATCTCCTTTTCAAAATCTGCATAATCTGCCAAATATTCTCACAATATTCTACAAAAATAGCCAATATTAGGCACAAATATGCAATTACCTTTAAACCTTCATAAGAAAATATTGAAGCATAAGAAAACATTATTAAGTTCAGAAGGATAGATTTAATATATATATTCATGTGCATAAGGAAGGTAGATGGGCTTAAGAAAGGTTAGATGGGCCTTATTTTATGTCTAATTTAGAGGCCCATCATCAACCCCCTATTAAAACTGTTGCTCATCCTCTGAGAAACCTATTCATCCTTCCTGCCTTATGGATTTTCCTGCATGGTGGCTTATTTCATTTTCTCTTTATTGGCCCATGCGCTGCTCCTCCTGCTAATCTTCTTGCATTTCTTCTCATAGGTGCTTCATGCAGGTCCTTAGATGCCTTAAGCAAATCTGTTTTGTATGCCAAGAGGTGGTGGATCCACCTTTTATTTTATTTTATTCTTTTTTGTTCTTTCTTTCTTTCTTTATTTTTTTTTTCTTTTTTAATTGCATGCAACATAAACTCATAGTTCTTTTTTTTTCTGTGAACTGAGTTCACCCTTGGTTACCCCTTGTCATCGCACAGAATGTCTAGGCACCGCAACAACGCCTTAGATCGGGGGCTATCACCCTGATCCCCATTCTCTCTATTTAAGTTGTCTCCTTATAGCAGACTAAGGGGGGTAGACTCTATGGAAATGGAATGAAGGAGAACCAATTAGAAACCAACCAATTCAGGAGACACAGTTAAATGACCAAATACTTGTAAAAGATCTAGCAAGATTAAATGATTCGATTGAATTGGAAAGATTGAAACCAGTGCCTTATGGAGTCAACTATCCTGCTAAGGAAATTACAACCAAGTACTTAATGAGAAACTGCTGCTATGTAATGTTAATTTAGAATGCAAAATGCAAGGAAAACGACTTGAAGAAGGAGCGAGATGAAGCAAGCTTCGAAGATGAGAGTTAATGTTAAAAAAACTAAAACACTTAGATTATAAATAATTTGATCTAACCACTAAGTACATAAGCGAGAGTGTCAATTATGAAGATGCCCACAAGATTACTCGATTAAAAGATATACAGATCTGCAATAGAGCTCTCAAAATCAGATATCGATCACACTTACTTGAAAATATTTCTCAAACATTAGTATTCAGTAAACATCCAATAATTCAAGTAAATGAAACAAAAGTTAATTAAATATTAGGCAATTTTAATTAATAGAACACGTTCCAAAACTCAGATGCCAGTGATGATCAAACCCAACTGAAACATATGAAATTTACTAGCACTTAAATCTCAGTAATTATTCATCGAGATATACCATGAAATTATAATGCTAATAAAACCACTTCATCAAGCAATTTATGGATTAAATGATGTTCTTAAAAAAATGCAAATTCAAAAATTAAATTTTCTCCTATAGTCAAACTTGGAATATATTCTTCAACAAGATTTCAGATTTGAAATATAAATTGCAGCAGTAATTTAAACCATAGATTAGCAAACAAATGATACCGGCAGCAATGCCCAATATGACTAAAAATAGTAAAAATTGTTGAACTGGAAGAAAAATCAATTTTTAGGGCTTGATTAAGAGAAATTTCAGATTTAATATTTTTATTTCAGCAGTGAAACAGTGACAGTTAAGCAAGATAAAACTGTCCAAAATAGCTGCCAAATTCTTCTAGAAATAGCAAAAATATATTAAAACTTGAAAATTTCAATTTCAAGGCTTTAAGAGAGTTTGATTTAGTAATTTTCAGAACTGAAAAGTTTGTAACAGCAGTACATTGATAACAGATTAGCAAACTGAAAATTTGAAAATGATCCCCACATCGTCTAAAAATAGTAAGTTTTGCCGAAAAACTAAAAATTCAAATTTTTTGGACCTTATTTAGGATATGCATAAGAAATGTTTAGATATGATTTTTCACAGTTATGCAGTAATTTCGAGCAAGCTTTAAAGTCAGATATAAGCAAAATTAAAGATGCCCAAATGGCCAAAAATTTTGAAAATGAAGAATTTTGCAATTCTAAACAATTTTGACCATATAAAATGTGTTTTTAGGGCCTAATTGTAGAAATTTGAATAAATAATATATTATTCACCGAGATTCTCTTGATCACACACTATTTTAACTTCATGCACAATACAAAAATCTCTCCTACCATTGATCATTAATTGCGGAAATAAAAAACAATTGCATGCGCACATTAAAACCATAAACAATCACACATATGAACACAATATTTTATGGGAAAGATTAAAGCTGAAAACCCCCAACTATCTCGTATATTATATGTCATAGAGATCATGTAACAATCATTATACAAAGCTCCTCACAAGCTCTCAATATAATCTCCAATTGCTACACACTAATCAAGCCCGATCTAGCAAATCACATGCTCCAATCTCTCGCCACCCGATAGCCTTTGCCTCTACTTGTGCAATCCCCTGTTGAAGAATGGCTCCGAATGAACTCTAATTGGTCCAGCCTTGATTGCGCAATGCTCATTGGCATCTCCAATCATTTTGTGTTGCAAATCATGCAACGAGTATAGTCACAAAGCCCGATAGTCACACCCTTTGCTCTTTCACCTACCTCTTCATTGGTCTCCACTGAGCTTGTCCATGCACTCGTAGTTAACCGATGTATTCTTTAGTTGATTAATGAGTTAATAATTAGTGAATTAATTAATAATTAATTCACACCACTCTCACTAGTGTATCAATCGGTTAGACTAGATACAACTAGGTCAACTATGTTTAACTCGGTTAAACGAACACAACTCCATCAACTAGCTCAATAACTCCACCAAACTCGTCACATGAGTTCTAACTCGAAGTATCCATGCAATAGCTCCACTTAACCCTCGGGAATAGTGTAATTCCTTACGTCGACTCTGTGCCACATCCGTGCACTTAGCGAAGTGCTCCAAGAGGATAAGATAATGTTTATAGTCCGAATATTATTAAGAGCTAATAATATTCGACATATCTATTTTTAGGCCCGACAATTTAAAAAATAGATTCCGCCCAATATGTCTAAAAAATAGAAGTCCATCTATTTTTTCCGACTTGACCAACCATCCACAAATAGCATCCTGCAACTCATAGAACATGATCCATATGTCTAAAAAATAGACTTTGCACCAAAAATAGCCCATGCAGACCCACTTAGTGAAGGCGACTTCTTTCCACTAAGCTCATCATCTTGTTGCAATCTCAACACTTAATTATTTGTGATTTGCTTACTGTAATAAAATTTGGAGAAAATAAGAGTTTAGAGATCAAACCCTTAGCCCAAGGCTTTGGAGATCCCACCGTTGAAAATTCTTGAAATTTTGGGACAATGTTGCCGCTTGAAAATTAGACTTTTGGAAACCAAAATCCTATAAAAATAGCCTCAAAAGCCTATACATCCTCAAGGGTCTAGATCTGGCTCAGATCTGAAGATTTCCTTGGTTGATTTTTCAGATATATTACTGCAAACAAATATTGAGCTCAGATATTGCCCTCCAGGGTCTAAATCTGGCTCAAATCTAAAGATTTCTTTCGCTGATTTTTCAGATATATTCCTGCAAACAAATATTGAGACCAGATCTTGCCCTCTAGGGTCCAGATCTAGCTATGAAGTTTTCCTTGGCTGATTTTTCAGATCTATTCCTGCACAAGTGAAAAAAGAAAAACCAAATACACAATATGAAAAATCATAGAGAAAATCCTAAAAACCCAAATGTTAGAATTCAAAATTATGTTACAAAACTTCATATCTACACATGTAAATTACAGATCTATACAATATATTTACAGATCTATGCATAAGAGTAGCAGATCTATCAGATCTGAGAAACATAAGTCTGACTTCGCTCTCAGATTTGAAGATCTAAGGCTCTTACTAGCCAGATCTAACTTTAAATTCAAAAAAATAAGATAAAGTTTTTTATTTAGGCACAAGCTCTAGAAAGACCCTACAAAAAATATTTCGTAAGATAACCTTAGAAATTAGGAAACAATGGCCTTTTTCAGATTTTAGTAATCTGAGAGCCGGCTGATCTAACTGAAGATTTCCCCAAACGCTCAAATCTTGAATAATGATCTCTGCACACTTAGATCTGAATTTTAGATTGATAGAGATTTAAAAAATAGCCATGAGACCTTTCAGAAATATAGATAATTGATATTTCTGTCAAATCATCAACCATCAAATGCCAATAAAAGTAGTAGAGTTTAGAGACAATATCACCACTTAGATGCGGAAAAGGAATACTAAAGTTTGTAACTTAAGAATACTTTATGCTTTATTGAAAAAAAAATTGCAGGAAACACGAGAACAAGTACACGATCAAAGATCAGATGATATTATTTATCTGAACTGCTAATTTATAAGATAAAATCTCCAACAACTAGTTCGGTTGATCCATATTCAAAAATGTCTTGACCATAGAAAAAGGGATTTAATTATCTTTTAATCACAGACAAAGTCAAAATTATAATTTTGAGGAAATTCGAATTATCATTTAATTCCATTTTAATTAACTCAAAATAATATTTTTGAGTTAATTAAATGGAATTAAATGATTAATTTTGACTTTGACTTAACCACCAAGGCCCAAGGGTCCAAAATTTCTTGAAATTCTCAATATTCCCTTGGCCTAAGACCTTTAAAAATTTATTTTTTAAGGGCCCACGAATTTTTCCTATGAAGAATTTTAACTCACCTAGGACTTAAAATTAATTAAATTTTTGGCTTAGGATTTTTAATTTAAATTGACCAGAAAATTTAATTAATTAATTGAGAGGGGATTTAATTATTTTTTCAACCCTCTTTACATAAGATAAATACATTTAGAAACATAAAGGGGAATAACCCATTCGTGATAGACCCTCAAATAGCTACCCAATTCTGCGACTCAAAACATGATCTAGTAGACCAAGTAGCTTGTAATAAAATAATCTAGCCAGTTAGCTAGGATTATTCCCAAACTACTTTTACAAAGACTTGATAGAAAACACTAGGAATCACTTAGCATCTTGATGAAAAAAATCCACCCTAGCTTTGGGGTGAGGCTAGAGGGGAAAACTCTGCTGATCATTTGTGTCGAGAAACACAAATGAATCAGTGAGACAAAAAACCTCCTAGGATATAAATCATCACCAAAATACTAGGCTTACCTAGGTTGTTACATAAATAGTGGTCTTACTTAGATCATTTACATCATAAACATGCAGAATGGGTTTACATCATTTATAAAACTGTTGATTGATGATGAAATGTGAATGGCGTGAACATGTCGAACATGATGAATCCCATTTGAAAAAATGGGGGTGTAATCTTGTAAATTAGATTTGATAGCAGTGTGGTCCAACATCTGGCTCTACTGAGGGACACGTTGCTTCATTAGAGGAATGTGAGAATCCGAGTTTTATCAAGCAACACACAAAATTACATAAGTAGCGTCCATCCAAATACCATCATATAACATTAAGCACATGAAAAATAGAAGCTCTTTTTTATTTATTATTTTACTTAACATGAAAAGTAAATCTACTCTAACTACAAAATGAAATGCTGAAATAACAAGGTGTAAGGTTAGAGATACAATACAAAGGATGCCCTGTGGCATCAGATGTGTTCAATATAGTGCATACTGAGCATTTTCCTGCTTTCAGGCAAGTCTATAGGCTGCTTTTTAGATGTGCCATGCTTGATTCTGCATAATGTAGGACTCTATCTCATCTGAATGTCAAGCTGCTTTCAGCCATAAGACGAATCAAACTGCTTCCTTATTCTTTTTCTTTTTCGCTTCACGCTCTTCTTCATGGAAGATTGTATTTTTGATGATGTGGAACATTCTGCTTGTGAACTTTCAGACGAAGTAAACAATATATGTGTGACATGCCTCTCTTCATTTTGCATCTGCTTTGTCAAGGGTGATGTATTAACTTGATTCCCTTCGGTTTTCCTTTTATTCGGGTCGCCTTTAATCAACCACTTTTCAATGGAAGAAATGGTCTCCTCATAATAGGATGGAGCTTGCTTCAGCGAACTGGGAGGCCTATGATCTGTTGACAATTCTGATCTGGGTTGGACATTCTGTATATGTGATCTTTCCATTTTTTCCAACTTTTTTTGAATAATGGTTATTTGATTAGAAAGCTTAACATTTATAGTACTGATTACCTTCGCATGACTCTTCTCAACAGTCAATAACCTGTGCTGAAGAGACATTTGACCGGTTTCCATGTCCTTTATAATTTTATCATTATCTGCTTTCATGGCCATGAAGCAATTATGCATATAGTTCATTTCTTTCTCATGATTTGCTTCCATGGTGATCAAATGATTCTGCATGGTGGCCATTTGATTAGAGTGATTAAATTCCATGATCGTCATTTCTTCAATATGCTTTTCTTCCATGGCAATCATTTGATTGTAGTGATTGAATTCCATGATCGTCATCTTTTCCTCTAAGGCTAACAACTTGTTTTGTATAGCATCAATTTCCCTGGTATGATCAATTGTTAATCTTGCTTGGTTAAGTTCCCGTTGACGGGAAAAATTGTATTGCCGATAACAAGGGGGGTCTCCCTGGTGAAAGGTCCCAATTAGACCTCACACTGTTTGGGATAGGAGCCCCATCCGCTCTTTATTGTCGGATGAGAAGATGATGGAGCAGAGGCAAAGATGAAATGACCAATCGGTGAAGCAAATATGCCCAAGATTAACGAACCATAAACAAAGATACAAGCAAGTCTAAGAAGCAAAATAAAAAGGGGGTATGCCGTGACTGGGATCAGTGAGCCGAGAACAAGTCAAACATACATGAAAGAAAAACATGCCAGAAGTTAACTGCAAATTAGTTCACAGTAGATCACCGTCGTGGCAAGGAAAAATAAACACTAATCCAAAAGCAAACATGCATGCAACCACTAAGAAATAGTTCATAACCAATTGCATGCATGAAATCAAACGTACAACATAATGAAGTATTAGACAACTAGTACTATCACCACAAACAAGCATGTGAATCAGTGCCGGAAAGGAGAATATATTATTAATGCTGCTGCAACGTCAAATACATGTTTACAACTCGTCAAAACCCAATAGTGGAACATGGGCTATTCCTCTCAATGCATGATACAAAACCCTAGCCTCACTACCTCTCTCTCTACTTGATACCAAGAGCTGAGTGTCTTTAGCTCTCTAGCAACAATTCCTCTATCATACTCGCTCTGATTGTCGAGCTAAAAGTCCTTGGCTTCCTTCTCTAAGTTGTATATATAGGCTGAGATGTCCTTTGAGTTTCCCTTGATTCTTGGTTTTCCCGAATGTTGGGCTAGCTTCTGACTTGGTCTATTTGCGACCTGTGACCCAGGGTTATGTGCGACCTGCGACCTGGTGTTACTTGCGACCTGCGATCCTGCGTCATCTACGACCTAAGGTTAGTCACATCCTTAGGGATATTCCTTCTACACTCCCCTCTTGGATATATCAGGACCTTACTCCTCGAAGGATAGCCTTAGATCTCGCCACGCGAACCAGCAGCTTCTATCTGTCGGTAATGCCATTGAAATGTTAAGGGAATTCACATGAGTTGATAAATGGGAGAGTGATTTTTTCCCGTTTTGTGCGAGATCTAGAGCGTCCACATGACATGGGTTTCTTTGTTGGTTTGAAACCCAGTTGTGTATCCTCTAGAGGAAACTAGCAACTCTATTCATTTAGGTCAACATTATTGTTTCCTTATGTTACCTGCAAGAAAACAAATTAAATCAACATTGCCTTTTCCTCATGTTACATGTAAGTAAATGAATTTAAATTAGCCATCTTTGCCATATATATACACACGTTAAAACAACATAAGAAATACAATATATTCATCATGACTAAAATCGATTCGGTTGTCTGTAGTCCTGTTTTGTAAGAAACGTATGAAAAATTTGTGCATGTCAGAACTAAGCTTGTTTACTAGCGCAAAGGAAAAACTTGAAATTCCAACCGATATCCATCATATAATAGGCCTGTATAGTTAGCTCTTGCTTAACGTTTCCTCCCCATGGCAATGATGGTGAAACCAAGGAAACTCCCATGTGTTACTATGTGCTGGGATGGATTGCGATGTGAACCTCCAACAAAGTATCGGGAGGCTGAGAACTAACGAGGATTGCAACTTGTAGCAGGCGCAAGGTTGCAACTCATCCTTTTTGCCCCCATATAAAATATGCGACTTGGCGACCTGAGCGAGGACAACGACCTATGTAGGTCGCATAATCGTTGTTCCTGGTAGGTCGCACTTTGCCTTCGTGCCTCCGGCTTACGACTTTGTAACTTGTAGAAATATGCGACTTGAAAAGGTCACATAGTCACATTTGGGATGGATCACACTTGTCATTGCTGCAAAAGAAGTGCGGCTGTGTGACTCGATTGCACAGTGTTCCCTGCGACCCATTTTGAACCATGCGCAACTTGCATCTCTTTCTGTTGACCATGGAAATGGACAGGCTTGAGCAGGCCGAGGCAAGGATTGAAGCAACAAAATATTTGGCGTGTTATCCCGAGTCTGAGCGGCCCATGGCAGAATCAGCTGTGGAGGTCAACTTTTACAAGAGCTGTCACGAAAAATAACAGAAGACGATTGAATTGGTGGTGGCAAGGCCCCCGGATAAATCTACAGGTGGGAATTCACACAGTAACATCGATCACAAGTGGGTTCTTTGTATTTATAACCTTTGTTTCATTATGTAAAGCCTCAGGATTTAATTTAAAGTCGCTTCCCTTTATGTGCATTGCAAATCGGACAGGCATAGTGTATAAGCATTGAGGCCATTTGGCCCAACCTCCTCTGCTGTCATTCTCATCTAATCATGAGACACACCTCTTCGACGGTGCATCCCATATATCACTGGGGTCATCGTGCACATCGCACAATGGAGGATCGACCCCTAGCATGCTGGCTCATATAACAATTCTTATTGGAAGGTTTCTGCCAAATTGCAACCAACCCCTCTTCACTCACGGGCTTCCAACAGATACGGTTTGCAAAATCCCTTGTAACTCTAACACGAGTACCAAATCTTGAAATAGGGACCATCTGGGCGATCTGCTGCAAATATTTCTCCCTTGATTCTGCAACTCCTGTTCCACCTCCACGAGTTCTGAATCTACCATAGTGTAAGATAATCGATTTCTGGCTGTCTTTCCTCCAAGGTTCCATGACACAGATGTGTTCATGCCGTGCGGAAGCCTTTTTTTTGGAATTCACACCATATGGGTCTTTGGGTAATCAATAAGGCACATTTCATGGAGATGGCTATATGCCCAGGCTTTATCATGAGATTTTATCAAATATTTCTTAATGCGTAGCCTTGATAAATACCTCTAGCGGTTAGGGCTACCCTTTGTTTGCGTGTAGCAACAAAACTTATCGCTAGTGTGTGAGGACACTGCTTTGATGGCACGTGATGCAGTATGAGAGACGGAATCTTGCGGCTGGATTTTCCATTTTACCATGATGTGTGCTTAAATACGTAGCCAAATAAGACCTTTATAATTTTAAATCCTCTTAGTATAATACCGGCCTCCAAGGGAGTTTAGAGGGAATTTTCCATTCATCCTAGTAGCCCCAGGTTTAATAACACGATCTGTTCTGTTGAAATTTCCCCTCCAAACCTTTTCTCGAGCAGCATCCATTTCCATATTTTTTTCCTCACAACCATCAAATATGCAGCAGGACAAGCTATCACATCCCCTTCAAAGCGAAGATGAACTGCAAATGTATTTTTTACCAGTGGTGGAATTGTGCTTAATCATGTGTTCCACTAACTTCTCTGCAAGTTTATCAATAGGACCAGCAAATCGCAATGCTCCATAATTTGCCAAACATCTGGGGCGTTAAGATGTCGTGGAACTTCTTGTGACAATTGATTGGTAAATGGAGTAATCCTCAAGTAGTTTATGGAGAACTTTTCTTCATAGTAACTGATAGGAAACCAAGCTTTAATCCAGGATCCTGCCAAATGCTTATGAATATGGAGATTTGGGATGCCAAGGGTTGCATTCAAAAATCCTGCCACTGCTACCGCATTGCGAATTAATTACATCGTTCGCTACTTTCAAGTTGTTGGTAATATGATGCAGAGTGTTGTCCTTGATGGCAACCCACTTGATGAAGATGATGGAAAACGACTTGATGAAGTTGTCCTTGATGCTTGATGAGTTTATTGATGATGTAAATATGATGTTCTACAAGCGACTCGGAAGGACCGAGAGAAAGCAATCTTCGAGTATGTGCTAGAACAATGATGAAAAGTGTATGTTACAAGGCATATGCGGGTTTGTTAAGGAGAAGGCGCGTATGCACGTGGAAAAGTACGTGCCAAGTCGCGTATGATCAATTGCACTCTAAATTTATAAAACCGGGGGTTACTACCATGGTATTGACCCATTGTATTGAGCGCTGGTTTGTCTATTTGATCCCATCCGGGGAATACCATCGGAAGGTGTGTGGTTTTGGCTCATGGTATTGAAAAAGGGCTAATCTATATAAAGAGAAGAAGATTATTATGCAAAGGTGTGCATGAGTGCAGGTTTGAATGTATACTTCACTCAGAGTATATCCGAATGGAAAGGGTAACAGATTTGATGATAGATCTGAATCTATGATGCACCTATGAAGAAAATGATGAAGAGGGGATCTCTAGATCTGAAATGTAATTTCTAGATCTGTTTATGGAATGATTAGATCTGTGATTTGGTGAATCTGTGCTGAAGTAACAAATGAAGATCCGAAGTACATTATATGTTACGGAGAGTTACGCACTGCCCTAAAATGTACGAAGATCTATACGCGAGGTTCGTCGAGGAGAAAGCGTGTATATACGCGGCTTGTATTCAACGAAAGCGCGCATGGGAATTGAAGTCAGCTACGAAATGTGTCGAGATGTATACGCGGGTTGGTATTTGTGAAAGCGCGAAGAAAAAGCGTGTATGTAATCTATGGTTCGCTGAAGTATGTGGTATGAAACGTCCGATCCGGTTTGTCGTTTTACTACTATCTCGTTAATGATGTATTCATACAAATCGGGTTGTTTGAATGATGAATATGTCGTTGATTATATTGATGAAAGATCAAGTTGTTGGTTGATTGGTTGATGATTTAATGAATGAATTGATGGGGTTATAAGTTTCGTTTGATGTATGATGAGATTAAATGTGTGGAGTGGGTCCGATCAGAAAAATATGATGAAAAGTGGCCTGCAAGTTGTGTTCTATGGAAGCTATTGGATCCGAGTATGAAAATTGATGAAACGTGGTCCATGGTGGTGCTAAGGGTCGAAGCCTTCGGTCGAGGGGGTTGTAGCTCCCTTCCGGGAGAGGCTGGTAAACGAGAGCGAGGGGGTCGTAGCTCCCTTCCGGGGAGAGGTCGGTAAACGAGAGTAGGGGGGTCGTAGCTCCCTTCTAGGAGAGGATGGTAAATGAGAGAAGGTTGTAGCCTTCAGCAGATGGGTGCCCGACGTGCTGTGGTATGAGTCGTGCTCGATACATGGTTGTAACATGTTTTCTTTATATAATAAATATTGAAGATCGAGACGACGGCAGTGGTGGTTTTCTCCCGACTTGGGTTTCCACCTTAAATCCCCGGTGTTCATGTGTGATGGTTTATTACATTATTACCGCACATGCTTATCGTTAACTAAACATCGGATGAATGAATGTTGCAAAGATCTAAGTTAAGAAATATCTGCATAATAAGATCTCTGTTCATACACATGTTTTATTAAGGATATCCGCGTATATACACGAGTTGGCTTCGGGAAAGTAGTGTATGGGTTTTAAAGTAAGGAAAAAGTAAAAAGTTTTCGATCGCTTCCCGAATACTTTGATTCACCCCCCCTCTCTGTATTCTTTCCAACACAAGCCACTGTTTTTCTTTAATAAATATATAACCATTTGAATCAAGTAACCCTCTCCCTTTAGGAATGAACTACACATTCGGAAAGATGTGGCTTAACCATGATCGAAAAATTCCCCCTAACTAATGCGCTCTTGTTCCCCGCTTATAGGTGTTACATATCTTTCACTTTTCAAATTTCAGCTTGGAGAGGGGATGAAAGTGTAATGTTTTGCATTGCACCCTTGTTGTCTTAGCTTCGGTTTCTTTCCCTCGGCATGGTGGTGACCTTGTTGGGAATACAATCCGTGGGATCGACATGCATGAAACATTGCAATTTTAATTAGTTCACAATTTCCTTTAGAGAATGATGTCCCCAAGTACTTTCCATGGGACCATGCTCTTGGTGGAATACCCAAAAGAGTGCCTAAATGATATACGGTGAACAAACTTCTAAATGAATATACTTAATACATAGAAAATTTTTCATTCGAGTGTATGCATGATGATCCCCCCCCACACATGGTGTGGTTGGGGTGAAAGTATCTCATCATAATGGTGAGAAGGTTTACGAGGGGCTGGGAATGGGTCACGGGGATGTCACCGACTACGAGCCGGGTCAAAACCCTAATGGCTAAGCAAGCGAAGGGGACCCGAAATTTTGAATATACCCAAAATTTTGGGTGGGGTTGTAGCGGCTACAATGAGTTCCATATCCTTAATAAGTTGAGCTCGATTAAGTTCTATATTCTTAATTATTTGAGCTTGATTCAATTGTATATCCTTAACCATATTAATCAATTCCTTGATAAAATCATTTTTCAACTTCTATAGTTTCATTTACTTCAACTTTTTGCTTTTACCTTTTCTTTATCTCCATATTCATTTTCAAATGCCTCAATGAGTGATTGGAAAGAATCAAAAGTGTTTTTTGGGGGAGTCGACGAACCACTCCACAACATCACCGCCTAAGGTGAGAACGAAAAGTCGCATCTTCACATCTTCATGATCGGAATATGGGTGACACTTGCTCATACATAGGTTGAAATTCGAATGTGAGCCTCGACAAGTAAAAGCATTATTGTCACTAAAAGGGGGCATCTCATCGAGAGTCGAACTAACCAAAATCGGGAAATTGTGTAGAGCACCCTAAAAGTTAGTAAAGTCAAGAGGATCAAAAAAATCATCCATGATGGCTTGCTTGAATGGAACAACGAAATGGATGTTAGAGAAATAGATCATTGTTCAAGAAAAGCCAAGAGGTCCATAAGAAGCGAGCTTCTTAGCAGAATTCTTGAAGAGATGAAAGAATTGGAGTCAGCCACTTCAACATGAACCTAATTCTAAAACAAAAAAGATAGTTGAGAGAAGCAGATGGATATCGTGGGGGATTCTTGTCACGGGAGTAAATAGATGAATGAGTGGAGTCGCCATCTAAACAAGAAGCCAACCGAAACGTCCGGGTACTAAAGGTGTAAATGATGAAAGGATTCGTGATATGATGAAAGATATGATGATGAAAAGATGAAGGGATGAAAAGACGCTAGAAAATGTTATGTCGTGTGACGAGTTAATGAATGACGAGGAAAGATTTAAAAGATTAGAAAATGTCGTTAAGACCAAGGACAAAAAAAACTCTATCCCCAACAATGGCGCCAAAAAAATGTTGTCGCACAGTAATGTCTAGGAACCACGACAATGCCTTAGATTGGGAGTCGTCACCTGATCCCCAATCTCTCTATTTAAATTGTCTCCTTATAGCAAACTAAGGGGGTAGACCTTATGGAAATGGAATGAAGGAGAACCAATTGGAAACCAACCAGCTTGGGGGACACAAGTTAAACGACCAAATACTTGTAAAAGATCTAGCAAGATTAAATGATTCAATTGAATTGGAAAGATTGATGCTAGTGCCTTATGGAGTCAACTATCCTACTAAGGAAATTACAACCAAGTACTTGATGAGAAACTGCTTTGCTATGCAATGTTAATTTAGAATGAAAAATGCAAGGAAAAACAACTTGAAGAAGGAGCGAGATGAAGCAAGCTTCGAAGATGAGAGTTAATGTTAAAAAGACTAAAACACTTAGATTATAAATAATCTGATATAACCACTAAGTACTTAAGCGAGAGTGTCAATCATGAAGATGCCCACAAGATTACTTGATTAAAAGATATACAAATCCGCAATAGAGCTTTCAAAATCGATATCGATCACACTTACACGAAAAAGATTTCTCAAATATTAGTATTCAATAAACATCCAATAATTCAAGTAAATGAAACAAAAAGTTAATTAAACATTACAAAATTTTTATTAATAGAAGATGTTCCAAAACTCAGATGCCATGATTATCAAACCCAACTAAAACATATGAAATTTACTAGCACTTAAATCTCAGTAATTATTCATCGAGATATACCATGAAAGTATAATGCTAATAAAACCACTTCATCAAGTAATTTATGGATTAAATGATGTTCTTAAAATAATGCAAATCCAAAAATTAAATTTTCTCCTACAGATCAAACTTAGAATATATTCTTTAGCAAGATTTCGATTTGAAATATAAATTGCAATAATAATTTAAACCATAGATTAGCAAACAAACGATACCAGACACTAATGCCCAATATGACTAAAAAATAGTAAAAAATTGTTGAACTTGAAGAAAAATAAGTTTTTAGGGCTTGATTAAGAGAAATTTCAGATCCGATATTTTTTATTTCAGCATTGAAACAATGACAAATCAACAAGATAAAACTGCCCAAAGTAAAGTCGCCAAATACTTCTAGAAATAGCAAAAATATATTAAAACTTGAAAATTTCAATTTTAAGGCTTTAAGAGAGTTTGATTCAAGAATTTTTAGAATCGATAAGATTGTAATAACAAGAAATTGATAACAGATCAACAAACTAAAAAATACCTGAAAATGATCCCCACAACTGTCCAAAAATAGTAAGTTTTGTCGAAAAACTCGAAAATTCAATTTTTTGGACCTTATTTAGGATATGCGTCTGAAATGTTCAGATCTGATTTTTCACAATTATGCAAGAATTTCCAGACAAGCTTTAAAGTCATATCTAGGCAAAATTAAAGATGCCCAAATGGCCAAAAAAATGCGAAAATGAGGATTTTGCAATTCTAAACAATTTTGACCATATAAAATGTGTTTTTAGGGCCTAATTATTTGTGATTTGCTTGCTATCATAAAATTTGTAGAAAATAAGGGTTTAGAGATCAAACCCTTAGCCCAAGGCTTTGAAGATCCCACCGTTGAAAATTCTTGAAATTTTGGGATAATGTTTTAGCTTGAAAATTAGAATTTTGGAGACCAAAATCCTATAAAAATAGTCTCAAAAGCCTCTACGTCCCTCAAGGGTCTATATCTCGGCTTAGATTTGAAGATTTCCTTGGTTGATTTTTCGGATCTATTCCTGCAAACAAATATTGATCCCAGCATCTTGCCCTCTAGGGTCTAGATCCGATAAGATCCGCTTAGATCTCAAGATTTCTTTCGCCGATTTTTCGGATCTATTCTCGAAAACAAATATTGAACCCATATCTTTCCCTCTAGGGTATAGATCCGCTCGTATCTGAATATTTCCTTGGGCTGATTTTTTTGATCTATTCTGCACGACAAGAAAAAAAGAAAAGAAAAACCAAATACCCAATATGTACAATAATAGATAAGACAAGATAAGATAATTTTATTAATGTCCATCGAATGACCACAAAAAGGTCAATGGGATCTGCTGTTTACAATGATTTCACCACACTAGCCGGTGGACCAAACGGTCCCCTTTTCTTCATAAAAGCAGGAAATACAAAGCTAGGAGGAGTACAAAAGTAAGGCTTGGATGGCTAAATGTCTAATAAACCATGACAATGAGTCTGCGATGAGGAAGTACTAGAGGAGAAGGATGAGCCTCCTAAATGGATAGAGACTCCTTCTCCTAACAACCGATGCCGATAGAAGAGGATCGAAGGAAACTCGTCAATGTCTCGCTACTTTGGGGAGGAGCCGAACTTTGGATTGGAGCCACCGTTGTCCCGGAGGACTTGGGCGCCCCCGGTTGGGGGGTGCTTGAATCTCGGAATACCGAAGGGGGGGTCCGTGGGATGAGAGACCCAAAGCCGCACCGATCCGGGGCTCGTGATCTATGGATTGATCGGGGGTTCTTTTGGTGCCCCGTGGTGCCGAGGTACTCTAAAGAAGTCTCGTGATCCTCCGGGTGGTGGGCCGAGGTAGATGGTGCTGGAGTAGAGTCAAGCGGTATCTAAATGTCTCCACGGGAGGTAAAGGGCCGGGCATCTCTCGATCCGGATATCTAAGGAAGCTAGCCGGGTTTCTGGGGGCCTCTCGAATAGGTAGTAGAAGCACTCGCGCATCTCGTAGTAGACTCAGACATCCGAAGATGAAGTGTGACTCGCTTTCGACCTCCCGAAGGTGGCAAGGCCGACGGATCCTCTCCGTCCTATCAATATGGTGGTCTGTTTCCACCCGAAGCCTCGTGCGACCCAACTTTGAGCTGCCCCGCGAGGGATCCTAAGGGCATGCATCCAATGATGGAGGGTGTAAGAGGGTCGAGTGATGAGCCCATCTTCGATCTCCAAAAAAGTGTTCAACGTAAAGGCCATTTTTGGGCAAGACCGTTCTGGAGGGTTAACCCATGTGGTTTGGATATACCTCCCGTAGATGTCCTCCCCGATAATTTTGTTAAGATCCTCGTTGGTTTGGGGAGAAGGTGCTCTGCATGGCGTTCGAGTGAATACCGAAAGGGAGGGAGATGATCTGTCCGGATACCGATAAGACCGAGGAGCTCTGTTGTCCCCGCAAACCCAAAGCATTTGGTGCGCTGGTCTGGTTATAAGCGATGTTCTCTCGAGGAGAAATAAGCCAGGTAGTGGGTATCTGTTTCTCCCTCTCTCGTTTCTTCGAGCCACGAGATCCAATGAAGGTAAGAGACTATCCTCAAGATTTGCTCCAGTGGATAGGGCCTAGCTCCAAACTCGCTAGGATGATGTTATGCAGGGACTATCTACTTTGCAACCTGATGAAGCACATGCAGAGAAGAGTCTCGACTCGCTCAATCAAGGCCCGATCCGAATCCGCGAGTGAGGGCCCAAACCTCCGATCCATAGAGCACGATGGGACGGATCAAGGTGTCCATGATGTTCATTTTGGATGTAATGTCCCGCAAGTGATGGCGAAGCACCTCGTCTCTAAAAGAAGGGCCAGGGGAGCCATATCCTTTATTTATCCCGGGGCTAGAGGGTCGGCCGAAGGCTCGAAGCGAGGACCCGAGAACGCACCCCCAAGTATATGTAGTCACTGACGACTTCGATTTCTTCCCCCCTTGAAGAGAAAGTGGAAATTCGAGGACTTCTTCACCCCATTGAAGATTACAACTTTGGTTTTTGCTCGAGTTCATCTGTCAAGTGCCGAAGGTCACGAAGCCGTGAGGGCGTCAAGTCGTTCTCGTAGCCCTTCCGGGGAGGAGGCCAGAGAACAATATCATCATCGAAAAGAAGAATGGAGATCGAGACCTGGTGAATAAGGCACCCTATCGGACTCTTGGATATGCTCTCGGAGGAAAGATTCCAGCTCATCAATGTAAATCCCGAAAAGGGTTGGGGAAAGTGGACACCCTTGTTTGACTCTCGATGGTGCTCGTAGATGAACTCCGACATCCCTCCAACTCGGCGCAGAACGGCCAAGCATGAACTTGAGAGACGCACGATGGCGATCAAAAAAGTCGAAGAGATGCCAATCTCTCTCAGCCTCTGAAATAGGTCCTCCCTTGGGGACGGATCGAAGGCCTTCCCTGAAGTCCACAAAGCAGCAATACACTTTGGAGGACCTAAACCTAGGGCCTCCTCGATCAATTACTCGGAGGGTGAAGATATGGTATGTGGTCGATGGTCCGGTTTCGAACCCGGGCTTGTCCCATTTCTGAGTTTTTTCTGCTTTAGGAAGTTGGATAGCCTCGTGGAGGGCCGTAGCATACAACTTCGAGGAAGGTGTGCCCGACCATGATCGTTCTCGTAGTTGTTCAGGGTCGGAGAGGTAGGCCCCGATTTGTGGATAGGGATAAATGATATGGTGTGACCAATCTTTCCGAAGCCATCACGAATGACTCGGTTGAAAAGATCCGCCGCATATCCAACCGAGAGGATGAAGCCCAAATTTGAGGAATTTGGCCTAGAAGCCTTTCTTTGTCTACGACTTTCTGCTTCGTTTAAGGCCCATATCGCCTCTCTTTTATCTCTCGACGAGAAGAGGTGATAGGTGGTTGGGGGGAGACGACCTGAGTGGGGGTTGCCAGTGGATATCATATAGCTTGGTGGTAGGGAGAACATGGAGGTGGGATCGAGGTCTGGGTGGGGGTGGGAAGATCGCTTGGAAAGGATAGTGCTCCGCAGCCTTTCGGGAGTGGAGAAGATGATCGAGAGAATCTGTCTCCTAGTGGGAGATAAAATGAATTTTTGCGGTAAAGTAGGTGGGGCGTAGGCCGCACGGATGGCGGGGTAAGACTGCCGAAAGTGCTTTGAAAGCGTGCTGGAGATACTCGGTGCATGGGAATTACACTCGTGGTCATACCATCTCGTTCATAGGACACTTTCCTGGCCTAGGCGGTGCGTGGGCGTGTGGAGGAGGGGAAGGACTCGGGAGCGCGGCTTCAGATTGCCGATGAGAGGCAGTGTACTTGTCGCTGTGTATCAAGGGAGGTAGAGAAAATCCCAAAACCCAAATGTTAGAACTCAAAATTATGTTACAAAACTTCAGTATCTACACATATAAATTATAGATTCTATACAATATATTTACGTATCTATGCACAATAGTTGCAGCATTTGTTAGATCTAAGGAGCATAAGTCCGACTCGCTTTCCAAATCGAAGATCTAAGGCTCTTACTAGCCAGATCTAACTTTTTGATTCAAAAAAATTTAAGATATATATTATTATTATTATTTAGGCACAAGCTTCTAGAAAAACTCTACAAAAAAATATTCCGTAAGATACCCTTAGAAATTAGGAAACAATGGGCTTTTTTCAGCATTTTACGAAATCTCGAGAGCTCGGTTGATCTAACTTAGATTTCCCCAAACGCTCAAATCTTGAATAATGATCTCTGACACTTAAATCTGAATTTTAGATTGATAGGTATTTAAAAATAGCCATGAGACCTTTCAGTACATAGATAACCTGATATTTCTACCAAATCAAAATGCAATTTAAGAAAATCCGTAAAAT
The DNA here is from genome assembly GCA_034641835.2 of Pinus albicaulis. Taxonomy (NCBI): domain Eukaryota; kingdom Viridiplantae; phylum Streptophyta; class Pinopsida; order Pinales; family Pinaceae; genus Pinus; species Pinus albicaulis. The sequence continues at coordinate 553,779,807 of CM076583.1, read as the reverse complement.
TGTACAAGACACCCGCATGCAGATCAATCAATAAAGGCCATCAACCATCAAATGCCAATAAAAGTAGCAGTAGTTTTAGAGACAATATCACCACATAGATCTCTGAAAAGGAACACCAAATGTAACCCCAAAGTATTTATGCTTTGTGATCGATAAAAAAATTACAAGAGCTTCGAGAACAAGTGCACAATCCAAAGATCGATGCTAATGACATACAAAGACCTCTAGTTTATAAGATAAAATCTCCAACCGCTAGTTTCGGTTGATCCATGTCAAAATAATCTCGACCGTCGAAAAAGATTTAATCGTATCTTTTAACCGACCGTCGAAATTATAATTTTGAGGAAATTCGAATTTACATTTAATTCCATTTAATTGACTCATATTTTTGAGTTAATTACCTCAAAATTTTGACTTTGACTTTAACCACCAAGGCCCAAGGGTCCAAAATTTCTGAAATTTCTCAATATTCCCTTTGGCTTGGGACCTTTAAAAATTTTATTTTTAAGGACCCACAAATTTTTGCCTATGAAGAATTTTAACTCACATAGGACTTAAAATTAATTAAATTTCTAGCTTAGGAATTTTTAATTTAAATTGGCTAGAAAATTTAATTAATCGACTAAGAGGGGGATTTAATTATTTTTCCAACCCTCTTTACATAGGATAAATACATTTAGACACATAAATGGGGAATACCCATTCGCGTATAGACCTCAAATATGCTACCCAATCTCGCGACTCAAAAACATGATCTAGTAGACCAAGTAGCTTGTAATAAAATAATCTAGCCAATTAGCTAGGATTATTCCCAAACTACTTTTTACAAAGATTCGATGGAAAACACTAGGACTCACTAATTAGCATCTTGATGACAAAATCCACCCTAGCTTTGGGGTGAGGTCGGAGGGGGAAAACTCTTCGCGATCGCTTGTGTCGAGAAACAAAAATGAATCGCGTGAGACAAAAAACCTCCTAGGATAGAAATCATCACCAAAATACTAGGCTTACCTAGGTTGTTACATACATGGTGGTCTTGCTTAGATCATTTACATCATAAACATGCGTAATGGGTTTACATCATTTATAAAATTTTTGACTCGATGATGAAATCAATGGCGTGAACACGTCGAACATGATGAATCCCATTTGAAAATGGGGTGTACCGCTATGGGGTCATCGACAAAGTGTGGTCAACACCCTTGGTACTCCTCGTCTTCCATTACAAATGAACTTCATTACTACCCACTTTCTCAAAGTCGTTTGTACTTTTTTCTTTCGTTCCTCTTCTTAGTGGAAAAGTGAGGATAGTTACTAGATAAGGCCGAGGTTGCTATGCTACCGATTTCAGCTATATAAAAAAACTTTCCTTTTCACACTTTTTTAATGTTTTCTTACGTTAAAATAGATTCAAATAAAGGGTTATATGATTGCATACCTAAGCCTTACCATTAATTTGTGTAGGTGATATTGAAGTCAACATATGGTTGTTGAAGTCATTTTAGTGGTTCTCCAAAGCCGCTATAAACCCACGTGTGATAATCTGTTTGAGGTCCTCTGAGCTTTTGAGCATAGGGAGAAGGAAAGTCCAAGTTTGACCGCCTTTTGACCAAATTGTCTTTTTGTGCCAACTTCTGTCGTTTTTATGCTTGCAAAGGTTTCGGGAGAGCACTCGCATTCATTAGAGAGATACATGGAGAAATGCAATTTTTTTTAAGGCCTACTAGTTGCATCAATGAGGTTTTCCACTAGAGTCTCGCCTAGGCGCTCAAAGGAGGTTTTCACCTCAGGATCTTTTATTTTTCTCTGTCAACCCAATGACCACCTAATGGAGGCTTTTCAATCGGCGGAGTTAATCTCAAACACTCAAAAGAGGTTTTTCACCCGATATTTTATTGTTTCTTTTTTATTTTTTATTTGTCTACTCTTTCCTACTCTACTTGAAAACAAAACATCTTTTCAAGTATAGGAATACTTCCAATGGAGCCATGTACACATCAAAGATGACAAGATAAAATCAGGTGCACACTTGAATACATGCTCGACATGTACCCGAATATAAGAGATGAATTTGCTTTGACCGGGATTGTATCAAGTACTATTGGAGAAGATGTGTGTTGCTACAACTTAATGATCGTTGGGAACCATATGTAAATATAGTTGTGATGCCCTCCCGGTCCACTTCCCGAGTTGGATCACCTGGATGTCCTCTTCATATTATGACATTCAAATCTTCCTATTTTTGTTGATTGTTCTCTTGAACACATGGAGGAAATGTTGGTAAACATGAGGAAAAATTTCTCAACATCTCGATTCTGATTTATGCTCTTCATCAAGTGCAACCCTTCGATATTTTGATCTCTCATTTGGATCTTCTTATTCTTGATGTTGTCCTTCATTGACATTAAGAAAATCTCTTCTTTGCAATACCTTTCTTGAACTAAGATGCATACCATTTAGATCAAGAGGATATGTTTGGTAGTGTTGTACCTCAACATTGTAAGTGAGCTAAGATACTTCATCGTATGGGTTTGGAAATGGTGGGTATAGGTAGTTGAGTGGGGGTGGATATATGAGATGGATTTGGTCGAGAGTCGTGGTTGTGGTGGAGGTGGATGGTAGGGATAGCATGGAGTCGGGTATGGGGGATATTGAGGGAAAATATTGGAGGATGTTGAGGATTTTCCCAATAAAGACATTGCCAACCATGTTGCCAAGATTGGTTTTGGGGTTGGAGATGGCCAAGGTTTTCCAAGGAGGGATGTGTCCCAATTAGTTTGAGATGGATGTGAATAAGCTTGAAATTGTGAAGTGGGTCCTTGCATCATATCAAGTTGACTAGGCTACATTAGATTTCTTGGAGCTACATATGATAGCTTTCTTTTGGTGATTGCCTTGCTCCATTGTCTCGGTAAACTTCTTAAACCCGGGGAATGATGAACAACATTTAGTAGCATATGATTATGCATGGATAACAAAAATATCAACATCTTCTTTTTTGCTCATTTTGCATTCTTATACATTTCTACTTGTTCACTTAGATTGCTAAGAATTTATGTTTTAAAGTTGTCAAGAAAATTTCCAAGTTCATCTTGCCTTACCAATGTTGATGCTGATTTACTTACTACTTTTCCTTCCTCTTGATATGCCTTGCATGTTTCACAAATTTATTCAAATGACAATTGATATACATCTCCTTTACTTATGAGATTAAGGAGACTCAATCCACTAACCCCTAATTGTTCTAAGTAAGAGGGATTTTTAGTGTGTCAAATCCTAAATGATCCAATTTTTCCCTCTTAACATTATACATGAACCTCTCTACTAGATCCTCAAGGCTCTCATATTCTTCTCTGTTCATTCTAAAAATTTCCTTCTCTCTAAGTTCACGATATTTGTATTTTTCTAGAAATATATTTTGCATATCATTCCATGATCTTATTGAATTAGTACCTAGACTCACGTACCATTTAAGAGCTCTATCCTTTCAATGTTAGCAGTGAAACAATCTCAGCTTTTTGAGTGTGTATAAGTAGCCACAGACCTACAAAGCATCTCAAATTCAAAGAGAAATGTTTCGGATCCCTTCCGTCCTCATACAATGGAAGTTGGGAAGGAAATATGGAGGGATGTTCTTCATATGTACACTAATGCACCATATCTTGAATGGGAAACCCAATAAAATCTTCTTCATTATCATCATATCTTTCCATCTCTTCTACCTTCAAAATTGTATGGTGATGTGGTTCTTACCGCACCACGTGGTCAAGTTGGGGGTTGGTATTGAGAAGTATTTATAAAAAAAATGAGTATCCCTACTCCTATGAGGCATGAAAAATCATATGTTTTTGTATATTTTTTAAATATTTCGAAATAGCATGAAAAGAAAGGAAAGAAGAAAGAATGCTAAAAACAAAATCAAAGAATCTACTAGACACCTCCCCAACAACTGAGTGCCAAAAGCGTGAGTCTCGGTATTGCACCAAGAGGCCGCAACTCCCGCTGGGCTGCCCTACTTTACTTTATCAACTCCGGGTTCAGACAAAATTGGAGGTGACAATGCTATATACACAATAGATGCATTATGTTCATGTCTTCCTTCCTGCTTTACGAAAGGGTGCTATTTCTAAGGGTTCTCAAAGAAGTTTGTCACACTTCAATGAAACTAAACTAAGTTGGAGAAAGGAAATGACAGAAAGGAAAACTAAATTAAATTTTCAAAAAGAAATGTCGGAAGGAAACTAATCTAAATTACCTGAAAAGAAATGGAAAGAAAGGAAAACTAAATTAAATTGCGTAGTAAAGGAAACTCATTTAAATCATACTTAACTTCGCTTAATCAGGCCAAACACACCCTTACTCTATCTATCATGCTCCTATCTATGTAGCTATTCATGACCTAATTCTAATTTGAAGAAGTGTGCTTGCAATTTGGGGGAAAAAATGGGCTAAAGGTGCTAATGGAGGGCTTAACGCATGAAACAAGGCTTAGAAGTGGAAAGAAGGGGTTAAACCTGCTAAAAATTTCCGTTATGGCACGAAAATTCTTCCGAGCGGAATGAATTGAAAAGCGCTATGCGTAGAAGCGAGAGTGCCAACAGCTGGAGAGAAATGCAATGGCAGTGAAAAAGGTTGTGATTTGCGATATGTGACATTGCAATATCACAGCTTGGCAAAAAATGAGCAGGCAAGTGTTAACATGGAGCGGACAAAGATCATTGGGCAAACTGCGATTTGCGACTTTGATAAAGATTGAGACTTTGCGATGGGTGACGTGGCGGTAGGACCGTGGTAGAGTGCGATAACAATATCAACAATCGGCGCATAAGAAGAGGTGTAAGTCTTAAAAGAAACAACAACAAACCCGTAATTTGGGACTTTGAGATTTCACACTTTCGCAATATCACAAGGTTGGCGGAAAGTGAGACAGGGCATCTGGGAGGAGAGTGCGTATGCGTATCAAGCAATGCACGGTAGGTTATCGTCAACAAAAAATGGAGCTGAGTGCTACAATGAAGAGAATAAACGCTCAGTGATGTGTACGGGCGATTATCGCAATCGGAAAAACGAGCGGTATGTTAACAGAATGAAATAAGAAATGCGATTTGAAAAATTTGCGGGCTATGGAAGCGGGAGAACCGAGGAGCAAAGGCGGGGGTCGACTATGAATGATTTTCAAGCTACTTTTTGGCACTTTGGGTGCACAAAGGTAAAGGGGAGGTGAAAAGGGAAAATTGTCGAGACGTTGAAGAATGAAAAAGGAAAAGGAAGGGGTCATGCGAGATGCGAAGGGGATAGTGGTGAATTTTATAGAGAACAGGTGGAGGTCAAAACCCTTTAATAGTTTTCTATGAAAAAAATTAAAAGTGGCTAACCGAGCAAGAGAAAAGAGAAAGGAGGGAAAATGAAGGTGTAGCAACAAGGTCCGTAAGGGTAACACAGAGATGGGGAGAAATCTGGAAGATGGAAGCAAAACATCGTAATGAACTTTCTTCCAGAATTTTGATGCCGATTCTCACAAACAAACCCGCAGCATTCATGCATGGGACACAAAAATGCTTGATAAAAATAGTGAAATCGGAAAGCGCTTTTAGGTATGTGAAGGTCCGCTCCTCGAGCTCTATCGACAAGAGATGAGAAGGTCTCAATCTCACAACGTTTTGGTCTTCCTCTATCTTTCTTACTCATAAGCAAATGAAAACTACTAGCAAAAGACACTCGAAAGAAAAAGTAAGCAACAATGAAACTATCAAAAAACTAGCTAACTCGCTCAAGAATAAAACCAAACAACATGCGTAAACAAACTACTAGCTAAATGACATAAAAGGAAAGAATGCAAACAAGCGCAGAAGCCGAGGCACATGGATTGGGCCCTAATCCACGAGCCTCAGCTCTTTGGAACTCAGATCAACAAAAAGTCAACTCGAATCACCTACCGCATTAAAATGAAATCTTATTACACCCCGAAGGTCTTGTAACATCAAAAGCCTAATATAATGGAAATGGATGGCACGATGGAATGGAATGGATCTATCAAATGCACCAAATCGAATGGCCGGACTCAGAATGGAATACACGAGACCCCACTAGCTCTGACAGCTTTATTTATCCTCAAGGGAAGCTACCAACAAATTTCTCCCTAAAAATAGGTAATGAGTCTACTCTGACTCCACGTGATGTATGGCTTCTGAGTGCACTTACCTCTGGAGTCGCTCGGCTGCTTCGGATTCGACTGCCGGGAGGGGATCTCACGGAGGATCTTTGGCTTTCATTTGAGAGTTAAGGACGGTGGAAACCCCTTGAATCTCTCCAAGATTTCTCACTTTCTTGATATTGTGCTCATTTATCCTCCAATATTGATCTTCCAAAGGGTAGAGCAAGTCCCTAACCATTCTCCTTCTCCAAATCTCGCACAATTTGCCAAATATTCTCACAATATTCTACAAAAATAATCAACATTAGGCACAAATATGCAATTACCTCTTTAAACCTTTCCTAGGAAAATATGTGAGCACAAGAAAACATTATTAAGTGCGTGTGATGAATGATTTAATATATATATATTCATGTGCATGTAAGGAAGGTAGATGGGCTTTGCAGAAATTTTATTTGGGCCTTATTTTAGGTCTAATTTAGAGGACCACTTAGTCTTCATCCCTTTATCTAATGGCATTCCTGTAAGGAATATCCAACTTAGCAATTTTTTTCGTAAATTTGATCCGAAAATTCATCAATGACAAGAATATGAAACTTTATCTTTAATGGTTATCTTGTTGAGATCTCTATAATCTTGACATATACACCATGAAAAATCATTTTTGTAAACCATCATTATTGGTAAAGAGAAAAACACCTTGGCGAGGTTAAATTATGCCAATATCTAGCATTTTTGAACATATGATGTAATTTAACTCTTTTAGCCTAGTGAGCATGTGTGTGAGGTCGGGTGTTACGTGAAGGCTCTCCATGATCAATTGAATATTATGATCATTCTCTCAAAGAACACAAATATTTTTGGGCATCTCAATGCATACCTTGGAAATGATTATCAACGACCCAGGGAGATCCACAAGCACATATGTAATAGTTTTTTGAACATGGTGAGCACAATGTGCAATTATCTCCTAAGCTCTCTCTCTCTCTCTCTCTCTCTAAATATCATATTGTTAAATCTTATCACTTTAGACGATTTCAATTGCATTCCTTTTGAGTTTAATACCTTTCTTTTCAAGGAAAATATCATGGAAAATTCTCGAAAATAAAAATCATCTGCTCCCAATTATTTTAACCATTAGACCCCTAATTCCATATCAACACCACCCATTTGGATTGCAATCATTATACTATATAAGAAATAACATACCATACTAATCTTTAATACTATGAAAATTCCTTACAATGTATGCTACTTTCAATCATTACTTTAAACTTTGGAAATAGACATATAAGACAATTGAGAAGTTTAACTAATTTCACCAGTGACCAAATGACTGTATGTAGTGATATTTGAGAGTCTTATATGAAAGTGAGTGTTGGCCTTTATAGCTCTTTGATATACCATTATTTTTCCAATAGTGGTACTGACAGCTCTTTGATGTTCTACCAAGGAGGATGAATTGTACTTAGTCATACAACTTACCCCAAATAAGTAAGAGCAACTTTTTTGAATGTTGTGTGTTTGAATGTGCTATAGATATGGATTATTGAAAGGATATATAAGTATGGCCTTAATTATTCCTATGGGGCATCATATATACCCTAGGTATGTGGAATATCAAACCATATGATTCTACCTAATGTCATACCATTTAAATAAACATGTAAGTGCGTAAGGGTGTCCAATCGGACTCTACATATTCTTTATGTATATGCTTCCTAGTCACATTTTTACTTGTTGAAGGATAAACATATATGCTTATAGATGTTGGTGTAGGTATCTAACCTAAAAAATCTAATCGTTGTGAAATAACATGAAACAAATAAGGTCACCTTGTAAACTTTGTAAATCCCTAAAGTTAAAGGACTACTCTACTAGCCAAATGTAATTTTTTACACTTCACCAAATTTAATCCTTTGTCGATTAAATTTTGTTCTCTTGATGTTATTTTGATCTCATGCACGTTGAACCTTATAAGAGAGATTTATAGTGAACAGAACTTATTACTTTTTACCCATTCTAAGAGAGTGGACATGTATGGATTGCCACTTCGTCAATATTTATCTCCATACAAGTCTAAATTTTTTTCCTAAAACATGTTGGTTCATTATCTTTCCAATGCTCCTAGTGACACCAACTTGGAGTTTTCACTCTTAAATATCATTATTTTGTTAAACCATTTTGCTTAAGGCTAATTGGAGGAATAAAAACCATAACTTACACAACCTATAACTTCAAAATATAATTAATCGAAATTTGAAACATTTAATTCTCTATGTGCCTTGTCACCATTGAAATTTCATTCCATGAAAATGATCCGTAAAAAAATTATCGAGGAAATTTAAATGGTAATTTGCCTATTTTAAGGAGCCAAACCATGACCATCCACTTAACACCACATGCTATGGACCAAACAACCAAATAAGCATAAAAATACCTAATTCAATAATTCCATGGCTAATGCACAAGATAAGAAACCTTCCAATATTCAATTGCTTTCCGTGGTCAGATAAATTATTGTTATCCTTCCCCACCCAAGTTAAAAGACTACAAGTGACATGATGAGCTTTATTGTAATGACTTTGAGCCTTGTTATTGAGTTTGGAGTAGTTATTGTAATCTCTAGAGAACCAAACATGTATACTCTCATATGGAATATAAATATATTTCTCATGGGGAAAGCTTTTCCAATGAGTCTCCTTGAAGTATATATATGAGACAAATTATGATAGAAATAAATAATAATAAGTCAAGACAAATTCATTAATTAACATAATAGTAATAATAATAATAGAAGTGGTTAGTGGTGATAATCTTAATAATGCGAGTTTTCATTTAGAGGTATTCTTAGAGTTCCTTTTTCCCTATTTAGTTTAGTATGTTTTCTGAAATGTAATTCAAAGTATTTATGCTTCCCTTTCTTAATTTTTCGACTTAATAATTTTGATTCCATTTCCCAATGACTATACAACATCACGCATGTATGTGTAACTAATATATTTAGCATTTTTTCAGTTGAATATTTTGCAACCTTTAGCTCCATTCCAACCATAATATGTGAGATTCAAGGAAAATTTGATAGTTTTAGGACACCCTCTTAGATTAAAACAACAATTCTAAAGGATATTTGTTGATAGGTATTGTCTCCATAGTGCTATTCAAGGATACTTTGTCATGAGTATTTTGGTTATATCATTTCAGGTGATAACACCAATCATATGTATATATGCTTATGAGTTGATAAACTATGAATCTTTTATAGAATATGATTTGGTCAATGCTACAATTATTCTTTCATCAATAACACATTTTTCAATTTCCACAAAGTTGAATCTAAAATTCTGCTTCTCCTTGTGAGCTTTGCCGACATCTTGCATTGGTTTTTCAAGTGGTTGTTTTATGTAGCACTCCAAAATTCATTTTTGAATATTTTTCTTCCATTTTGATTCACTCGTATGATTTGTATTCAATGCCTATGACGATGATTGTCATGGCAATCTAACTTATTATTCTCTAGAGAATTAAGGAAAATTCCTATATTCTCTACCATTGACTTCCTTATAGTCTCCTTGTGAACTAATACGACTGCTAGTTAATACCAACTTTTCTACATTAATTAACACCATATTTTCTTATATGTATGGTAGGTTGCGTACAAGCTTGATCTATCGATCTTTACATATGCTTACTCTAATTGGATACAAGTTGACTAATCAACAAACTTCATAGCCTACAAATTACCAAATAACGATTCTTCCTTTCGACATTACTAGACAATGCGTTTGAACTTAATCAAAGCTTATTTGTGACACTCTTTGGTCTCATACACAAGGTCAAATCCATGCATATTTTATTATCTTCACATATTTAGCATTAAGTCCAACAAAAATTGATCATGATAACAATCTCTTCCCATGTTTCTACTTCTTCTAGTGTTGATGACTCATCCTTTGTAAGATTTTGTTGATGACTCATATGACTCATATGGTTTGTCGCACTTGTTTGTTTCATTGCCCGGTGACCCAAAGCTCTTTTTCATTAGGTTAGAACTCATTTTCAATTTCTAAAGATTAAATCGCTCATTGTCAAATCCTTTCCAGTAACCCTCACCATCGACAGGATGTCATTACTTTAGTGATTCTATTATACTACACTTCCTCAAGCACATATAAATTTTATTATAGTTGTCTAATTTAACTCTAATGTGAATTGTTGATGATATTCAATTATGAACGATATTTCATAGCGTATCACTTTTGTTCTCATAACAAAAGATCCGGTGTCAAGAAAATGTTTGTGTCCATGGGAATGACTTTCGTCTCAGATCAAAAGGTTTATCACAATCACGTTATTTAATTTTCATATATTAAATGTAAACATGCATTTATCCTAAAAAGAAACTAAACCTACCAACTTCTAAAAATGTTATCCCAAAGTTTTGATAACAAAACTATTACAATGTTGTTTTCTAATTTTGTTAGTGAATTAACAATATAAAAATGTAATTAATAATCATACGAAAATATGTTTCATATATACATCAAAATTAAGGATCAACCTTCATAAAACAATAGATCAAATTGTACCGACATGTGCCTTCAAAATATTTTCATAGAAATAGAGTCATAGAACTAGATATTCCTTCTTAAATCACACATTGGCTCCATTGTTCAATTCTTTGTAGATGTGGGAGAAATGTAATGCTATAAAATAACCAATAACCCTATGTCCATTTATCTGTTACTACACACAGACACAATTATCTGATGATTAACATGGACTCGTCCCCATAAACCTAGAGTGATCACAAACCTCAGTTTATGCCACTTTTAGCAATCATGTCACAAATTCCGCACTATCATTTTTTCCTTTCCCAACCTAAGCTTTGAATTTTATATATAATGCTTTGGTGTAAAAATAATGCCAACAATCCCATAACTATGACCACTGCACACATTTCCAAAAAAATCGCAAAGCTTATTTTGGTCCACCAAAAGCTCACCTACTTGTCTTGGGGTTTTTTCTTGTAATTTAGTTTGCATAATTGAAATGTAGAGCACACCCAGTTAAGACCTCTTATTTAATTATTATCTCAAAATAACAAGTTGATTGTTAGAACTATGAAACTATGAAACTAATATTTTAACTATAATAATGATTAAAAGACTTGATATTTTAAACTAACAAAGGACATTAAATTTAATATAGATTATACATAACCCTATATTTTAAATAAAAAAAGTACATTAACTTTGATACCAAGTATACATCACTTAATATTTGAAATTACTTATTACCAATTATACATTGTGGTAAATAGATTTGTCTACCGCAATATAAATAACATTCAAATCAAATATCTTCCCACCACGGCAATCATTAATTGTGACATGGTAATGATGAATCACTTCCGGGTGGGAAATCCATATGGCTTCCATGTACCTTCGCTCCATCTCCAATAATACATATCATTAAAGGTTCAAGTGTAGCGAACATCAAAATGACTTCAAGCTGTGAGTACGATGGTTTAACTCTCATGATGAACCGATTGTTTTGGATGGCTCTTCCGTACACATGGTTGTGTTCACCACCGCGGCCATCATCATTTATACAAATCATTTCTGCTGATTATTTAGGTCACCTTCATAGAGATATTGGTTATGAAAGGCTCCGTTATCCATGCGTCTTAGTCTTAGTAGTGGTGCACTCAGGTTGGAACAATATCAGAATTCAATGTTTAACTTGGCATGAACATTGGGGTTGTTGGGTTATTAGTCTGCCAGTCTGACTATCTAATTATCAAACCAAGTCTAAGTGAACTTGCGAAGTGTCAATTTGCACAATATATGCTAGGAATCAACTTAATTTCTCAAAGGAAATTCCACTCTACTAAAAGAAATTGCAAGACCGAAATAAACCGTTAATTTTTAAACTAGGTCCAAAATCCATGTTGCACCGCGCTTTACATGATGATGGTCATATTTTTGTTGGATTCTCTTCGCAGAGGTGCAAGATTGATCTAAAGATCATATTGATCGTATTGTGAGAAAAGAATTTATTTTGAATTTATTTTCCACATGCATAGTCGACCGTATTTGCAATGTAGGCCCACATGCCTAATATATGTGTCACACACCCTCATCGATGGACATAAATTTGAGATACTTTCTGAGGTCATTTTTCATCAACTCATCAGTTAACATTCTCTTCATTGTGATCTGATTGGTTCGATAGCCTTGAGGCCTTTTCCCCAAAGATAGCTATTGTTTTATGTGGATCCGTCTAGGCTTTTTGTCATAGCTGTCGACCATCGTTGACCATGGCCAATCCTCTGGTCGTTTGACCTCCAACCGCTAAAAATATTATTTTATAGCCCACACAACTTGCACCAAAATCGAGGAATTCTAGGTCGTCGACCAAGCCCTAATTTGTTGCATTGAATTTTCACCGTTGCTTGTGTTGGAATTTTCTCGTGTCGCTTTGGGTTGACTAGCAAGGCTGACTTCAGTGATGAGGCTACATTTGAGGGTCATGGTGTGACACATAAAGACACACCGAGAAAGACTTTGGTTGCTGAACTATCCTATTGACCGGCGTAACACAACAATATCTCATATCTTGTCGAAAAAGGAATTGTAAATCCGATCTATATTTTGGCTTGTTCTATTGATCCTATTGTCATTAAAGCAAACGTAGTAGGCTGCCTTTCATGTTGACTATGTAATTATGTATTTATATAAAGAAGAATACAAAGATAATAAAATGTATTTTTGTTGTACTTGCTTCATGGGTTTCATGAGCAAGATTTAATATAAAATAACAGACTTTCTTTATAAGCCAGGGTTTGTCTTATGTTTATAAATGTAATCAAGAGCTTGCATATAATGCACCATTCTAAAACTGTGATCCAAGACCTTATGGGAAAATAGTTGATAACAACCCTCATGAAATCACCCTTTAACGTTGGAGTATATAAGTCTTCATGTTGGCATATATTCTATGCTAAAGTCGAACATATGTCACCTATATGGTCAGCCTCATATCAAAGAAGGAGCTCTATATACACTGGTTCTGCGGCTCATTTAGAACAAAAATACCTGAACACTGGTTAATACAAAAGAAAAAAATTTCACTTTTTCAAGACATTATAACAACATGGACCAGGGATCACTGATAAAGGTGGGGACACACAAAGGAAGTGCGGACCACTTTGGCTTGAGTTCAGAAGATCCGAAGTGTGGATTTCTGTGAAGATTTGTAGTAAGGAATTTGGATCAAGTCCCATTAGAAGTGCCTGGGAAAGGGTCTAAAATTAATATAAAGAAGGCTAATCAACAAGAAAGTGTTAAAGGTGCTCACAACAACAATAAGGAGAACTACTCCACTTCACTAAGGGCTATCATATCTTCATCTATACATGGTCAAATATACCTGAAGGTTCACACATATGTATATATATCTTTGTCTTGATTATCAAACCAGACAAGAAGGAGCCAAGAAGTGAACCTTAGTAAAGTTGAAGTAAAGTCGAGAAGTAGAAGGAGAAGCCAAGGACGAGAGGATTATGCCTCATTATCGATACAAGCCAAAGACTTTCGGTGAAGAAAAGAAAGATCATGGAGTGAAGAAGACTTATAAACAGTAACAAGGTCTTGGAGGCATTCATAGGTCAAGTGGTCCGAGTCTCCGGGTCATGGTACTTGTCGCTTCAAGATCTATAAGAAGAATTTATTTATCGGGTTTTCCTCTCCAAGAGGGAGAGGCTGCCCGGCTCTAGGAGCCTAACTTTGCGTCTGCATTTTAATAGTAATTTGAAGCAGTGACTAATGAGTCTTGAAATGAAATACATAAGTTAAGACTTCATGGAACACACAAGTAATTACTCAAAGTAAGAGAATTTGAAGCTAGTCTCCAGCCCTCCAAAATCTCAACATGGTATCAGCAGCTAAGGTGGCCGAACTCAAAGGGCCGCTTGACAAAGGAGACACTCGAGAAGAAAACTGCAAGTTTGTCAGAAAATCAAATCGCTTTAAAAGGAGGACCTCGATTTCTAAAGACATCCTTCAAGTATGATTCAAGATTCTGGCATTGAAGATTCATATCTTAAAGGAAACCTCAATTTCATATTCAAACATCATCAAGGAAGTCGAAGACACCTACCCAAGTAAGTATCACAACTACTTAAATCAAGCCAAAAATGACTTATTGTAAAGAGAAACAATCTAGTTGGATCATCGAACTTTAGTGCATGAAAGAAGAGGACATCTTTGAGTTTGATTAAATATGAAGTTATGGAATATATCGATGGTTCTACAATCCGAACTCCAAAATAAGAGTTCACCATGCCAAGTAAATTTATGAGAATAGAGTCAAATAATTTCTACAGAATCCATTAAGGACACACTCATTCCTTATGTATCAAAACTAAAGTATTTAAAAGAAATATATAAGAAATTGGTATTATTGTGAGCACTATAGTTACTTTCGAGACAAGAACGTACAAAATGAAATTATCAAGGGAAGAAGGAATCACTCCATACCCTTATGAGGTGATTTCTGAAATAAGAGATCAATTGCAGTGAACTCGGGAGAAGTAATGTCCGATAATCGAGATGACCGCGTGGGTGGTGAATGCTCTACTAGGAGGAATGGGGAAACTTCTTACCAGTTTATACCGTAAGAAAAAATTCCACCCCATTCCATGATTTATGGTCTCTATGTAAAATAGAGGAAAGAAGATCAAAGGCCAAGCTGATACACAGACCGAAGGAAGAGAATCTCATGTTTTGTAGCTCTACACATGAAGAAAGGAAGATTCAAAAAATTTGGCCGTCGAATAAAATAAGGAATAAGGACAACGTATGATGCTTTGAATGTAATGAACTTGGGCATTATAAAAGATATTTTCCTAAATCTGAAAAGGAAAGAGGAAAAGAGAAGAAGCCCATATCTCGTATGTGAGGGAAGGACCTTATGCAAAGAAATCTAAGAAAGAAGAAGCAAAGGATTCTTCACTATTGTGGACGTATTTATTGTAAACAAATCTAACCAAATTAAGCAAGGAGTGTGGTTCACTTTAAACTATCGGGTAATAGGCAGTAAAGTGGGGGAGTTGAAAGCACAACATTTAATGAAAAAGTATGCTAAAGTATGATCCGTTAAATCTAAAGTAAAACACAAATATACAGAAGCTACAAAGAGATTCAAACGATAATAATGCAAACGATGGCTCGATGGCATCTTCTTATTAAACATTTGAAATGGAGAAGAAATTCTACCCACTTTCCAAAGGGCCCTAGCAATGGCTCTAGGTCCCGATGAAAGAATGTTACCTTCTGGCTCGCTCGATGGCTCTCTTCGCTATGGTGGACTAAGATGTTGGGTGTCAAACGATCGAGTCCTCTTTAGTTCATCTCCGGTCACACACTGTGTTGCTTGGGCAACTTTGGCCGGCACAATGCCATCACCTTTCTTCATCTTCGTGGTTTATACAGGTGAGTTTCAAATCCTCCTTCCCTCCTTAGCACATGATGGATAGTGACCCAAGGGGAGGTGATTCCATTGTGTGCTCAAGTCGATGTAGAATCGTGTCACCGGTATGCGACTGGGGAAGGATCTCGTTAATGGAGTCTTGCTTGATCACAAAGTTGGGTCTCCTGCTAGGGTAGTCGATTTTGGGAGGGTGAAATTCTGTTCTTACCGCGCAGGTGCCTAAATGCTTTCACTGCGGCATACTGCGCATGATCTTGATTAGTGAAAACGGTGCATGGTACCACGTGCTGATGACCGAGTAGATATAGTGTGAGATTCTATGCTACTCGATGTCCCCTGAGTGGACGCTTGGAAAGGGTCAATCGTAGAAGAGGTCGTCTTCCTTCCATTTTCCGTCGTTGGTTTAGACCCTGTCTTCCTCTTTGGTGGATGACAGTCTTAATGTCGCCGAGCCGCTCACTAAAGTGCATGTGCACACTTAAATGCATGATGAAAGTGTGAGAAAATTCGACAATAAGTGCATGTGATCTTTCTTGATGAGGAGAAGCGATGAGGGAGCAAAGAGGTTATGGAGATTGTTTTCTCTGTGCTGAGTTCTCTCGTATTGCTGGACCTTGCAGTGATCGTTCGCATCACATAGGCCGCATGTTATCCCAGATTTTTCCGGGGCACGCATGGTTGGTGTGCGGTCTTACTGTGCTTGGACACACCATTGCGTGGGCTGGGACATTGAGCCGTTGATGTATCTTATGCCATTCCTCGAGATCATCCGTTTCTTTCTACGACACGAGGTTTTGGAGAGGGATTTAATTTCCGCAGACACAAGTACAATTGCCTGTCGATCGTAATGGTTACCTTGACATATTAAGAAAAATATCCATGATATGGGGGTCCCATCATGCTTGTCCGAGGCCGCACTGTGAACCAACGCCACAATGTCACAAGTCGTGGCACGGACTAATTACATGGTCTGGTTTTTTTGCATAACGCATGCGAGTGTGTTTTGTGAAGTGCGGGGCCTGCACCAGGGGTTCTCGGCCATTTTTCGACCCAGACAAGAACACAGACAGAGACTCGCTCATCTCTCTCGTCAGTCATGGAGCACTGTGACTCCCAACATCCATATCGTACTTGGGAAAGGCATACCATGGCTAAGCGGAGGCTGGCCAGACAGCTTGGGTTAGGTATGGTGACAAATTCTCTAAAGGCATTGTTAGCGCACATGGGCATGTGAATTGAGTCGCCTACAACCTGCCAGTAAACCCTTTCGATCGGATACCATCCGTGAACGAGTTCCAATGTCGCACACTCTTCGAGGTAGTGGCTGTGTTCACCGCACAAAGGTACAACATACATCGCAACCGGGGGCCACCATAACCATGTTCCTCTTTGTAAATATAGGATGGTACACGTACTCGCTGGCTGATAGACTAGATGGAGGGATCCTTCGATAGATCGTCGATCGCGTGTAAGGCATCCCCATATCGCGGTATTTTTGGACAATGGTGGGTATAGTACCCATAAAGCCAGTAGAGAGCATGATTGGTACGAACGGTTTACCATATTTTTAGAAAGGTGTCTTTTTTCGGGAACGGTGTTGAGACGTTCGCTTAGCCGAGGACCGGTTTTTAATCACGTCCAACTCGCATATGTGGGTAGGGTGTCCTATGACATCACATAGCGCAGTCGACAACTTCGCATGGTGGGGGTCAACGTTTTCTTTTCCTCTTTTTGCGGTTTTCTTTGGTCAAGATAACCGTCTTAATGGAAATTTTCGTGCGGGGTGGTTGCGATCGTTTTCTGGTGGCAGGGGCTCGGGATTGAGGTTTTAACCCCACAACAAGAATGCCAGGCTCCGCTTCTTTGCTGGGGAACGAGTACCAATTGGAGTGCTACCAATATGTTGGGTAACAACGTTGTTGCCAAACCTCGGGAGACCCAAGCTAGCCAGAGGGTGGAGGGAAAGGGGTTTGGGAGATGGCGTAGGCGAGAGGTCGCCGTGTCGATGCCTCGGTTGTCGTTATCGCTCGAGTCCATGTCCTAACTAACCCTTGCTTGATGTGTGGACTTCATGCACACCTAGGCTCGTGGCATCCAAGCATACCTCGGATAGCTGCATGATCTCCAGGGAATGACCCTAGGGATGGACAATGGGGCTGAATTGCCGTGGTTGTATTTCGGGTACTATGAAAGACCGTTGCTACCGTATTCACGTAGGGTAGAATTACATCCGTGTTGGTTAGGGGATGCTTTTCACCGGGTATGGCCACCGGTTCATCGTAATGATTCTATCCTTGTCGAGGAACACCGTGTCGTGAAGACGAGGATGCTATGGCAAGCATGGCGTACGTGTAACTTCACCCGAGAGTATGTTGTAATCCATGAGCATCCAAGACTTGCTGTCTATGTGGGTCCATCTTCCACGGTATGCGATTTCAAAGGTATTTTCGGTAGAGGTCGTATTTAGGACGACTATCGTATGCTTCGAGTGTGACATCAAGGTTTGAGTTCTGGGATCCTAACTTCGGCCACACACATTTTTTGGACATGATGTATGTCGATGCACCTCGTCAATGACACACGTTGAATAGTGATATTCTATACCGACATCGGTATCCGGAAGGAGACCATGGAAGGAAGCCTAGGGGTGGCTTTCATTCAAGTCAAAAGCTATCATGTGCGTATTTGCCGGGTTTATAGCACCTAAATTGGAAGGTAGGGATTGCTTGGGGCACGACCGTAGTACTCATCAAGGACACAAAGCAACGGTGATTGAGCTAAATCATCCACCATGCCATAATTGTGGGCCGCTTTTGGAGTAGTTACCTCGCTCGCTATTAGGTCCCTTGCCACCTGGCAACGGTTATATAGGATTTTGGAATGGTCAAAGGTGCTGCCGCCGTGCTAGTACCAGCTCGACGTATTGGCGTCTCTGTGGGTGTTGTGAACACCCGAGTCCGGAACATTTCTTCCCGTCATGTAAATTTCATGGTTGTTTTTCCCGTAATTGTCCGGTTTTGGCCGATGAGTGTTGACCATCCCTCGATGGGAAAGGTTCTGCATCACCGGCAGCGCATCGGGAAGACCCTCCTGTCATCGGTTATTCGTAGCTTTTTGCTCAGGATTTCGGGACAAAGGTGAGTATAGTGCCCGTACTCACCACATATTGAACAAGAATGGTTTGTCTGTGAGAGGTGGCCTCGTCTTGCCTCGCGCATTTGGTTCTCGAAGTTCGATTCCGGCTGAGTTACCTGCAAATTTCCGGATCGCGGTGGGCACCGTTGTTTGTTGCCTCCTTGCAGGGTTCCCTGGGGCTTTTTTTGTCTTTTTCTTGAATCTTGGGCCTAGAGGGTAATTTCCCGATCATACCGGTATGGTTGATTTTGGGACGACTCTGCACAAAGTTCACTCGTGCATTGGTTTGCGTAGGTGAGTTGTGTGTGTCGGGGATCGAGTATAATGTTGTCTCCGTGTTTGCACTCGGGACATTGGGGGAGTCATAGTGTTTTCCGTAATGGGTCTCACCCGGAGGATAAGGTCCTCCCTTGTGATACGCTTGCACCCTATTAGTCAATTCTTGTCACGTACATGATGATTTTGAAATCCGGGTTGAGACATATTTGGGCACTATGTGTAACGGGGATTTTTTTATTGTTTTCGGCCGGCTTTACTATGACTTTGCCCACCGAAATTAAATTAGTCCGTTTTGCAGGAGTTAGGACAACGCTAGGAAATTCTTGACAAGACGACAGCGTGTTTTAAAGATATTGTAGATGTATCTCTGCCAAGCATATTTTACAGTTCAAGCTATTGGGATTTACTAATGGTGTCCTCTTCGAATGTGATTGTGTTATGCCACATCATTTGAAATCTCCACCGTCGTAGTTTAAGAATAAATTAAGAGGACCCTGTCATTGCTTAGCTTGCACAAATCATGGTTACTGTTCTCCATTCATGTGTATGGTCCGAGATACATGGAGGGGATTGTCTCGAAATGAGCGCAATTCCATTCCCGAATTGTGGTGAAATGGCAACCCGATATTATGAGAAACGCGGGTAGCAGGGCACCAAAGGTTACCTATGCATGTGGTTGCTCCATGTACTATTTCACGGCCACCCCCGTGAGAGTGCATCAAATAGTCCCCAACCAAATAGTATCGTCAATGATATTTGTCTGGCGGTGAGGCACCATGGTGAAAGGTCACATGATTACCAGATCTTCCGCTTGCTTACCTTCAACCCTTTGGTATATCCGAAGGGGGCTTCGGTAAGCATGGGAGGCCAATTGGGGGTCGTGTGCGATGGGGCTGGCTTGCGAGCTTGGTTAAATTAGGTAGATTAAACGACTAAGAAGGGTGATCGAAGGTTGACTCATGGAAAAATGAAGACCATCGAAGTTCGTTAGAACGAGGGTTAGTCCGTGACGCACCGATGTGAATTAACCCTGCTTCTGTGACGTGTTTCACTTCAGGGGATGGGGGAGTAGTGTGCGGTGTGGTGTTGGGAGTATCGTTAGGCCCCAACTGCGGTTGCTCCAAGAAAGAGATTAACCCACGACTATGGAAAATTTCTATCTTTGACGCCAAATGTACAAAGACCCGGAACCCCTCCCGATAATGGGGGAGGTCCAAAAGACATCCTGACCGGAAGGGAGGTTCGTTGGGACCATTTTAGTGTCGACGATTAGGTTTTGGAAAACTTTGAGGGACTTGTGCCCTCGATCATGACAAAATTATGTACACACACATAAAACAAAGCTTAAAATGAAATGAATTCTTCTTTAACTTAATTCATGTGATCAATCACAAAAAATGGTTTTGTCAAGCTGTTGTCATGATACCCAAAATTCAGGTTAATTAACATATCCTCACAACACACCAAAAGTAATCGTCTTGAGAATATTTTCATAGTGTCATAACAACGTCTGTGAAGAGTTGTGATGCCCTCATGAGCGAAGAATTCACCAAGGTAAGGGTAGAGGGTCCGGCGTTGCTCTCCACCGTCACCATAGGAAGGATGGTTTGGGTTTTTGTCACCAAGAACGACCGGTCTCACGCAGCGTTGTCTTGGGCTTTCGGTATTCGCCTGGTCAGGCCCCAGTACCGCCCGAGTCGTGCAGTCTTCAATCGACACCATCGGCCATTGCGCCAAGGCGCAACTCGAATTCCAGTTCCTTGCCGCGCTCGGTTTTTCCGGTCATAGGTGATTTAAAGCTCCTTGCAAACACAACTTTCTATGTTTCAATATGGCGGTGATCAAGGTGGCTTTATTGATGCTCACCCCTTGATCCCAAACCAATTCATAAATTTTTTTGTGGGCCTCTGGTGATAATTTAGTGAGTTGTTTTAAGTTATTTTTAGGTGGCTTTCTTTGCTTAGTGGTGAGTGTGTGTGAGCGTATGGTGAAAAATCTCATAGCTTGAACATATGTATATCGATGATCCTTTACAAAAGTCCCCTAGTTAAACTATGATGTTGTTCTTGCTCAAATGGAATCATTTATGGATAATGGGCCGCTTTCCAAATCTTCCTCAGTTAACTGTGAGTAACTAAAGGAGATGGCGATCACAAATGTAGAGCGTTCATGTTGCTCAGGGTCACCAAATGGTGCAAAGGCAGCCGATATTACTCGCTCTAATCGGCGATTCAATCCTAGTCGCGCAATTTCCTAAATGAAAAAAATTAATTTAAGCTAAACAATTTTCTACACTAGCTATGCATGTGTGGCCCTCGTCACTTACTTGACCAGTTAAACTAAGTGTGCATACCAAAATTTGCAAAAACATAAATTGTTCGTGTAAAGAAATTGTTATTCGCCCTACTTAAACTATGTGAAGCCTTTTTGCAAAAATCAACTCAAATGAAAACTAACTCATGCCTACAAAAGCAACAAAAAGTGAGTTCTCAAGTCGTGGGGTATCAACACAAGTGCTTCGTACATTAGTCGCTTACACACTTATGTTAAAAATGCGTAATATAAGGAGAAAAATCTTAGTTTGCACTCATAGTGCTCGACAAAGCGCCCCCACACAAGGCAGTCGGGCCCCGAACGCGCAATGCGCTCGTGAGTAAAAACCACACGAAAATCCTCGCAAGCAAAAGATTAGGAAGCCTTTTCAGCCTCTGTCATCACTTGCTGAGTCTAGGGACCGTAAGATGACCGAGACCGTCAACCTACCTAGCATGCATGCGGGTTCCTCGTTGCGAAAGATGGCACAACCACATAAACCGGGAACACGCGCGGGAGCGTTCAACTCGTTGTAGGATTAGCCGCACCTGCACGAAATCGCACCAGCCTTAAGAAATGGCTCACTCTTTGAACTATCACTGTGCAAAGTGGGGAGCTCAAAAGCATAACATTTAATGAAAACAATATGCTAAAGTATGCTCGTTAAACTAAAATTCAAACACAAATATACAGAAGCAGAAGGAGAGTCAAAACGATAATAATGAAAAAGATGGCTCGATGGCCTCTTCTTATTAAACGTTTGAAATGGAGAAGAAATTTTACCCACTTTCCTGTTGAGATTGCAACAAGATGATAAGCTTAGTGAAAAGAGTTGCCTTCACTAAGTGGGCTCGCAGGCTATTTTTGGCGCAAAGTCTATTTTTAGACTATGTCTATTTTTAGACATGTGGATCATGTTCTATGAGTTGCAGGATGCTATTTGTGGATGGTTGGTCAAATCGGAAAAAAATAGATGGAATTCTATTTTTAGACATATTGGGCGAAATCTATTTTTAGATTGCCAGTCTAAAAATAGATATGTCAAATATTATTAGCTCTTAATAATATTTGGACCATAAACATTATCTTATTCTCTTGGAGCACTTCAGTTAAGTGCACAGATGTGGCACAGGAGCTGACAGAAGGAATTACGCTATTCCTGAGGGTTAAGTGGAGCTATTGCATGGATACTTCAGTTAGAACTCACGTGACAGAGTTTGGTGGAGTTATTGAGCTAGTTGATGGAGTTGTGTTCAGTTTAACTGAGTTAAACATAGTTGAGCTAGTTGTATCTAATATAATTGATTGATACACTAGTGAGAGTGGTGTGAATTAATTATTAATTAATTCACTAATTATTAACTCATTAATCAACTAAATAATACATCAGTTAACTACAGTGCATGGACAGTTTCAGTGGAGACCAGTGAAGAGGTAGGTGAAAAAGCAGTGTGACTATCAGTTGTGACTATAGTGTTGCATGATTTGCAACACACAGTGGTTGGAGATGCCAATGAGGATTGCGTGAGCAAGGCTGGACCAATTCGAGTTCATTCAGAGCCATTCTTCAGCAGTGATTGCGCAGTAGAGGCAGGCTAGCAGGTGGCAGAGATTGGAGCATGAGATTTGCTAGATCGGACCTGATTAGTGTGTAGCAATTGGAGATTGTATTGAGAGCTTGTGAGGAGCTTTGTATAATGATTGTTACATGATCTCTATGACATATAATATACATATAGTTGGGGGTTTTCAGCTTTAAGCTTTCCCATAAAATACTATGTTCATATGTGTGATTGTTTATGGTTTTAATGTGCGCATGTGATTGTTTTTATTTCCGCAATTAATGATCAATGGTAGAAGAGATTCTGTATTGTGCATGAAGTTAAAATAGTGTGTGATCAGGAGAATCTCGGTGAATAATATATTAGTTATTCAAATTTCTATATGGTATCAGAGCTATATTGATCATTGGAGCAATTGAAAAACATTGAAGCGGTTGAGTTTTGAGCTGGTGGAATTCAAATTTGCAGCAGTGTTTTCTTGGTGTTGAAGTTGAGATGTCTTTCAATGGATTGCGATTGGAGTATGCCCTTGAGGGCAGCTCGAATTATATTGCACGGAAGGACATGATGGAGGCAGTGCTGGATGACAATGGGTTGAAGGAGTTCATAGATGCAGAAATTCCAAAACCTGCTTCTAGCGATGCTGCCGCACTTGACGCATGGCAAAAGAAGACAGCAAAGTGTTGAAGAATTATGTTGGAAGGTGTAAAGGATCACATAGTGTCTAGCCTTAATGGTAAGGCTTCTCCATTCTTGATGTGGAAAGCATTGACAAACTTATTCCAAAGCAAGAGCGACCAGAGGAAGTTGGCGCTCAAGGATAAACTCAGGAACATAAAAATGGAGAAAGGCGACAGTATGACCAAGTACCTCATGAAGTTCATCCAATGCAGGGATGAGCTGGGAAGTGTGGGGGTGACTGTAGATGACGAGGAATTGGTGAGCTTGGCTCTCCTTGGGCTTTCTAAGAGTTGGCATTCCTATCATGACTCTGTCAATGGTCGGGAGAAATTTCCAGGATGGGAGCGACTTTGGTTGGATCTTGTGCAAGAGGAGATAAGGCGAAGTACCAGGGACGGATCTTCATCAAAGAAATCTGATGAAGAAAATTTCACTTTGGCTGCCAAAGCAAGGAAGGGGAAAAGCAAGAAGAATGCTTCTCAATCTGATGCAAAAGGCAAGAAGCAGGACATGTCCAAGGTGAAGTGCTTTCAATGTCACCAACACGGACATTATGCCACTAATTGTCCACAGAAGAAGAAAAATAAGTAGGCTGCTGGATCTGCAGCTGGAGAGGCCTTAGCCTCGCAGTTTGAGCTAGATTTTTTCACTGATCGCATGCTTGGTCTCAAGTATGATGGGTTCAGTGTGGTTTCTTGACAGTGGTGCATCTTTTCATATGACCGAAGACAAAGATTTGTTTACTGATCTGGATGAGAAATATCTTGGAGTGCACATCGAGATGGGCGATGATGGTAGATACAGTGCGACCGGTATCGGTACCATTTCCTTTGAGGGGGAGTCTGGTAAACCCTTCGTATTGAAGAAAGTGATGCATGTTCCAGGATTGAAGAAGAATCTGATCTCGGTGGCCATGTTAGAAGACAAGGGATATGATGTTGTCTTTAGCGAGGGAAAGGCTTTCCTGCGCAGTAAGGCAACTGGTGAAACCCGAAGGATAGGGGTTTGAGTTAAGAACCTTTATCAATTGCAGGTAGATGACTGCGCAACAATGGCAGGCAAGGTAGAAGGAGTGGTGAGCCGGGATGATGGCGAGCTGTGGCACTGAAGATTGGGCCACCTTCACCATGGAGCTTTGAAGATACTATAACAGATTTATACTGGGCTTCCTAATGGTACTCTTGCGCAGTCAGATCAGTGCAAGGGATGTACCTTGAGAAAATTTGTGAAAGCCACCTTTCACAAGAAGGATAGTCGCGCCACGACGATCCTTGAGAGAATTCACACAGATGTGTGTGGACCTTTCTCAGTAGCTTCGACAGCAAAGCACAGATACTATGTGGTATTTGTTGATGATTTTTCTCGGAAGTGCTGGATCTTCTTCATGCAGAAGAAGAGCGAGACATACTCAAAGTTTTGTGAGTTCAAGGCACTGGTTGAGAAAGAATCGGGGAAGCAGGTGAAGGCTCGTAGGAGCGACAATGGTGGTGAATTCATCTCTAGCGAATTCAAGGACTTTTGCAGTGCAGAAGGAATTTGAAGAGAGCTTATAGCACCTCATAACCCACAGCAGAATGGGGTAGCTGAGCGGAAGAACAAAACGATCATGGGTGCTGCACGGGCGATGTTGCATGATCACGGCCTTCCCATACACTTGTGGGCTGAGGCATGCAATACTGCAGTATATGTGTAGAACCGTTGTCCTCACAGGATACTTGGCATGAGTACACCCAAGGAGGAATTTTCTGGTAAGAACCCTGATATTTCCCATTTGAGGATTTTTGGTTCACCTGTTTACATTCATGTGATGAAGGATGCCAGGAAGAAGCTGGAGCCAACTGCAGAGGTTGGGATATTTGTGGGGTACACTGATACACCCCACAACTATCATGTGTATTTTCCAGATAGTCGCAAGACTGTTATGCGATGGGATATCAAATTTCATGAGGAGAAAACCATGAAGTGTTCACAATGAGAGGGAGCCACACTTGCATGTAGATGAGGAGCTATTAGTTCCTAAGGATGAGCCTCAGGATGTGGATCAGCCACAAGAGGAGGTTCATGGAGTGGGAGAGACCACTCATGCAGTGCCAACCATCAGAGGGTGGAAGCGCACTACAGAAGCTGAGCGACTGGCTCAAGATGTAGAGAAGATTGTAGGAGCACCTACATCATAGCGCAGACAAAGAAAGTCACCTGATCGGTACACTGGATACATGACTCTTATGAGCAAGTGTATCGTGACAGAGCCATCCTCTTTCGAGGAAGCTGTGGAGGATCCTGCATGGGTAGATGCCATGGTGGAAGAGTATGATTCGATTTTTAGAAACAATGCATGGGAGATTGTACCAAGGCTGGAAAGGAAATCAGTGGTGGTTTCGAGATGGATCTACAAAGTGAAGCAAGCAGCTGACGGGAGTGTGGAGAAGTACAAGGCAAGATTTGTTGCTCGAGACTTCTCACAGATTGAGGGGATCGATTATGAGGAAACCTTTGCACCTGTCGCAAGGTATTCTTCCATACGGACGATTCTTGCTCTCTCAGCATAGATGGGGTGGCACATTCATCAGATGGATGTGAAGACTGCGTTCCTCAATGGAGTGATTGAGGAGGAGGTGTACATAGAGCAGCCCGAAGGTTTCGAGATCTTCAGTAGCGAGTCGCATGTGTGCAGGCTCAAGAGAGCGCTGTATGGGTTGAAACAAGCACCTCGTGCTTGGTACACACGGATAGACAGTTATTTCACCAGACTTGGATTCTCCAAGAGTGAGGCAGATACGAACCTATACCAGATTGTGGTGGAGGGTAAATTGCTGATCATTGTACTTTATGTAGATGATTTGATTTTGATGGGTGCTGAACTGTTGATACTCTCATGCAAGGCTGATCTTGCAAAAGAGTTTGAGATGAAGGACTTGGGCCTCCTTCATTATTTCCTGGGATTGGAAATTTGGCAGCGTAATGATGGATTGTTTGCGTCTCAAAGCAAGTATGCTCGGGAGATACTGGAGAAGTTTAACATGCATGGATGCAAGCCTATCGACACTCCTCTTCCTGGTGGATGGAGGAAAGAGGATGCTACATCGGCAAAGGTAGTGGATGCCACTGTTTATCGACAGTTGGTAGGGTCGTTTATGTATCTGGTCAATACATGACCTGACATATGCTATGCTGTTAACCAGCTTTCAAAAGCTATGGTTAAGCCTACCAAGCTCTACTGGAAGGCAGGCAAGCATGTATTGAGATATCTCAGAGGCACATTGGTATATGGATTATGGTACAGATAGTCGGATGAGGTGAAGTTGTGTGGCTTCAAAGATGCAGATTGGGCAAGGAGCCCAACGAACATAAAGAGCACATCTGGAGGGATTTTCAGTATCGGGTCAACAACAGTTTCTTGATACTGCAGGAAGCAGAGATCCGTGGCACTCAGTTCAGCAGAGGGCGAGTATATGGCAGCGAGTTTGGCTGCATGCGAGGCTATATGGATGAGGAAGATCCTGGTCGGGTTGTTCGGTTCACACTTAGATCCTACTATGATATATTGTGATAATTAGAGTTGCATCAAACTCTCGGTTAATCCAGTATTTCATGATAGATCTAAACACATTGACATCCGGTATCATCATATCAGAGATTGTGTGCAGCGGAAGATCATGTTACTTTCATACATTCCCACGGAGGATCAGGATGCTGATATCTTGACGAAGGCGCTCACCAGGAGAAAATTCGAATACCATAGGGGCAGGATAGGGGTTGCAGATAATCCTTATCTTGTTGAGAGGGAGTGTTGAGATTGCAACAAGATGATGAGCTTAGTGGAAAGGAGTCGCCTTCACTAAGTGGGCCCGCAGGATATTTTTGGCACTAAGTCTATTTTTAGACTATGTCTATTTTTAGACATATAGATCATGTTCTATGAGTTGCAGGATGCTATTTGTGGATGGTTGGTCAAGTCGGGAAAAATAGATGGACTTGTATTTTTAGACATATTGGGCAGAATCTATTTTTAGATTGCTAGTCTAAAAATAGATATGTCGAATATTATTAGCTCTTAATAATATTTGGACTATAAACATTATCTTATTCTCTTGGAGCACTTCAGTTAAGTGCACAGATGTGGCACAAGAGTTGACAAAAGGAATTACACTATTATTGAGGGTTAAGTGGAGCTATTGCATGGATACTTCAGTTAGAACTCATGTGGCAGATTTTGGTGGAGTTATTGAGCTAGTTGATGGAGTTACGTTTAGTTTAACTGAGTTAAACATAGTTGAGCTAGTTGTATCTAGTCTAACTGATTGATACACTAGTGAGAGTGGTGTGAATTAATTATTAATTAATTCACTAATTATTAACTCATTAATCAACTAAAGTATACATTAGTTAACTACAGTGCATGGACAGTTTCAATGGAGACCAGTGAAGAGGTAGGTGAAAGAGCAGTGTGACTATCAGTTGTGACTATACTGTTGCATGATTTGCAACAACCAGTGATTGGAGATGCCAATGAGGATTGCGTAGTCAAGGCTGGACCAATGAGAGTTCATTCAGAGCCATTCTTCAACAGGGATTGCACAGTAGAGGTAGGCTAGCAGGTGGCAGAGATTGGAGCATGAGATTTGCTAGATCAGGCTTGATTAGTGTGTAGCAATTGGAGATTGTACTGAGAGCTTTGTGAGAAGCTTTGTATAATGATTGTTACATGATATCTATGACATATAATATACAGATAGTTGGGGGTTTCCAGCTTTAAGCTTTCCCATAAAATACTGTGTTCATATGTGTGATTGTTTATGGTTTTAATGTGCGCATGCGATTGTTTTTATTTCCGAAATTAATGATCAATGGTAGAAGAGATTCTGTATTGTGCATGAAGTTAAAATAGTGTGTGATTAGGAGAATCTCGATGAATAATATATTAGTTATTTAAATTTCTACATTGCCAAAGGGCCCCTAGGCAATGGCTCTAGGTCCCGATGCGAGGATGTTGTCTTCCAAGCTCTGCCTCCGATGCAGTCTCCCTCTCTCTCTCTGCTGTGGTGGACTAAGATGTTGGGTGGCCAACGATCGAGTCCTCTTTAGCTCCAGCTCCGGGTCACACACTGCTGGTGTTGCTTGGGAAAATTTGGCCATCATAATAATGTGATCACCCTTTCTTCATATCTTGGTGGGTTTATATAGGCGAGTTTCAAATCCTCCTTCCCTCCCTTGGTACATGATGGATAGTGACTGAAGGGAGAGGTGTGATTCTCTTTTGTGTGCTCACATAGTGTCTAAGCAGGCGCTAGTGGTTGTCCATAGGTAGCTTTTACATAAGGAGTAGTTGTCCTTTTCTTGGTGTGGTCCCAGAAAGCAAATTTTTTCCATTTCCAGGAATGCGCGCTTATCAGGAAAAAAGGCGTGCAAAGGACGCTCTTCTCGAAGGATAAAGTGCGCAATTAAGCATTTATGACTAGTTCAAATCTGATTTTCTCAAAACCTTAGAGATTTTAAATACTTCTTGATTCCATAATGTGTTCTTGCCCTGTAAATCCTTAGGCTTGGTATTAATTGTTGTCGTCTTCTGCTGTACAATTTTACAGTGTTAACATATACTATGATTGAGATCATCTTCTCATTTAAGTGATTTTCGTTGGTTGTAAAATAGTATGATAGGAAGAAATGTACATTATACCATCATGATGAAAAGCATGTTAGGAGCTCTTGGTGAATCAACTCCGGTAAAACCTATCTAATAAAATTACTAAAGTAAAGCAGTCATCAAGATCAAGGGTTCATGGAAAAAAAATTCTGGGATGTGATGACATATTGATGGAGCAGGCCAAAGGAATGAAGCTCTTCATTCTAGATAAATTGCTACAGGATGACTCAAGGGAAAAATGTATGAGGTATGTATATATACTGACATTGGATGCTGTGAAGTCATGTCATATGATTGCAGGTAATAATATTCCATATTTATAAGTATAATCTATGAAGAAGGATCTCTCGATGCACTGACAAATGAAATCAACATAATATGTCCTCATGGAATATGAGGTGGTTGTATATAAATGAGAAACTAGAAAATTTGTAAGTTCCTGGGAATGGAGAATGTGTAGAAAGGAAGAGATCATGACGTTATCATCCGAACGCCAAGAAGATGTGATTAAGAGATCTCCTGGGAAGATATTTAGACTCTGACGGAAGTCTGGTAAAGAAGAAGACCCTTGGAAAAACATATCATTAGGAGATGTGTCAATCTAAATAAAGGATGTCGATGCCTACAGGAAGATGTCATGGTGAAATATTATCACTGAGATAACTTTTGTTTTAAAAGTTCATATGTATATGTTTATCTAGATGAATTAGTGCAGGGCTACTAATCATGGGAAAGGATGTATGAACCTTGGAGATGGTTTGAAGGAAAGCAACATGGCATAATGGTGAACCAGATGAGAAAGAAAAATGAATCACTTTCTGGTAGATGACATGACTCATGAATGAAAGTGATGGAGGATCTGTGCCCTATGGAGCTAAAATTTGAATATTCCTCAATATTGAAATCCATGACATCGAGGGGAGGAACTCTTCATGAGCAGCTGGGTGTCTCACCATTGCTGTTGCAGGTCCCTAATTGAGAAGGAGCTTGGTGATCAGTTTCTTACTTGGAAGAAACTGGGTAATTCCTAAGAATGAGCTTAGGTACATTCCTTATATAGGAATGAGTACATTCTCGTGTGGAATAGGTCCTCCCTGGCTGAGAGGGAGAGATAGACACGTCATTCTGGTCTTCACTTAGGAAGACATAATGGAGGATTGGGTAATCATCTAGTATTCGATACTCTTTGAGAATGTGTTAGGGCATTCAAGATAAGAGTAGTCAGGGACCAATATTCTTTGAGGGCTAGCTACCCAAGAAAAGAATAGTCCAAGAAGGTCATACTTTGGGAACACCCGGGTGGAGTATGTACCTTAAAGAGACAATGAATATGGTGTCTATAAGTCATGTGTCTTGCCAGCATTGTAGCCCATTGTCTCGTTGAGAGATGTTGGTTGATATGATGCTATACATATGCGATTACCAATCCAATTCTTCTTCTGAGATTCTTCAGTTTGAAATTGACCATGTATCTATATGAATACCTCCCTAGTTAAGAGGGAGTTTTGAAAAGTGTAACTAGGCTGGTATTCATGTTGACTATGTAATTATGTATTTATATGAAGAAGAAGGCAAAGATAATAAAATGTATTTTTGTTGTACTTGCTTCATGGGTTTCATGAGCAAGATTTATTATAGGTTAATAGAATTCTTCTTGATGTATAGTAGGGTTTGTCTTATGTTAATAAATGCAATCAAGAGTCATGTTTATGAAGTGTATAGTTATAAAAATGTGATCCAAGACCTTGTGGGAAAATAGTCGATAACAACCCTCATGAAATCACCCTTAACACTGGAGTATATAAGTTTTCATGTCTGCTTATATTCTATGCTAAAGACGACTTATATGTTCGCTGTATGGTCCGCATCATATCAAAGAAGGAGTCTCTATATATAACCTTGTCTGCAACTCATTTAGAACAGAAATCTCGGACAACTCTGAAGTTAATACAGAAGAAAAATTGCGGACTTTTTCTGAGACCTTACAGAGGTAAAATACGAACCTGATATCAACAAGGAAGTGTGGGTGTAATACATAGTGAAGTGTGGATCACTCTGCGGATTTCAGGAAGATTTGCAGTAAGGAATTTGGATCAAGTCTAGAATAGAAGTGCTGGAAAAGGGTCTAAAATTAATATGAAGAAGAAGGCTAATCAACAAGAAAAGTTGAAGGTGTCCACAGCAATAAGGAGATCTACTCCAAGTTCAGTCCTGGGCTATCATATCTGTCATTTATACATGAAGGTCGAAATACATCTAAAGGGTTCAATGCAAAAGTATATATATTTGTCTTGATTAACAAATGAGATAAGAAGGAACCTAAGTAAAGTTGAAGTAAAGGCGAGAAGTAGAAGGAGAAGCCAAGGACATAGAGACCAAGTTCTCTAATATTGATACAAGCCAATACTAGTAGGTGAAGAAAAGAAAGATCAATGTTGGAAGAAGACTTATAAACAGTAACAAGGTCTTGGAGGCATTCATAGGTCAAGGGTGTGAGTCTAGGTCATGGTAATTTTCATTTGAAGATCTATAAGAAGAATTATTTGCAGGTTTTCCTCTCCAAGAGGGAGAGGTTTTTCCCTGGCTCTAGGAGCCTAACTTTGTGTCTCGTGCATTTTGATAATTGACTTGATGAAATACTAACTAAGATAAAGAAAGAAAGACATAAGTAACTCAAGAATCTCACAAGTAATTATCAAGAAGAGAATTTGTATTAATCCCTATCCCTCCAATTCTCAACATTGTGTTCTATCAACATTTTACTTTCAAGTTTATGTGATTGCTATTTTGTATCAGGCCTAAGAAATATTGAAGTAAAAGTGCAACAAGCATAGAACACCATGGTTATCTAAATTTAACATGGTATCAGAGCTGAGGTGAAGACAAAGTCCAAGAGTCCAAGGTGGTGTTAGAAGCAATCTATGAAGGAAGAAATCCTATCAAGGACAAATGGCCTCCTCAACCTACAAGGGTTTCAAAGCTGATGATAAATTGACTGATAAGTTTGATTATCATGCATGGAAGATGTCCTTTGATTTGGTGCTAGAAGATCAAGATGTCATGGACTATGTGCAGGGGAAGATTCAAGAGCCTCCATCAAATTTAGCTCCTGCCACGAAGACGAAGTATAGAAAATGGGAAATCAAAGAAAAGATGATTATTCGGGATTCTATTCATAAACACTTGGTTGCTTACATCTCTGAGCTGAAGAAATCTAAGGAGATGTATGATAATTTGGTGATCATGTTCAAGGCTAGCAATGCTAATCAAATCCTCTTCTTCAAGAATCAATTGAAGAATATCAAGAAGGGTAAGGATGAATCTATTAAATCCTATTTTATGAGGCTCACTAAAATCAGGAATAACCTCCTAGCTATTGGGAAAGTAATATCTGATCGAGAGATGGTTCTTATTACACTTGGAGGTATCCCCCATGATTGGCATGTATTCAATACCACTATTCTCAATAATAATGTGATTCCTGATTTTGATGAAATATTGACGAGATGCACTCAAGAGGAAACCAGAATGATGGAGTATGCATCTAATGGTAATGGAAGTGACCCTACTGCCTTCGCCGCTCATGCAAAGAAGAAGAACCATGGTGGCTCGAGAAATCAAAACCATGGTAGAGTAGGGCCCAAAGGAAGGAAGGGAAGATATTACACTTGTAACAAATCTGATCACTATGCAAGAGAGTGCCCTAATAGAAGGGACTCTCCTAGGGATGATGACAACAACAACTTGAGAAGGAATGGCAGGAAAAACAGGTTCTAAAAGGAAGGCTCCCTCTAATCGTAGTGGAAATGGGAAACCTTTCAAGAGGTCAAAAAATTCTAGGTACAAACGAGTCTAATGTTGTTGATAATAAGAGAAATGAATTTATTCTTGTATCCACCCTCTCTGCTGCATCTCCACCTGACACCCTGGATGTCTAGTTGATTGATAGTGGTGCTTCAAGGCACCTCACTGGTTATAAAGAAGCCCTTTCTGATTTGGTTGAGAAAGTTACTAATCTAGAAATTATCCTTGGAGATAATGCCACCTATCCCATGAAAGGGACATAGACTGTGACCCTCCATCTATCTCAAGGTCAATTCCTCTGATTACAAGATGTGCTATATGTACCTAATTTGAAGAAGAACCTTGTGTCCATTTTGGAAATGGAAGAAAAAGGGTTCAAGGTGGCATTCGTTGATGGAAAGGTACTTATCTGGAATAAGAACTTCAACGAAGCTCTTTCTATTGGTTTTAGAGTTGATACACTCTACCAGGTCAGAGGAAGTCCATTGGGGGATATTACGTGTGATACAAATCTTCAAACAAAGTTATGGCACTGAAGGTTTGCACACCTTCATTACAAAGCCCTTCCTGAAGCAAGGAAGGTGGTGACATGGATGCCCAAATTTAGAGATGATCATGAAGGTATATGTCAGGGTTGTGCCGAAGGGAAGCATATAAGGGGACCATTCCCCTCAAGTGTCACAAAGACAACTGATATCTTGCAGTTGATACATTCTGACTTATCTGGTATGCTGTCTATGACATCCTTGGGAGGATGTTCCTATTACATGACTTTTACAGATGACTACTCCTGCAAGACCTAGATATATTTTTTGAATAAGAAGGACAAAGCATTCAAATGCTTCTGTAGCTTCAAGGTCTTGGTGGAAAATCAAACCGAGAAGAAAATCAAAGTTTTGAGGACCGACAATGGGACCGAGTATGAGTCAATTGAGTTTAATAACTTTTGTAGAGAATTTGGCATTAAGAGGGAGACCACAACTGCGTACACTCTTGAGAAAAATGGTGTTGCTGAAAGAAAGAACAAGACCATTGTGGAAGCTGCCCGTGCCATGCTATGTGACCAAGGTGTTCCGAATTTTCTATGGGGAGAAGCTATGAACACTGCTGTGTATGTTCAAAATAGATGCCCGCATTCTGCACTAGACTCCAAAACCCCCAAAGAAGTCTTCTCTAGTAAGAAGCCTGATGTTTCTCATTTTAGAGTTTTTGGTTGTCCTGTTTACTTTCATGTGTCGAAAGAAAAGAGAAGCAAGCTGAATGCTTCTGGAAAGAAGGGAATGTGTGTGGGCTACGATGAAACTTCGAAGGCATATAGAATCTATGTGCCTGGTCAAAGAGAAGTAGATATATGCACGATGTCACCTTCAATGAAGATGTTTCCCTCAAGAAAGTGAGAAATATTCCTAGCTCGAAGGAAGACAAAGAAGATGACGAAGCAAAGAAGTTGAAAGAGCCGAAGGATGACCTAATGCTCGATGCTGAAGGACCTATGGATCCCATTGATCCACCTCCTTCAAATAAGAGAAGATCCTCATGGCTTAGGGATACTCTCGAAGATGCCAAGAGACATATTGCCCCAAGGGGGACATTTCATGAAAGCAAGAAGTTGAAGAGATACCAAGGGTATCTAGCAGCCATGAGTACGATAGTATAATTTGAGCCTGGTACATTTGAAGAAGCCATAAAGCATCATGTTTGGAAGGATTCTATGCACGAGGAGTATGAGTCCATTATGAAAAATGATGTCTCGAAAGTGGTTCCAAGACTAGAGGACAAATCTATTATCACTTCAAAATGGCTCTATAAGATCAAGCACAGATCTGATGGAAGTGCTAAAAAGTATAAAACAATATTTGTTGCCCTAGGATTCTATCAAAAAGAAGGCTTAGATTATGATGATATATTTGCGCCTATGGCCCGCTATACCACCATCCGATCTATTATTTCCCTTGCTGCTACACAAGGATGGAGTCTTCATAAAATGGATGTGAGGACCACTTTTCTACATGGATCTATAAAGGAAGAGGTGTATGTGGAGCAACCTCTGGGCTTCAAAGTTTGAGATAGAGACACCCATGTATGCAGGTTGAAGAAAGACCTCTATGGGTTGAAGCAAGCCCCCAGGGCTTGGTACGAGAGGATAGATAGGTACTTGGTGAAGCTGGGCTTCACTTGAAGTAATGTTGATCTGAACCTTTATTTTAAGGTTGATAGAGAAAGGCCTCTCATTTTTGTTCTCTATGTGGAAGATCTCTTCTTGACAGGTGCTGACCCTCTCATTCATCAATGTAAGAGGGAGCTAGCTTCTGATTTTGAGATGAAAGACCTAGCACTGATGCACTACTTCCTAGGCTTGGAGGTCTCGCATAGGCCAGGCGAGATTTTCCTTTCTCAAGGAAAATATGTCGTGAAGTTGCTGGAGAGATTTGGTATGGTGGACTGTAAGTCTGTGTCGACACCGATGGAACTCAACTTTAAGAAGTTGAGTGGAAATGTTGTTGGGCCCGTGCTATCAAATCCTACTAAGTATCGAAAACTCGTGGGTGCCCTGTTGTTCTTAGTGAACTCCCATCCAGATGTATGTTTTGCAGTGAACACTTTGTGTCAACATATGGTTGATCCTCATCACATTCACTAAATTGATGCCAAGAATCTATTGAGTTATATTCGGGGCACAATCAACCATGGGCAGAGATACATTGTCGAGAGTTTGAGACTCCATGGATATACTGATGTCGATTGGGCTGGCACTGTGGTGGATTGCAAGAGCACATCTGGATGTTGCTTCACCTTGGGTTTTTATTCGATATCTTGGATGAGTAGGAAGCAGAACTCGATGGATTTGAGCAATGTTGAGGCCGAATACATTGCAGCAAGTATGACCTGTTTGGTTGCGAAAGCTCTTCAGTGAGATGTTTGGGCATGTGGTAGATACCACCGTTATCCTTTGTGATAACCAGAGTGGGATTCATCTTTATGAGAATCCCATGTTCCATGATCAATCTAAGCATATTGATATCATGTACCACTTTATCTGGGATATGGTACAACCAGGCGCCGTAAGGGTCGATCATATAGGAACTGATGAGAAAGTTGTGGATATTCTCACGAAGCCCCTCGGGAAGGTCAAGTTCCTAACCTTTCGTGAAAATCTTGGAATCGTGGAAAGACCCTATTCTGAGGGTCCTGCTTGAGTTGGACTATGAGCTCTGGGAGCTCTAGGGGGTTTGGGGATAGCTTCTTGGAGCTATAAGCACATACGGGGCTAGGCTTGCCGCACCTTGTTGTGCTTCTGCCCCACCATTATGATATTGAGTTGGTTCACCTCTCTCTGATCTGTGCCCCGCACACATCCTACCCATGTAGTTTCAGACTCATGGGAAGTACCTCTCATTTGGCCAATGAGGTGGGAAATGTGGATAGAGACCAACAACAAGACCGATGGACGCATCAGAGATTGCCGTACTCTCTATGTCTAGGCTAGCACATGTCCAACACCTTGATCTGGGATCAAGTATGATGAGGTTTTTACCTCTAAACTGAGTCAAACTAACTTCGGGCTAGTAGGAGACTCTTTTGAGTCCAAGAAAGGTTTTTACCTCTAAGCTGACTTCGGGTCAGCTGTGTGTGATGTATTTGTGACTCACCTTTTGTTCTATTTGAAATAAAGAGCCAGCAAAGCAAGTTACGGCAAGATGACACACGATGTTTGGTGAAATTACATGATGGTACTGATGGATGGCACTTTTGGACAGATGGAGTTCTGCCTAGTTGAGAGGGAGTGTTAATTTTGGGCAACTAGGTCCAAAATCCATGTTTCACTACTCATATGAAGATGGTCATATTTTTTTTGGATTCCTCTTTTGGAGAGGTGCAATATTGATCTAAGATCATCTTGATCAGATGAGCAGAACATTTATTTTGAATTTATTTTCCACATGTGCAAGGTCGGCTAGATTTGTAATGCAGGCTCACATGCCTAATAGATGTGTCACACACCCTCATTGATGGATATAAATTGGAGAGACTTGGAGGTCATTTTCTCATCAAATCATCACACATTCTCTCAATGCGATCTGATTGGTTCGATAGCCTTTGGAGGCCTTTTCCCCCTCACACGTGTGGAGTGTAGCTGCTGTTTTTTGCGGATCTGTCTAGGGATTTTTGTTGTAGCGTTGACCGTGGTCAACCCTTGGTCATTTGACCTCCAACTTCTACCAAAAATCATATTTTAGGAGGCGGTACAGCTGGGCACTAAAATCAAGGAATTTCAGGCTATTTGACCGAAGCCCTAATTTGTTGCGTTGAATTTTCTGCTGTGGCCTGCGTAGACTTTTCTGCGCTGTCTTTGGGTTGACTAGTGTTGACTTGTGATGAGTTGTCTTTTAGGGCTATGGGTGTGACACATGGAAGATTGGCTGGCTGAGAAAGACTTTGCTGGTTGAAGCATCCTGTTGACTCTCATAACGCAACAATATCTCATATCTTTGCTGGACAAAAGGAATTGTAAATATGATCTATATTTGAGCTTGTCTTCTATTGGTCTATTATTGTGTTCTATCAACATTTTTCTTTCAAGTTTATGTGATTGTTATTTTGTATTGGGCCTAAGAAAGATTGAAGTAAAAGTGCATCAAGCATAGAACATCATGGTTATCTAAATTTTACAAAAAACTATTCATGAAAAATGTCTAAGATGAGTATGAACACAATTGTTTTTTCAAAAGTCTCAAATTCGTAACTTGGAAATAAATCTTTTAATCTATGAAATTGAAATGACGATTGACATGAAAGTAAACTTACTCTATTGACATGAAAATAAATCTATCCTAGTGACATGAAAGAAAATCTATATTATCAATAAGAAAGTAAATCTATCTTATCAAAAGGAAAGTAAATCTATTCTAATGACTTGAAAGTAAATTTAATCTAGAAAGCAACAAATTCTATACTAAGAAATCATTGAATTCTTAATCTATGAAATTTAAAGGAAACATATTCTGAAAGCAGTGAGAGATCAATTGAAATTAATAATGTGTGCATTGCCAAATTAGAATCATTTATGACTATCTATGAATAGACTAAAAGCAAACAAATTGAAAAGCAATGAGTCTATGACATGAAAGAAATAATGATTGACTTGCAAAAAATCACTAATGGAATGAGCATAAAAGAATGTAAACAATGCATCTAATTAAAATAAATAAAATGAATCATAAAATAAACTAATCTATATTAAAAAAATAAAACAATAAAATACATCTCATACTCATTAGGTGGCCATTATAAAGTGCATGAGAGGTGGAAAGTTGAGAAAAATATAGATCGAAACCAGATTTCATCATGAAGGCACAACCATATCAAAAGTGAATTGTAATGATATCCATTATATCAATCATAATCATAGTGTCAATCATTAACATCCAAAACTCTACATTGAAGTATGAGCATAGCTCCCAAACTTTTCACATCTTTTAAGAGGAGAAGCCACTCCTATTTATACAAAAACTAAGATAACTAATTCATAAATGTGGATCCACAAATCTCTCCTAGATATAAAAATATCTCAGGTGGTTACAACCATGTGTTGACATCTAGCATATTCATATCCTCTCACAAATCTTTCCTAGCTTTGATTGGAGACACTTACGAAAACTTCCATGATCTTTCTACATGAAATGTGTTTGACCAATGATCTTAAATCTTCTAGGGTTTGAAGAGGAAATTCGAATTTGAGTCTTAGAGGCCAAATATGACTGTATTGGAATATTCAAATATTCCTACACACATCACAAAACTCATCCAACTTTTATATATAAGTGAATACATGCTATGTTTCTAATATTTGACCATAAATTCACTCAAAATACCAAAATAAAGTATTGGAAAATAATGTATCTAAACCCATATTTAATTATGAAGATGGTCTTAGTGCATGTTTATGGAGCTACGAAATAGGGTAAATTCTGAAGCAAGATGAAAGAAATGAGGGTGAAATTAAGGACATTTTGGAGACCCGTCAAGGGTTGTGCTACATCTAAATATGAGTTCCCTCCCACTAAGCTCCTTTTCATGCACATTTTGGGGCACATCTCAACCTGCGCATTTACTTCTAGTAATTCAGCTTAAGCCTCGACTCTCATTCATCATTTACGTTTGTCAGTGGATGTGAGGTTTTTTCTCCCAGTGGGAATCATGACTAGCTAGGGGTGTGTTTGGTTGGCTCCACAGTCTTCCGCTCCTCTTTATAGACTGAAGCTTATCAATGGTTTCAATCTTGGCATGGTCTTGGCTATGGTAATTGTTAGCTTTATGGATGGGTGCTCAGGTCCTCAGAGTGTCCAATGCTTGTTTACAACAATTCTAATTTATGGAAAGGTGTCATGGTCCTTTGTTTGTCTTACGCATGCAAGCAACAAAAAATGGGTGTTCTGTTGAGAATTTGGAGGGCTATAGGTTAATACAAATTCTCTTCGTGATTATTACTTGTGAGCGTTGTTGTCGCATAGGTTGTCTAGGCACCGCGACAACGGCTCATATCAGGGGTTGTCACCCTGATCCCCAATCTCTCTATCTAAGTTGTCTCCTTGCAAGCTAAGGGAGGTAGACTCTAATAGAAATGAAGAAATATAATTGGTTGAGAATCAACCAACTCAGGAGACACAGCTGAAAGACCAAGTATTTAATGAGATTAATGAGATTTCACAGATCCAATTATATTAAAACCAGTTCCTTATGGAGTTAAAAGATCTCGTTATGCAATTAAAGCCAAGTAGTTGATGTATAACTGCTGCTATAAAAATTGACCACAATGATATTCGATGAAACACCCTCACAATTATGCATTAAAATAATCTGAATCCACAACAATGCTATCATAAGACGACTGTCAAATATAAATGCCAGATCATTGCAATATTTCCGAATTTATGATGTTCCAATTTATTCCAATCTAGAAATTAAAATGTTTAGATAGTCAAACTTAGGATAAAAATTTAAAAGCTCATTTGACTATGAGGCTTTTTGAGAATTTTTATATTTTATATTTTATATTTTTATTATTTTTTAAATCCTAAAACAAAAAAGAGATTCTAAAAAATTTAAAACAAAACTAACATTTAACCAAACAATTAAAATCTAAAGTATCAAAACTAAGAAATAAAAATTAAAACTAAAGAAAAATTGAATCAAATTTAAAACTAACCTAACACTAAACTAAACTAATTAAAGTCTACGAACTAAAAAAAATTGAAACTAAAAGCTAAACTAAACTAACACAAAGATGAATTTAAATTTAAATTTTTTCTTTTTTATTGAAACCTAAAGTTAAAAACAAAAATCGAAATAAACTAAGGTCTAACACTAACGTTAAACTAAACTAACATTACAAAATAGAAACTAAAGTCAAACTAAAACTAAAATAACAAAAAACGAATTAAAGAGTTAAAACCTAAAGCTAAACTAAATCGAATCCGATAAAAAAAATTAAGTGCAGACACATTTTCCATTTGCGTTCGTTTTCTGTTTGTTTGTTTTGCAAGTGAGCTGGAGGGTGGTAGCAATGGCAAAGACGGCGTGATAAGGAGAGGACAACACGCAGAAGGATATCTTGACGATGGGAATGAAGGGATGGCGGCAGGGAAAGAAGATGTGAAGACAAGGTAGGAAGGATGGGGAGAATGAGGCAGCGTAGAGTAATGGGGAACAATGCAACGGCAGGATGCGAGGGTCGACAGTCAGCGTAGAAGACAAGGGCGTATGCAAGAAAAAGGGCAGCGTTGAGGAGGACGTAAGGCAACGTATGAGAATCAGAAGGAGTGTGAAAGAGGGAAAATGAAGACGCAGGAGAAGGCAAGAGGTGAGGGACCTGGAGCACAAGAAAAAAGAGGGATAGCAGGTGTGCTTAACTTAGGCTGCACCAATATTCCTAAAAATTCTTCTCACCCAACAAATTATAACTCAGATTTTCTTTAAAACACTAATTGAGATACGCTTGAGATTATTCTTTGCAGCAATTAACACTTAGATCTGTCAGCAAAATGACCCTTAGACCAGATCTGACCCTCCGGGGTTAGATTTGGCTCAGATTAAAAAAAATTCGAGAATTCCCTTGCAAATCTGCAAAAAACCAAATAAGATCTAAATCTATACAGAAATAAACCCTGAAATCCTAAAAGAAATACAAATTTACAATGCTAATCTACATATCGGAGGCCCTCATGGCCAGATTTAAACCCATTTCAACACATTTTTTTAGAAATTCAAATTTTAAAGAGAGGCACAAGTCCTAGAAGACTCTGTAAAAACACAAATTTCGTAAGATAGCTTTGGGAATTTAGAAACAATGGGATTTTTTCAGATTTACAAAATCTGAGTGTCGGCTGGTCCAATTGAAGACTTCCCCAGTCGCTCAGACCTTTTAAAAAAAATTCCTTGCACACTTAGATCTGAACTTTAGATTGATAGAGATTTAAGAAAATAAACATGAGATCCTTCAGAAAAATAGATAAATAGTCTTTCCGTTAAATAAAAAATGTCATTTTATGAACCCCGAAAACTGCACAAAATACATGTATGTAGATTAATCCATGAAGGCCATCAACCATAAAAATTCAAAACAAAGTAGCAGAGTTTAGAGATAAATCACCACATAGATTTGGAAAATGAACACCAAAGTTTGTAACCCCAAAGTCTTTATGCTTTATTTATCAAAAGAAATCACAAGAGCTTCCAAGAACAAGTGCACGATCCAAAGATCGGATGACTCAAGACTGACAAAGACCTCTAATTTATAAGACAAAATCTCCAATGGCTAGTTCGGTTGATCCATGTCAAAATAATTTCGACCGTCGAAAAGATTTGATCATCTTTTAATCTGGACCGTCGAAATTATAATTTTGAGGAAAAACGAATTTATCATTTAATTTCATTTTAATTAACTCAAAAATACTATTTTTGCATTAATTACCTCAAAATTTTGACTTTGACTTAACCACCTAGGCCCAAGGGTCCAAAATTTCTTGAAATTCTCAATTTTCCCTTGGCCTGGGGCCTTTAAAAATTCATTTTTTAAGGACCAACGAATTTTGCCTTTGAAGGATTTTATACTCACCTAGGACCTAAAATTAATTAAATTTATGGCTTAAGATTTTTTAATTAATTTGACCAGAAAATTCAATTAATTGACTAAGAGGGGATTTTAATTATTTTTTCCAACCTTCTTTACATAAGATAAATACATTTAGACACATGAAGGGGGAGTACCCATTCGTATAGACCCTCAAATAGGTACCCAATTTTGCGACTCAAAACATGATCTAGTAGACCAAGTAGCTTGTAATAAAATAATCTAGCCAACTAGCTAGGATTATTCCCAAACTACTTTCACAAAGACTCAATAGAAAACACTAGGGCTCACTTAGCATTTTGATGATAAAATCCATCCTAGCTTTGGGGTGAAGCTGGAGGGGAAAACTCTGTCGATCACTTGTGTCAAAAAACACAAGCAAATCAGTGAGATAAAAAACCTCCTAGGATAGAAATTGTCACCAACATACTAGGCTTACCTAGGTTGTTACATACATGACGGTCTTACTTAGATTATTTACATCATAAACATGCAGAATGGGTTTACATCGTTCATAAAACTGTCGATTGATAATGGAATCTGAATGGCGCGACCACGTCGAACATGATGAATCCCATTTGAAAAAATGGGGGTGTATTGCTATGGGGTTGTTGACAAAGTGTGGTCAACCAGCGTGATTGTGTTATTTATGTCTTCTTTTCTTTTAGCTTAGTTAATCTTTTATCAAGTCAATTATCAAAATGCACAAGACACAGAAGTTAGGCTCCTAGAGCCAGGGCAAAAACCTCTCCCTCTTGGAGAGGAAAATCCGTAAAGAATTCTTCTTATAGATCTTCAAATGACAAGTACCATGACCAAGACTTAGACCCTTGACCTAGATATGATTCCAAGACCTTGCTTCTTCAACTTTAATTCTTCTTTTCAAAAATCCGCTTGCTGCCTCTTCTCCTTAAGATGACTGTCTTATCTTTAATAAACTCTTTCTTCAGATCAGCAACCCTGAATTAAAACTTTCCTACACTTGTCCACAACTTAGCTTGGATCTCTATACTTTCCTCAATTTCCTTTCCTGCTGCATAACATGCTGTCTCTTTGTTAACTTATGACAGCATTACACTTCAGTCCTGCACTGCACTTCACATTAACCTTCAGAACTTTGTATTTAAATTTCAACTCTTCGCATTTAACCTTCAACACTTCTCCTTGACCTTCAACACTTCGCCTTGACCTTCAGCACTTCGCATTTACCTTCAGCACTGTGTATTTACCTTCAGCACTGCATATTTAAATTCAGCACTGTGTATGTTACCTTCAGCACTACGTATTTGACTTCAGCACTGTGTATTTTACCTTTAGCACTGCATATTTAACCTTCAGACCTTTTCATTTAACCTTTAGACCTGTATTTCGTATAAAGTTACAAAACTTGTCCGAAATTTTATGCACTCAAATGAATCGCAGAGCAACTATATATAGGTGTATGTTTCCTGGTTTGTAAGCCGACTCACCAAGTTGACTTTAGGTTGACTTGTCCATAGTTTGTAGGCCGACATAAATAGTATTTCA
This sequence comes from Pinus albicaulis, assembly GCA_034641835.2. NCBI lineage: Eukaryota > Viridiplantae > Streptophyta > Pinopsida > Pinales > Pinaceae > Pinus > Pinus albicaulis. Next base: position 553,736,083 of record CM076583.1, on the reverse strand, counting down.
TGAGGTGTTTATTCCAACATGTTGGAGGGTTGTTTTCACTATATAGGAGCTTGACTTTCAATGCCTTTTAGAGCTTGTCTTCCATCTTCTTTGAGGGTTATTTGTTTGCTTCTTTACAAGGTCTTTGGAGCATACTAAACTAAATCCTTCATGTATATATGACACCTAATTATATGTATTCCTATGATCCTAATAGACATCAAGAAGAAGTCTACCTACATAATAAAATCTTACTCATGAAACCCATGAAGCAAATACACCAATATATATATATATATATATATATATATATATTATCTTTGACATATTCTTTACATAATTACATAGTCAACATGAAGATCAACCTAGTTACACTTTTCAACACTCCCTCTTAACTAGGGAGGTATTCATACAGGTACATGATCACTTTCAAACTGAAGAATCTGATAAGAAGAATCGAATTGGTAATTGCATCCGTATAGCATCATATCAACTAGCATTGTCCTAGTGCAAGGCCTTGACTAACAACCCCATCTCTCAACGAGACAATGGGCTACAATGCTAGTGAGACACATGACTTATATACACCATCGAACTGAAGAATCTCATAAGAAGAATCGAATTGGTAATTGCATCCGTATAGCATCATATCAACTAGCATTGTCCTAGTGCAAGGCCTTGAATAACAACCCCATCTCTCAACGAGACAATGGGCTACAATGCTAGCGAGACACATGACTTATATACACCATCGTCATTGTCTCTCCAAGGTACATACTCCACCTGGGTGTTCCCAAAGTATGACCTTCTTGGACTATTATTCTCTTGAGTAGCTAGCCCTCAAAGAATATCAATCCCCGACTGCTATTATCTTGAATGCCCTAATACATTCTCAAAGATTATCGAATGCCAGATAATTACCCAATCCTCCATTATGTCTTCCCAAGTGAAGACCAGAATGATGTGTCTATCTCTCCCTCTCAACTAGGGAGGACCTATTCCACAAGGGAATGTACTCATTCCTATACAAGGAATGTACTTAATCTCATTCTTAGGAATTACCAAGTTTCTTCTAGGTGTTAGTCATTAGTAATTTTCACTATCTATAGATGACTAAATATTGGTTCTAGATTTCTAAAAACAAAATTCCATGAACATTGTGAGTTTTAGAAATCTCACTGCCTTCATTATTTTCACTATCCTACCCTTTTGCCATTTCATGATCACCTTGTAACTCCTACAGACTCCAAATGGCCTGTGCCTCTCATTTCAATCCTTTTTCCTACCCATAATCTCATTACTCTGTTTGTCCCTTGCCTATGACTCCATTATCCATCTAGGGTTTTCCTATAAGCCTAACTCATTCCCATGATTCTCCAAAATTCCTCAAGCATTGATAGTCTCAAAACTATTTCTGTAGGCTCTTTAGATAAATCAAGTACATTGGATTTTGAATCTTCATTACACCACTTGGTCAATGCTCTATTTTTCACTTAAATATTACAAGCCATTTTTTAGTCAAAGAGAGGTCAAAGAACCCCCCACTTAGTCAATTAGGGTTTCATGTATTCCAAGGTCATCATTTCCAAAGAAGTCTATCATTCAGTTTCAGAGTCTACATATGAGGTAATGGACAATCTTGACACTTTTTCAGAAGTGTTAAAAGGTCATATCAGCAAGCATAAAGCGATACCAATTCATAAACATCATGCCTCCATCATTTTCCAAGAATTCTTTCCAAAGAACAAATCATTTGCCACACCTAGGCCCAGTTTTTCTTAAAACTATGTTTCTGACCAAACATAGATGCATTTGGAAAAAGTGAGAGAGGTTTTTGTCCATCACAGGTCCAAGAAGAAAATATCCTTCAGTTTTTACACAGGTATCATGGTTTGGGAGCAATGTTAAAAATGCAGGTGTTACGGGAGAATTGCTGCACTGCTGGAGTGACCTTGGGAAAATCAGATTTTCTCATAGCTAGAGTGTCCAAATGAATTTCTTGATGAGTCAAATGATAACTAGACTGGAAGATATTTCCAATGAGCTATCATGAACTCAATTTGGAGTTAAGGAAGGCCTTCAAAAGTTGTCTGCACTAGCACTCTGCATTTTTGCACTATCACTCATCACTTTTTGACTAGTCTTGGGAAAATCAACTTTTGACAGGGAAAATCAACTCCAATCAGAGAAAAATGGTATATTTGGAAAGTAAGCAGGATAAGTTTTCCAACGAGCTATCATGGGCCCAATTTGAACATCGGCAAGGCCTCCAAATTCCCTATGCAAAAGGCACTACGTGTACAGAGTCAGGCGCTATGCTTAGGGAGGAATATCCTGTGTAAAATTGCACTGCGCTGCGCATACAGAGGCAGGCGCTGCGCTTAGGGCAGAGAGAGGCCCGATTGGCCCAGAACTTGCCCGGCGCTGTGCTTATAGAGCCCCACTGGCCTGGAACTTGCCGGACGCTGCCCTTAGAAGACCCAACACACGAAAGCTCGTGCAGGCACTACGCCTAGGCCAAAAAACCCTCTTCCACTTGCAAAATTGCCAAAAATCACAAGGGAGCACCTCCAAGCTACATCCAAGGACCTGCAAAGAAGTCAAAAGTTGGTAGGTGCATGTTTTCCTTCTCCTCCAGTAAAATTCATGATTTGATGATTAAGGAAGTTAACTAAACCCTAAGACCTCATGCCAAAAGCCCTGTCTTAAACTCCATCATCTACAAACATGGATTTATCAATCATATAGGGTATGGGAATGGATTAAGCAATGATGAACAAGAAATCAGCAATGAAGCAAAGGCCATGGATGTGGATGATGATGAAAAATAGGTAAGTGATGAAGAAAGCAGCAATCACATTGAGAATGATGAGGATGAAGATGAAAAGGACAACATGGGCACAAATGAGACAGGTAACCAAGAAACAGAGGATGATCCTATAGAAAATGAAGAAGAAACTAAGAGCCCTAGAGACAATCAAAACAATGAGGCTCTTAGTCAAAACAAAGATGAAGATAACAGCCCAAATGGAGATGATGACTATGCAAAAAATGAAGAAGAGGCTGAAGATAGTCATGAATGTCATGACAACAGTCATGAATGTCATGACAACAGTCATGACAGTCATGAAGACAGTAAAGAAATTCTAGAAGTTGGCAGCCAAGATGAAGGTCACATCAATGATGATGAGGGCAGCTATAATGAGGAACAAAGTGAAGATGCACAAATCAGTGAAGAGGCCAACAGTAAGGCTAATGATGAAGGTGAAGAGATGAGCAGCAGTCCAGGTGATGAAAAAGAAGACCTAGAAGCCCATGATGACAGCCACAAGGAGGACACCATAATGAGCCAAATTGAACCTTTTCCCTTGGCATACCAAAGAGGATCAAGACATGTGTCTGCTGCCTCTAAAAGGCAAGGGGCCATGACTTTTACTCCTATAAAACCAAAGGACAAAGGCAAAGAGAGAAGCAAGGGTAAAAACAAAGATAAAGGCAAGGAAAAAAGCAAGGACAAAGGCAAAGAAAAGGTAAGAGAGGGAGAAGAAGATCAACATGAGGTTGAGAGGGAATTTGAACTCATCCATGTTGACAGTGATAAAGAGGACAAAAAGAGGGCCCATATCATACTCCTTCAAAGCAAAAATGCAGAGATTAAAGACCTACAAAGGAGCCTTGGCACGACACAATACATCATTGAATATTACAAAGATGAGCACAAACATATGAAGAATATGAAAAGAGACCTTGGCCTACAGAAAAACAAACTCACTAGTGCCAAGCTCAAAGAGGCCCTCATTGAAATTCAAGCACTAAAAGGAGGAAAAGACCAAGTAAACCTTGGAATCTTGCCTCAAGATTTTCTACAGGATTCTCAAACCCCATAAGGAAGGTGTCCACCAATTTTGAGAGAATTTTGACAATTTTTGTTTTTTTGCAAATTTTGAGGCCTATAAACGCAACACCCCTGGTGCTATGCTTTTTCCTCAAACATCATCAGAGGGAGAACTTTGCATTTTTGGAATCCTCATGTCTAGTACAGTATGATAACCAAATTTCAGAGCATTTGGAGCATTCTTGACCCTTCAAAAGGCCAAAAAACACCTCATTTTTCACTTTTCTGCCTCATTTTCAGGCTTGGCGCTGCACTTATAGAAGTTTTGGGAATTTGGCTTTTTGGACAGGTTACAGGATCTCAATCAGAAAACCAAAGGTAGATTTGGAAAGTAGACCCAACAAGATTTCCAACAGGCCATCACGGAGAAAATTATGACATCGGGAAGGTCACCAAAAGTTGGTTGCAAGTGGGCCCATTTTCTGCCTATGAAGGCGCTGCACTTTTAGACCTCACTGTGTGTTTTTGGCCAAAAGTCAACAAAACACACTCATTAATTGAAAAATGATATTTTAATGTTTTTTGAGGCAAATCACTCTAAAATTAGGTGCTAAGAGTTATTTTCGAATTTATTTCATGGGATATTTTGTGCCTTGGGCCTTGCATGGTCTCTTGGGCATTTATAACATTTATGGTGATTTTGACATTTTCCAACCTTATCTAGAGTTTTTTCCCTCATTTTCTAAATAAATAGAGCGTGAGGGCTTCATTGTAAGAAGTTGGCATTTGATGACTCTTTGGAGCAATACATAGTTTTTTTTGGAGATTGGAGAAGAAATTGGTGTTGTGGAGTTTCTTAATGGTTTGTCTTGATTGATGATGGAGAAGGCTGCTTGCAGGATCCCTGAGCTTTGTTAATGGTGATGTGCTTTTATTCAGTTATTGTTTTCTTATGTATCATTGTGTTTCATCCTTCTTTATTGTAGTAGGACAAAGTTTTTAGACTAAAAAATGTTTTCAAAGGCACCTTAGCTCTATTTGTTCTTCACTGCCTCTATGTTTTCCTCTGCTGGGCCTTTTTAAAGAATTCTTAATTGCTCTCTAGACTCCCTGAGCTTGTTTATTTCATGAATGGTTTAATACAGTAGGTATCAAAGATGATTTATGGTTAGCCCTGCTTGTTTGATGTCTCTAAACACTGTTCTTGAGGTCTCTCTCCAAAGTACCATTGATTAGATTTACCAAAGAGGCTATGTTTCGATCATACCCTTTGTCCATGCTTGAATAATTGTTTTGGAGATCTTCATAGCTATGATCAATGATGTTTAGGCATTCCCTCTTCTTTGATTAAATTATATGTGTATCTTGAATGCTTTCTAACCTTGAAGGTGAAATCACTAGAAGTTAAATGAGTTTCTCGCCTTCTATATTTCATTGGATTGTATGTCTGAAATGCTTATTTGCTTAAGTTGAATCAAAGAGTTATTGGTGTGCCCTGTCTATTGATTTCTTCTTCATGCTAAATAGTGTTGAGGTTTTTCTTAGTTTTTAAGTACATGATAAAGGATTCTTAATTTCCCTTTGTCCTACTTTGTTCACAAACTTGAAGTTCATTTCATTTCACAAAAACCTTGAGAATCCATCTGACCAATGCTAGATTTGCCCTGTGATCCACCCTGATTTAATATTGAAACTTTCTATGACTTTTATTGACTCCATAGCCCAATGACTTGAAGATTTCCTCACTCTATCTATTCTACTTGATCATCTTACCCAACTAAAACAAACAAACAAACCCTACACTTAACAACTAGCCTAAAATCAAAACCCTAGAAGCAAACATGTTCACATCCTTTGCACAAATAGAGAGAGCCCTCTTTGAGTCCAGGAAAGCTAGGTCCTAGGACTCCAAAGACTGGTCTGATGTTACCCTATGCATTTGATCTCACCAATCTAACAAATCACGTGAACCTAACACCAGGTAAGAAACTTATCATCATGCTTCCTCTTAACCAGGGACTTCCAACAGCAATGGTGAGACACCCAGCTGCTCATGAAGAATTCCTATCCTCGATGTCATGGATTTCAATATTGAGGAACCTTCAACTTTTAGCTTTATAGGGCACAGATCATCCATCACTTTCATCCTGAGTCATGTTAGCTGTCAGAAAGTGATTCATCAGACTTCCTTATATGGTGCACTATTGTGTCATGCTGCTTTCCTTTGAATCATCTTCCAAGATCGTACATCCTTTCTCATGATTAGCAGCCTTGCACAAATTTATCCAGATAAACATATACATATGAACTTTTAAAACAAAATTTACCTCAGTGATGATCTTTCACCATGACATTTTCCTATAGGCATCGACATCCTTCATACAGATTGACACATCTCCTAACAATATGTTTTTCCAAGGGTCTTTCGTTCTTTCATCAGAGTCTACATATCTTTCCAGGAGATCTCCTAGTCACATCTTCTTGGCCTCCGAATGATAACTTCCTCTTGACATGGTTGCATTTCATGATCTCTTCCTCTCTGCACATTCTTGATTCCCAAGATCATACAACTTTTCTAGTTTCTTGTTCATATACAACTACCTCTTATTCCATGAGGACATATTATGTTGATTTCATCTGTCCGTGCATTGAGAGACACTCCTCCATAGATCATACTTCTAAATATAGAAGTCCATTACCTGTAACCACATGAAATGACTTCACAACATTCAATGTCAGCATATAAATATATACATACGTCATACCTTTTTCCCTTGAGTTATCCTGTAGCAATCTCTCTTGAATGAAGAGCTTCATTCCTTTGACCTGCTTCAACAATATGTCATCACATCCCAAAACTCTGTCTCTATGATGACCCTTGATCTGATGACTGCTTTACTTTTAGTAGAGAGGTTTTCCAAAAGTTTTTTCACCGAGAGCTCCTTCCATGCTTTTATCGAGATGCTTCTTAATGTACATGCTATCATACAATTTTACAACTAATCAGAGATCACTTACAGAGTAAGATGATCTCAATCATAATAGATATCTCTTGCTTCCTCCTTCTTATATCTTTTAGCGTCAAGTTCTTTTCTTTCATAAGTGACATGGGTTTCTTCCTTATTCCTCTTGTCCTTTCCAGATTTAGGACAATCTCTTTTATAATGTCCAAGCTCATCACATCCAAAGTATTGCACGTTGTCCATATTTCTTCTTTTATTCTGAGGGCCAAATTTTCCGAATCTTCCTTTCTTCTTGTACGAGGCTACAGAGGCATGATTCTCTTCACTTGGTCCTGTATCAGCTTTGACCTTTAGTCTTGTTTCCTCTATTCTTGTTTCCTCTATTCTACATAGAGACCATAAATCATGGAATGGAGTGGCTTCTTTCTTCCCATATAGACTAGAAGTGAAGCTTCCCCATTCCTTTGGTAGAGCATTCAACACCACTGTTGTTATCTCAGTGTCAGACATCACTTCTCCTAGTTCCTGTAGTTGATCTCCTATTTCAGAAATCCTCATAAAGTATGGAGCAATTCCTGCTTCCCTTGATAATTTCATTTTGTATAGTTCTTGTCTCAGAGAGATTGCTTCTCCAGCAGTACTCACAAAGAATAGCTCCACCAATTTCTCATATATTTGTTTTGCAGTCTTTAGTTTTGATACATAGGGAATGAGAGAGTCTTTGATGGATTCTATGAGAATCCTTTGGGCTCTAATTTCTCCCTTCATGTACTTGGCATGGGCTGGAATATCTTCTTTTGAAGGTTGAACAGTAGATCCTTCGATATAGTCCATTACTTCGTCTTCAATTAAATTCAAGTCCGTTCTCTTCTTCCATGCACTGAAGTTTGATGACCCAACTAGTTTGTTGCTTTCTTTACAATAAGGCATCTTGATAGATAGGGTCATGAATACTTACTTGAGTGGATTTGCTTGCAGCTTCCTTGATGATGATTGATAATGAAGCCAAGGGTTTCCTTTCTTCAATGTTGATTGTACTTGAACCCTTGAATATAAAGACTATCTTCAGAAGTTGGGATTCTCTTCAAACAATGTCTTGAGTGCAAATCTTTGATAAGAAGGATTATTTTCTTGAATGAGTTGATCTTTTGAATGAGGTAGGAGATCTCACTTGAAGTAGTTAGATAGTCTTCCTTGAAAACTGATTTGTCTTTCCAACCCAAACTTTGATCTTTGCTTCTTTGAGTGTCTTGTCAACAAGAAGCCCTTATGTTGAGCACCTTAGCTCTGAAACCATGTTGAGAATTTGGAGGGTTGTAGGTTAATACAAATTCTCTTCTTGATAATTACTTGTGAGCGTGCTTGTGTTATGTATGTCTTCTTTTATTTTAGCTTAGTTAATCTTTCATCAAGTCAATTATCAAAATGCATAAGACACGGAAGTTAGGCTCCTAGAGCCAGGGAAAAAACCTCTCCCTCTTGGAGAGGAAAAACCGCAAAGAATTCTTCTTATAGATCTTCAAATGACAAGTACCATGACCAAGACTTAGACTCTTGACCTAGATATGCTTCCAAGACCTTGCTTCTTCAACTTTAATTTTTCTTATTAGCAATTTGCTTGTTTCCTCTTCTCCTTAAGATGATTGTCTTATCTTTAATAAACTCTTTCTTCAGATCAGCAACCTTGAATTAACACTTTCCTACACTTGTCCACAACTTAGCTTGTATCTCTATACTTTCCTCAATTTCCTTTCCTGCTGCATAACATGTCATCTCTTTGTTAACTTATGACAACATTACACTACAATCCTGAATTGCACTTCGCATTAACCTTCAGCACTTTGTATTTAACCTTCAACTCTTCGCATTTAACCTTCATCTCTTCGCCTTGACCTTCAGCACTTTCCCTTGACCTTCAGCACTTCGCATTTACCTTCAACACTGTGTATTTACCTTCAACGTTGCGTATTTAAATTTAGCATTACGTATGTTACCTTCAGCACTGCATATTTGACTTCAACACTGTGTATTTTACCTTCAGCACTGCGTATTTAACCTTCAGACCTTCGCATTTACCTTCAGACCTTTTCATTTAACCTTCAAACCTGTATTTCGTATAAAGTTACAGAACTTGTTCGAAATTTTATGCACTCAAATGAACCGCAGAGCAACTATATATAGGTGTATGTTTCCTGGTTTGTAAGCCAACTCACCAAGTTGACTTTAGGCCGACTTGTTCATAGTTTGTAGGCTGACATAAATAGTATTTCATGAGGTGTTTATTCCAACATGTTGGAGGGTTGTCTTTGCTGTATAGGAGCTTGACTTTCAATGCCTTTTAGAGCTTGTCTTCCATCTTCTTTGAAGGTTGTTTGTTTGCTTCTTTACAAGGTCTTTGGAGCATCCTAAACTAAATCCTTCATGTATATATGACATCTAATTATATGTATTCATATGATCCTAATAGACATCAAGAAGAAGTCTATCTCCATAATAAAATCTTGCTCATGAAACCCATGAAGCAAGTACACCAATATATATATATATATATATATATATATATATATATATATATATATATATCTTTGACATCTTCTTTACATAAGTACCATAATCGATCTATACCAAGCTGACATTAAATTTGGACAACTAGGTCCAAACTCCATCTTGTGATGCTCAAATGAAGATTCCAATATTTGTATTGGATTCCTCTTTCAGAGAGGTGTAAAATTGATATAAAATTGATTTTAATCTAATGAGCAGAACATTTATTTTGAATTTATTATTTATAATAAATTTAAGTGTAGGTCGGCCTTAAGGTTTTACACCCCCAGCAGATGTGTCACACACTTCAATGATGGATATAAATATAGTCAACGTTGGAGAGCATTTCACTCACTCAACATCACACATCTTCTCCTTTGATTATATACGAGCATCTGAGAAGCAGTTTCATCTCCCACGTGAGAAGAAGGACGAAATCTACTGCAGCAAAAAGGACGAAATTTACTGCAGCAAATTTTCTGCAGTTAGGGTTTTTGGGGAAGTTTGACCAGCGTTGATTTTGGTCAACGCATGGTCTGTTTGGGCTGATTTTTGGTGGAGGCTTCGATCTAGGAAGGCTGTACATTTTGGCATAGAAATCGAGGTCAAAAGGTTGACCAAAAGTTGGAGTTGCGTTGACTTTATTGTTGTTGCCCTGTGTTGACTTTTTTCTGGACTGTGTTGACTTTTCTGGGGTTGACTTTGAGTTCACTGGATAATTGATTTGAGGATTGTTGTGACACATTTTGGGTTGGCCGACCAAGAAGACTTTGTTGGTTGAAGCATCCTGCTGACCGCTGTAACGCACCAACACATTCTTCAGTTTCTGGTTTGTCTTCTATAGATCCACTGGTATGTTCTATCAGCGTTTTTACGTAATTGACAATTGTTTATGTGATTGCTGTTATAAAAGTAAAGTTGCATCAAGCATAGAACATCTACAAAAATTTACATGGAATCCAAAGGCACAGGGTGAGACAAGCCTAACATATGAATATAAAAGAAAAATGAGTTCACAAGTTATAGCTATGGGGAGGATGACAAGCTGACTAAAAGGGATGTTTTGAATGAGTGTCCATACTTCTTCATCATTCTTCCATTCCTCCCTTGCTTCGGTTATCCAATCTGGTTGGATAATATGACAGCAACAAAACTAAAAGTCGGCCTCTTGCGGAGAGCTGGTCTACTATAGTCGATCTGTTAGCATTTCCCTCAATTAACTTGGTTTACCTCCACGTGGTCTTTTTTCTTTGTCTTGGAATTTTATTTATCAATTTCGAAGAATTTGACAAATAAATATATTCAGCAGATTTTGGAGAGTTTAAATATATTTCCGAGCCTTTATCCAACTAAGCCACTTATAACGAACCTTTGGCTCCCTCCCACTTATCGACAATCTTCACGAAGAAACACTTTAATATATTTCGACCCACAGATATGATCAACGAAACTCAATTAAATACATACACCCTACCTTAGGTTATCCCTCGTGCTATTTCTGATCGCAATCACCGTTCAGTTGGTCTTCCTCCAGATTGACGATATGCATCAATATCACGCGGGCTCTGATGCCGAACGTTAACGTGCAATGGCGCGCGATGAAAGCGGTTTTCGGGGTCCCACCCTTGCCGCGTGTTGACCGTTCAATGGGATCGCTCCGAGTTTAGGAATACCGCTTACTCCGCAAGAGTGGTGCGATATGGGCAATCCAGTTTCGCTAACCCACTCACGGGTTTGGAACAGTGATTGACCCCGGGTTAACGCCTTCCTTCCTATGCTTTCTCGTTTGCTAACTCAGGTCAGACCTTGGTTCAGGATCCGATTAACAACAAATAGTCCATTCCTCTTTCGGCGGAGTCTTTGCTACCTTAGAATAGAGTTAGTCGACCACAATTGTACGCAGACTTCTTCTATGAGTGGAATTAATTCAACAGAGTTTGTTTGGACACATTGAGAGAAACAGTAAACAGAGGGATGCAGAGACTGCACAACAGCTCAATTCAGTAATTATATACGCACAGACTTCAATCGCTTCACAATTAAACAAATTTCCTCACAAATATCAACTCGAGACAATTTGACAATCAATGGGAACTGAAATTTATTCAACCGAAAGCAATTGCTTAACACACAGAATTTATTGCAGAAATCTCTCCTCCCCCAAATACATCCGCGGAATACAATTTATATACATTACAATGTGTCTCTTTGGTTCCTCTGTGAGGACCGTTTAGAAAATCAAAAGCCTAATTACAATTATTCAACCAACTCAACCATGACAGATGGACTGAACTTAACTATTCGACTTCTACAAATTCTAACTAATCCAAATGAAATAGTCAGCTGAGGTATTGACACCTAGCTGTTACAATTCAATGATTTCGAACCCTCCTAGCCACAACATGTGGACAAAACCTCCTACATTGCTGGCTAGTGTCTAATGCCCCTGCATCAGACTCCCGAGGGAAATTTTCTTCATGGGCTCCTGTCCATGAGCTCTTCCACTGATCTCCCTATCTTTTGCAACATTCCTCCAGTCATCCAAGTGGCATATTCCTCTGGCTTGTCCTTCCATTTGATTAAGTACTGAAATTACTCTTGTCCTCTGGTCCTCCTGAACACTCTTTTGTCCAATATCTTCTCTGGTTGCAATGGTTGTACTGGAGGTAGCTGCTTTTCCCACTCAATATGTTCCTTGTCTGCTGATCTTTCTTCTGCACCCTCATCTTCATACTTGTACAAATCTGCAACATTAAAAATGGGAGATATTCCAACATCAGGTGGTAGTTAAATCTCATAAGCATTTGCAGAAAAATTTCTAAGTATCTTGCATGGCCCAATCTTTTTGAACTTCAATTTGTTATACTGCTTCTTTGGGAATCTCTCCTTTCTCAAGTGTGCCATAACTAGGTCTCCTACTTCAAAATGGACTTATTTTCTGCTCAAGTCTACCTTTACTTTGTATTTGATGCTGCTGCCTTGTATTTGTTGTTTCACTTGTTCATGTATGGCATGGATCTCTGAAGCAAATTCCTCACCATCAGCACTTCTCAGTTCTGCCTTTCCCAGATTTCTTAATTCTGATATTCCTCTGGGGTGCATTCCATAAACAATATGGAATGGACTCTGCCCTGTGCTTCTATTTGGTGAGTCATTATATGCATATTCTGCCTGGGGAAAAATATGGTCCCACTGCTTGGGATGCTCTCCTGCAAGATTTCTCAACAAATTTCCCAGATTCCTATTCACTACCTCAGTTTGTCCATCGGTCTGGGGATGATAAGCTGAGCTGAAACTCAGTTTAGTACCAAGTTTCTTCCACAGTGTCCTCCAAAAATGGCCCACAAATCTGGTGTCTCTGTCTGAAACAATATTCTTGGGCAACCCATGCAACCTAACAACTTCTTTGAAAAACAAGTTAGCAACATGGGTGGCATCACTAGTTTTATAACATGCAATAAAATGTGCCATTTTGGAGAATCTGTCCACTACAACAAAGAATGCATCATTCCCTCTCTGAGTCTTGGGCAATCCTAGAACAAAATCCATACTCACCATGTCCCAAGGCCTGTCTGGAATAGGCAAGGGAGTGTACAATCCTGCATTCTGGCTCCTTCCTTTGGCATATTGACAGATTTTGCAATTTTTTACAAACTTGTCCACTTCTGCTCTCATCTTGGGCCAATAATAGAAGTGACTCAGCTGCTCATAAGTTTTTTCAGTACCAAAGTGTCCAACAAGTCCACCACTATGCTTCTCCTTGATCAAATTTTCTCTCATGGAACATTTTGGTACACACAGTTGGTTTCTTCTGAATAGTAAGTCCTCCTGCAAGAAATAATCCAGCCACTGACTTCTATCTGTTAGAACAGGGTTACAACATGCCTCAAATGCTTCCTTAAAATCTGAATCTGTTTTATACAGTTCTTTGAGAAAATCAAATCCTACAACTTCAAAATTGGTTTCTTGAACAAGCATGTGCCTCCTACTCAAAGCATCAACTACTTTATTTGCTTGGCCACTTATATGTTTCAAAACAAAGTTAAAACTTTCGAGATACTCAAACCACTTGGCATGCTTATGATTTAACTTGGGCTGTTGTACAATGTATTTCAAAGCATTATTATCAGAGTATAATACAAATTCTTTGGACATTAAATAATGCCTCCACTTTTTCAATGCCTGAACAATTGCATAGAATTCCTTCTCATAAGAGGAATACTTCCTTCTGGTGTCATTCAAATTTTCACTGAAATAAGCTACAGGCCTATCATCCTGACTCATCACAACTCCAATGGCTTCTCCACTGGCATCACACTTCACTTGAAATGGTTTAGCAAAATCAAGCAGAATCAAAACAGGATTTTCAGTTATCTTTTTCTTCAAAAGTTTAAAGTTTCTTTCTGCTTCAACAATCCATTTAAAAGGTTGTTTGCTCTTTTTTATTGTCTCAATGATGGGTGCATTAATCTTACTGAAGTTTCTTATAAATTTCCTGTAAAAACTGGCAAGTCCATGGAAACTTCTTACCTCAAAAACATTTCTGGGTGAAGGCCACTCCACAATTGCCTTAACCTTTTCTGGGTCCATCTTCAATCCTTCTGTAGAAACAAAAAAGCCCAAATACACCAACTCTTCCTTCATGAATGAGAATTTCTTTAAATTTATCAGCAGTTTCTCTTGGTGCAGCTTCTTCAAGACATGATTAAGATGCCTTAAATGTTCTCCTCTAGTTCTGCTGAAAACCAATATATCATCCAGATACACTATCACAAATTTACCAATGAATTCTTTCAATACTTCATTCATAAGTCTCATAAAAGTGCTAGGTGCATTTGACAACCCAAAAGGCATAACCATCCATTCATACAGTCCTTCATTTGTTTTAAAGGCAGTTTTCCACTCATCACCCTCTCTTATTCTAATCTGATGATATCCACTTTTCAAATCTATCTTTGAAAAATATTTAGCACCACTCAAACAGTCCATTAAATCCTCAACTCTGGGCAAAGGGAATTTGTACCTGATTGTTATCTTATTTATTTCTCTGGAATCAGTACACATCCTCCATCCTCCATCTTTCTTTGGGCTCAATACTACTGGTACTGCACATGGACTTAAACTTTCTCTGATCAGTTCCTTGTCCACCAATTCCTGTACTTGTCTCCTAATTTCCTCATTTTCTGTGGGAGTCATTCTGTAGGCTGCCTTATTTGGCAGATTTGAACTAGGGATAAAATCTATCTGATGGTTGATCTTTCTCACAGGTGGCAGCTCATTAGGTAAATCATCCACAACAATGTCACAATAATTGTCTAACATCTCTTGGATTTCTATTGGCAAATCAGAAATATTTGTAGAAGTAAGAACTACCTTAGGTTTGCAAACTAAAGCAAAAATTACCTCTTCTTCTTCTATCTGCTGCAGATATTCCTTCCCGCTCAGCAATAAGGTCTTTGGATCAGTCACTCTGCTGGATGGCCCTCCTTCTTTCATGGGTATCAATGTATGATGTAACCCATCCTTGAAGAACTTGTAAGTGTTCTTCTTGCCATCATGCACTGCTGCTCTATCAAACTGCCAAGGTCTACCCAATAGTATGTGACACACATCCATGGGCATTACATCACACATGACCTTATCTTTGTATTTTCCCCTTTGCAGCTCTATCTCACACTGTTCTTTCACAACCAGCTGGTACCCTTTATGCAGCCAGGACACCCTGTAGGGAGTTGGATGCTCCCTTGTCTTCAGCCTCAAATTTTCTATCACTTCAGTGGAAACCAGATTGTCTATGCTACCACTATCAATGACTAGCTGGCAGCATTTCCCTTGGACTTTGCATATGCTCCTAAACAAAGTCTTCCTTTGTGCAGGTTCAGTGACCTCTTTGGTTTGCTTCAACAGGACCTTATTAACCACCAAGGACTCTCCCCTGTCTGGTAGAATTTCTTCTTCAATTTCTGCCTCTTCTCCAGCCTGGGCAACAACAACATTTCTTGGACCAACACCCACGTTCTCTGGGCACTTATAACGCTTATGTCCCACTTGCTGACATCTATAGCACCTCAATTCTCTACCTCTGCCTCTGTCTCTGCCTCCTCTTCCTTTTCCTCTGTAAGAACCCCTTCTGCCCCTTGCATCATCCTCTGTAGATGCATTCTGAGGTGAGCTACTGTTAGCTCCATCCATGGGTGTAGTAGGCCTTCCTCTACCACCCTGACTTCCCTTCCCACGGAAAGTACCTCTCTTCTTGGTAGACTGCTTCCTCGGGAGTTTCTCCTCTGCTTTCAAGGCCATTTGGTAGGCCTCTTCCACTGTCTTAGGAGATAGAAGACCAATCTCATCTTAGATCTCCAACTTGAGACCATTCACATATCTGGCAGTCTTCTCTGGTGTGTCTTGAAATTGCCCAGCTCTTATGCTTACTCTATAGAATTATTCTGTGTATTCTTTTATTGTCAGCAACCTCTGTCTCAGGTTTTGCATTTTCCTAAACAATGTCAGCTGATAATCACTAGGAAAGAATTTACCTTTTAACTTAGCCATCATTCTGGTCCAGCTTTTGATAGGCTGCTTGCCAACTCTCCTCCTTTATGCCTGCACTCCATCCCACCAAAGTGCAGCATGTCCCTTTAGCTTTGTTACTGCAAACTTGACCTTCTTATCTTCGCTCATTTCTTCATAATCGAAAGACTTGTTCATTTCGTTAATCCAGTCCACTAGTTCTTCTGGATTCATTCCTCCTGCAAAACTCGACACTTCAATCCTGGGCTTAACTGTAGACCCCAGAACAGTTCTGAGGAGCCTCAAGTCAGGAGGAATCTCAACATTTTCTTCAGCTTCTTCTATTTCAGGTTCACTGATGTCTTCAGGATCTCTGGGTTGTCTTCGCTCCATGGAATCCACTCTGGCCTCAACCCTTTGCAACATCCCCAACACCTCTACGTTGGCAACAGGTCTCCTTCTGCCAGCACCTCTACCAACTCGGATTGTCATGTCAATTCTTTGCAAAAACACTTAAAACTAACAGCTCTGATACCACAAATGATAGCAACAAAACTGAAAGTCAGCCTCTTGTGGAGAGCTGGTCTACTATAGTCTATCTGTCAGCATTTCCCTCAATTAACTTGGTTTACCTCCATGTGGTCTTCTTTCTTTGTCTTGGAATTTTATTTATCAATTTCGAAGAATTTGACAAATAAATATATTTAGTAGATTTTGGAGAGTTTAAATATATTTCCGAGCCTTTATCCAACTAAGCCACTTATAACGAACCTCTGGCTCCCTCCCACTTATCGACAATCTTCACAAAGAAACACTTTAATATATTTCGACCCACACATACGATTGACGGAACTCAATTAAATACATACACCCTACCTTAGGTTATCCCTTGTGTTATTTCTGATCGCAATCACCGTTCAGTTGGTCTTCCTCCAGATCGACGGTATGCATCAATATCGCGCGGGCTCCGATGTCGAATGTTAACGTGCGATGGCACGCGATGAAAGTGGTTTTCGGGGTCCCACCCTTGCCGCGTGTCGACCGTTCAATGGGATCGCTCCGAGTTTAGGAATACCGCTTACTCCGCAAGAGTGGTGCGATATGGGCAATCCGGTTTCGCTAACCCACTCACGGGTTTGGAACAATGATTGACCCAGGGTTAACGCCTTCCTTTCTATGCTTTCTCGTTTTCTAACTCAGGTCAGACCTTGGTTCAAGATCTGATTAACAACAAACAATCCATTCCTCTTTCGGCGGAGTCTTCGCTACCTCAGAATAGAGTTAGTCGACCACAATTGTATGCAGACTTCTTCTATGAGTGGAATTAATTCAACAGAGTTTGTTCGGACACATTGAGAGAAACAATAAACAGAGGGATGCAGAGACTACACAGCAGCTCAATTCAGTAATTATATACGCACAGACTTCAATCGCTTCACAATTAAACAAATTTCCTCACAAATATCAACTCGAGACAATTTGACAATCAATGGGAACTGAAATTTATTCAACCGGAAGCAATTGCTTAACACACAAAATTTATTGCAGAAATCTCTCCTCCCCCAAATACATCCGCGGAATACAATTTATATACATTACAATGTGTCTCTTTGGTTCCTCTGTGAGGACCGTTTAGAAAATCAAAAGCCTAATTACAATTATTCAACCAACTAAACCATGACAGATGAACTGAACTTAACTATTCGACTTCTACAAATTCTAACTAATCCATACGAAACAGTCAGCTGAGGTATTGACACCTAGCTGTTATAATTCAATGATTTCGAACCCTCCTAGCCACAACATGTGGACAAAACCTCCTACATTGCTGGCTAGTGTCTAATGCCCTTGCATCATAATAGAAATGACACAAAGCAATTCTTCTACATCCTCATCCTTTCTTGAGAGTGCATCCGCAACAACATTTAGCTTCCCTTTTTTGTAGATGATTTCAAAGTCATAATCCAACGTCTTTGTGACCCATTTTTTCTTCTCTTCTAAATATAGTCTTTTTTCCAAAAAGTATTTAAGACTATCATGGTCATTTTTTACCTTGAAGTGTCTTCCCATTATGTAAGGTCACCATTTATTTAGTGCATGTAGTATTTCCAACATTTCCTTCTCATAAATAGCTTTCTGTAAATACTTTCCTTTGATTGGACGACTTTCAAAAGAATTGGATCTTCCTTCTTGCATTAAAACAACACCAATTCCATTTCTTGAGGTATCACATTCCACAATAAAGGTTTTTGTGAAGTTTGGCGTAGCTAAGACCGGTTCTTGGCACATTACCTCTTTAAGATTGTCAAAGGCCTTAGTTGCTTCAAGAGTCTAGGGAAATGCATCTCTCTTCAATAATGATGTTAGGGGTGCTGATATTCTCCCATAATTCTTAACAAACTTGCAGTAATACCCTGTTAACTCGAGAAATCCTCGCAACTTCTTTATGGTTTTGGGGACTTTCCATTCCCTAATGGATTTTTTTTTAGGGTTTATCTTAACACCCTCCCGAGATATAATATGACCCAGATATTCCACTTCTTGTAATCTAAAGAACCATTTGGAGGTTTTTTCATATAATTGTTTCTCCTCCAATAGTTTGAGAACCTTTTCAACATGTTGAACATGATCCTTCCATGCCCTGTTGTAGATTAGTATATCGTCAAAAAATACTAACACACATTTTCTAAGGAAGGGTTTGAAAATGGAATTCATCAACCCTTGAAATGCAGAAGGTGCATTGGTAAGGTCAAAAGGCATGACCAAAAATTCATAGTGACCCTCATGAGTTCGAAATGTTGTTTTCAGAATGTCTTCCATCTTCATTCTAATTTGATGATATCCTAAACAAAGATCCAACTTGGTGAAATAAATTGCTGCATGTAATTCATTCAATAATTCATCAATCACATGAATGGGAAATTTATCTTTAATAGTGAGCTTATTGAGCTGTCAATAATCTGGACACATGCGCCATGATCCATCCTTCTTGTGCACCAATACTACTGGAGCAGACAAAGAAATTTGACTAGGTTGAATTATATCAACCTATAGCATTTATGCAATCATACGTTCAATTTTTCTCTTTTGGACATAAGGTTATTTGTAATTCTTGATGTTTGGAGGAATAATTCCTGGAATCAAATGACTAGCGTGATCATGATCAAGAATAGGTGGGAGTCCTTTGGGATTTTCAAACACCTTGGAATGATTGTCCAAGGCTTTTTGGAGATCTGGAGAAATAGATGATTTTGATGTTGGAACTTCTAGTGAGCATAATTGTGCAATGATTCCCCGTTGTTCTTTCTTGAAAATATTTGTCATGAAACTAGATATTATTATCTTTCCTGGATTCCCTGATATACCCCGTAATTCAACTTCCTTTCCTTAAAAAAAAATAAAAAAATAAAAAATTCAAGAAAATTTCTTGAAAATTAAAAGCTATCGTCCCCAAAGATTGTAACCATTGTACTCCTAGTACACCATTAGCACCACCCATTGGAATGGAAAGAATTGGACTATTCAGTACATATTCCCCCATGGATAGCTTGATATTATGAGACTTTCCATAGCAATTTATAGTTCCTCCATTTTCCACCATCACTTGACACTTTGGCGCTGGGTATAGGAAGTAATTCAATTCCTTGGCTACCTTACAATGAATACAATTATGGGTACTACCTGAATCAATTAGCACTATTACATTTTTCTTCTTGATATGTCCTTCTATCTTGAGAGTTTGAGGAGTGGTAATTCCTGCCAATGCATTAATGGATATGGCCAGATTCATTTCCTCTTCCTCTAGGGTTGGTTCCTGGTGTATATCCTCTCCTTTTAAAGTTCCTTATTCCTTTTCTTCCTCCTCTTCACAATCTATGTAAAATAATTTCTTCTCAACACACTTATGATCTTTAGTGTATTTTCTATTACAACTATAGAAAATCCCTTTTTCTCTTTTTTCTTCCAATTGTTGTGGTTCTCCACCTTGTAGGTGTTGGAATTATAGGAGTAGCAACACTTCCATATTTATAGTTGTGAGGGGTAGGCTTCCTTGTCGCCATAATTTTTCTTTCAATTTTTCTTGCCAACATGAATGCCTTGTCCAATGTATCAGGTTCACAATGGCGAACCTCATGTTGGATGTTATCCTTTAGATTCCCTATGAGGACAACAATCCTACGTTCCTCTGGAATATTATTTATCCTTATATTCAATTTTTGGAAGTACTCAATGTGCTCCATCATTGAACCCTTTTGTTTGAGATTTATCAATTGGCTAAAGAAGGTGTTGTTCTTTGTATCCTCATAATGTGTTATCATTTCCTCCGTAAAAATTGACAAAGTGACCAATGGTTTACGAGAACAAATCCATCGATACCATACAAACTAATTTTGTTCTAAATATAAAGTTTCAATGCATAGCTTTTCTGTGTTTTTCGTATTATGGAGCTCAAAGTATTGATCCATTTGTAGTATCCAAGTTATCAGATCCTTGCCATCAAACTTCCTCATATATATCTTTGGAATATGGTGGGTCTTAAATCCAACATTATAGTCTATGAAATCATGATTAACATTTATTTTGTTCTCATCATCAGTTTCCTCTACTACCTTTTTGCCATTAGGAAGCTTTTCTTGTAGAAACTTTTCCAAACCTTCCTTCAAACCGTCCATGTCTTTCTTCAAATATTCCATGTTGCCTTCTATACCATCCATCTTAGCTTCCACTCCATCCATATGAGCTTCCATGCCATTATTCAAACCATCCATCTTAGCTTCCATTCCTTTCTTCAAACCATCCATCTTATCTTCCAGGCCTTTTTTCAAAACTTGCACTTCATTTTTTGTTAGTCTTTGCGAGAGCGAAAGTTGTTGCACTTGTTTTTGTAATTTTGATATATCTTGTTGCACTTCTTCCTCTTCATGAGTCATAGTAGAGACTTATGATGGATTAATGGGTGTTGAATTCTTTTTGGGGGGCATTTTAGAACCCAATATTGATATATATGCTTAAATATACCCTTGGAATCACTTCAAACTGATTTTTCAAACAAGACTTATGCAAATTGAAAAAAAATACACTCTTTTTTCTTGATTTTGAGGAGATAGATATTGAAACTGACGTATCCTTGTAGTTTCAGATCCTCGAGACTTTGTTTTAGGTACTTTATTAGCCCTCTGAATCTTCTTTCCAATGCCAAAAGTATGACATGATTTGGATTCTTCAAGACAAAATTATGCCCAATCTACCACAATTACCTAATTATGGACTCGTTCAATAGAGTGAACTTGTATGGCATGCCATGCGTCACTATTTCCCCCTTTGGATCTGAAACCGTAAAAAAGGAAACTACAGTCTGTGTGCTTTCAGCCAATTTTTATAGAATTTCAATCCGATGATCAGAGAGAGGGTTATGACAATTTTCCCAGGGTCACCTCTTTGCAATGAAATTCAGGAGCCTGCAAAAACCCTAATTTCCACAGATCATATCTTTGAAAATATTGCGAACTAAGATCTAAAATTTTTGCACATAGTGCCTCATGATTTCTTTGCAAATAGGTTTTATTTTTAGCTTTTGAACCTTCATAAAAAAAAATTTATAGTGAAAATTACAAGATGATATCTTTGTAGGACAAAGACCAGCTCCCAAAATAGAAGAAAAGAGAAATCAACACCTTATAAGTAAGCCACTTCGAGGGGGAAACCTCCTTTACATTACATAAATAAACAATTCTTAGATGATACAAATGGAAGAACCTCCTTTCTATATATAGGAGTCCATGGGGTCACAATATAATCGTAGCCGACCTAACAATAATAATGTAATGGCACAACAATAACAATAGTGGGCTTTTATGGGGCACAATAATAACAATATGGGGACTACAGGGGTACAATGATAACAATAAGGGGGCTACAATAACAACAATAAGGGAATACACTAGTAATATAGGGCCCCAACACTCTATAATTTGGATGTAGAAGATTGTGCTACCTTGAGCATGAAATAAAAGAAGGTAGAGAGCAGAGACATTAATGAGTTATGGCACATGATATTGGGCTATCTACACCACAACGCTTTGAAGATCATGCAACAGATTTCTATAGGACTTCCAAAGGGTGCACTTTCACAGAGAGACGCATGCAAAGGGTGTATATTGGGGAAGTATACCAAAGCCACCTTTCATGATAAGGAAATATGAGCCAAGGTGATCCTTGAGAAAGTTCACTCAGACGTGTGTGGACCGTTCTCGACAACTTCCACAACTAAACACAATTTCTCGACGAATTTTCAAGAGAGTTTTGGATTTTCTTCATGCAAAATAAAGATTAGACGTTCTCCAAGTTTTGTGAGTTCAACGCACTTGTCGAAAATTATACATGGAAGAAGGTGAAGTCTTTGAGGAGCGACAATGGTGGAGAAAACATCTTTAACAAATTCAAGAATTTTTGTTCCATAGAAGGAATTCGTTGAGAATTGATAGCACCTCATAACCCACAAAAAAATGGGGTTGCAGAGAAGAAAGAACATAGCTATGATGGGAGAAACACAAGCTATGTTGCATGATCAGGGCCTACCGTTGCACCTGTGGGCAGAAGCATGAAATACAACAATATTTGTGCAGAACAGAAGTCCTCATCAGATACTTGGGATGAGTAAACTAGAGGAGGATTTTTGAGGTGAGAGACCAGATGTGTCGTATTTTAAATTTTTTGGTTCATATGTTTATTTCCATGTGACCAAATGTGCAAGGAAGAAGGTAGAGCCAACAATAAAGTTGGGGATATTTGCGAGTTACATTGATACACCTCAAAACTATCAGGTGTAATTGACAACACATAAGATGAAAGTGGTCAGAAGAGATGCGAAATCCGATGAAAAGAAAGACATGTGATTGTCCCTTGAGAGGGAGCTTGAGTTTCATGTAGTTGAGGAGCTCTTGGCTCCAAAAGAAGAACCTCAAGATGTGGAGCAGGCAAAAGCATAGGGGTAGAGAGTGGTAGAAACCACTCATGCAAAGCCATCCACCAGATATGGAAGGAAGTACACCAGAGAGGTTGACGGGTTGTTGCTATATGCGAGAGAAAATGTGGGAGCACGCACATCACAGTGCAAGTAGAGAAGGTCCCTAGAGCGGTACACTAGATACATGGCTCTTATGAGCGAAGGTATTGAGATATAACCATCTGATTTCGAGGAAGCAGTGCAACATCCAGTGTGGGTTGATGCCATGGTTGAGGAGTATGACTCCATTATCAGAAACAATGAATGGGAATTTGTCCCAAGACCAGTGGGGGAGTCAGTTGTAGGATCCACATGGGTCTACAAGGTGAAGCAGGCAGTAGATGGGAGAGTGGAGAAGCACAAGGCCATATTTGTGGCTATAGGACTCTCTCATGTGGAGGGGATTAAATATGATGAGAGTTTTTCACCAATCACAAGGTATTCATCTATCATATCCACCCATTCACTCTCAACGTAGATGGGATGGAAAATACATCAGATGGATTAAAATAAAACCTTTCTCAATGGATTTATTGAGGAAGAGGTGTACATTTAGCATCTGCAAGGTTTTGAGACCTTAGACAGGGAGTCACATGTTTGCAGACTTAAGAGAGAAATGTATGGGCTAAAGCAAGCACCTCGTGCTTCGTACATTGGGATCGACAACTATTTCACTGGGTTGGGCTTCAACAAGAGAGAAGCAGATGAGAACCTTTATCTTATTGTGGTAGATGGTAAGATTTTGATTATTTTACTTTATGTCGATGATATGATACTGACAAGTGATGAATAACTCGTAAAGTCTTGCAAGGAGGATCTTGCAAGAGAATTTGACATGAAGGACATGGGGCTCTTAAACTATTTCTTGGGGTTGGAAATATGGCAAAGAGATGGGGATATATTTGTATCTTAGGGAAATTATGCCAATGATATCCTCGGGAAGTTCCACATCGAGGGCGAAAAACCCATGGAGATTCCTCTAGCAGGAAACTTGAGGAAACAGGATGCTATCTCAGGCAAAGTAGTGGATGCTACTGTTTACAGACAACTTGTGGGTTCATTCATGTATTTGGTGAACACATTAACATACATATACTACGTAGTTAACCAACTTAGTCAAGCTATGGTTAAGCTTACCAAGCGCTTTTGGAAGGTAGGCAAGCATGTGTTGAGATACTTCAGAGGCACTACAAAGTATGGGCTATGGTACAGATGGACAAAGCGAGTGAAGCTTGAAGGCTTCACTGACGCATATTGAGCAAGGAGTCCATCCGACAGGAAGAGCACATCAGAGGGAATCTTCAACATAAGATCAACAACAGTTTCCTGGTACAACTGGAAAAAAAGATCATTTTCACTCAGTTCAGTAAAGGCAGAGTACATGGTGGCTAGTCAGGCAACATGCGAGGCCATATGGATGAAAAAGATACTTTTTGGTTTGTTTGGTCGATAGATCGATCCGACAGTGAAACATTGTGATAACCAGGGTTACATCAAACTCTCAGTTAATCCATTTTTTCATGACAGGTCCAAGCATATTGATATTTGATATCATCATCTCAGAGATTGTGTGTAGAGGCAGATTATGTCACTAGAGTACATTCCCACAAAGGAGGAAGATGCATACATCTTGACGAAGGCGCTGAAAAGAAGAAAATTCGAGTTCCACAGAGATAGGATGTAATATCATTTAAGAAATATATAATGCCACTGCTGTAATAATAGTAAAAATATAACAACAAAGTAATATGCTTATTATAAAAAACCCTTGTGATAACATATACACATAATACTCCATTACACATAATTAAGTTCCAATCACCATATTTAAACAAGCCCTAAGGAAATCCACCAAATATCATTTATTAAGGAATTTAGCCCATGTAATACAAGCAGTTTGACAAAAAACGTAGATGGGTCAATTAAATTATAATTCCAATTAATAACCCTTGACTTAGGGTTGTGGTGGTACTGCAACAACTTGCTGCAATAGATCTGTGCTTTCTTCCTTCCTTTGCCAATCTGGAAATGCAAATAATTATAATAAAACCAGCAGGGCAGATCTCAGATCCACGCTCATAAAGTGTAAAGTAAAAAAATAGATGAAAACCCCTTTCAAAACAAATATGGAATGAATGCGCCTAGCTAGGGTGATCATAGAAACCACCGAAGTTAGGTTTGCTTACTAGGGTGAGATCGAATCTCACTGAAGCAAGCTTGAGGATCTCACCTGAAAATACTCACTTGAAAAATCCTGTGAGCTTTTAGAATATCAATGAAGAAAAGATTAAATTCCATGAGTTGCTCTCGATCCTCCTCCTCCTTTTATAGTCGATTGCTTGGACGAAACCGTGGGCAAATACTTGGGGTCAAAACAACCCAAAAGGAAAAACCATGGGCAAATACCTGGGGTCAAAACAACCCAAAAGGAAAAAACATGGGCCAATGCTACTTTATTTATTAGTCTACTAATTTTATGATTTGGTCCAACCGGTTAAACAGTTGGGGATATTACAGTTCCCCCTGCCCAAAATTTCTTTCCCTCAAGCAATTTCAATGTTGGATGCTACAATATGTGTTCTCCTTCCCAAGTGGCATCCTCAACAGGTAGATATTTCCATCATACCAAATATTCGCGAATGATTCTTCTTCGAAGCTTTCTTTCTCGAACCTCCAACACCTCCTCAGGAACCAGTTGAAGATGGCCCTCTTCATCTAGTGGCGGTAATTCTGGTGATGATTTTATGTTTGATCCTAATGCTTTCTTCAAACAAGAGACATGAAAGATGTTATGAATTCTGCTCTTTGCGGGAAGCTCTATCTCATATGCCACTTCTCCTATTTTCCAGATAGCTCGATAAGGCCCATAAAATCATGGCTTTAATTTTTCCGCCCCCTTCTGCTTCAAGGTATACTGCCTGTACGGTTGAAGCTGGAGATCAACCACATCTCCCACTTCGAAACTTCTCTCTATCCTTCGACGATCTGCATATAACTTTTTTCGATTTTGTGTTGTCTACATATTTTCTTTAAGGGCTCTCAGAATATCTTGACACCCCTGGATCCAATCCTTTTCCAATGGTGCTTTACTATCTCCAAACGTTGTATCTGCAAAAGATAGTGCCTCATATCCATATAAGGTTCAGAAAGGTGACATCCCTATGGACATGTGATAAGTGGTGTTATAACAATATTCTCCTTAGTAGAACCACTTGGTCCATGCTCGTTGTTGTCCTGTGACATAATCTCGTAAGTAATATTCCACCCATTTATTCATTGCTTCTGTATGTCCATCTGTCTGCGGGTGATAACTGGTACTAGGGGGTGAGTTCTGTTCTAGCCAACCTGAATAACTCTTGCCAGAATGCTCCCATGAATCTGCTATCACTGTCACTCACAATGGTTTTGGGAAAAACATGTAGACAGAATACCCCTGGAACAATATTTCTGCTATTTGAGATGCACAAATTTTGGAAGGGATTGCAAAGAAGTGAGCGTACTTGGTGAGACGATCCACCACCACAAAAATACAATATTTGCCTTGTGAGGAGGGTAACCCTGTAATGAAATCCATGGATATACTTTCCCATTTTTGTTCTAGAATGGGTAGTGGTTGTAATGAACCTGCTGGGTGTGTATGTTCAACCTTATTACTTTGACAAGTACCACATTCCTTAACATATTTGATAATGTCCTTCTTGAGTCCCTTCCATGTGAACCTTTCCCTGATGGTCCTATAAGTCTTCAGAAATCCTGGATGTTCGACTAAAGGAGATTCATGGGCTGCTTGTAAAATCTTCATCTTAAGTTGATACTCGGGTACTAGACAGATTCTATCATTATAATAGATAATATCATTAACAACTCTATAACGGATGTCTGATCACTGTCCATCAAGGATCTCACAAGCTAATTGATTTTTTGAGTATTCCACCAAAATATGGGACTTCCAGTCATCCACAATATCTATGAGAGAGAAAGTACCTGGTCTCCTTGACAAGGCATCTGCAACTGCATTGTTTTTACCTTTGACATATTCAATCTCAAAATCATAGGCTTGGATCTTACTGACCCATTTTTGCTTCCTTTCATTTAATCCCTTCTGATCGAGGAAGTATCTGAGACTATTGTGATTATTTTTGACTTTTAACCGGTTCCCCACTAGATATGGATGAAACTTGGCCAATGCATGCATAATAGCCAACATTTCGTTTTCATAAATGGAGTAAGAGCGTTCATAATCATGCAACTTTCTACTCTCAAAAGAAATGGGATGATGGTTCTGTATTAGGACAGCCTCGATTCCTTCCCCAGAAGCATCACACTCCAATACAAAGGGTTGAGAGAAGTCTGGCAAGGCTAGAACTGGACACGAACTCATGACTTCCTTCATCCACTCAAAAGTCTCCTGGGTTGTTTCTGTCCATAAAAAGGCTCCTCGTTTTGTCATGTCAGTAAGAGGGGCTACTAGCTGTGAATAACCCTTTACAAATATTCTGTAATAAGTACAAATACCCAAGAAGCTCCTTAACTATGTTACATTTTTGGGAGTTGGCCAATTGAGAATGGCTTCAATCTTCTCTTGGTGGACCTTAACACCCTGACCCCCGATGATGTGACCCATATATAGCATTTCCGTCATCCCAAACTCACATTTAGAGATTTTGGCATAAAATTTTTGTGCCTCCAATATTCCCAAGACCTCGTCCAGGTGTTGCAGATGCTCTTTCCATGTTTCACTGAAGATCAGGATGTCGACGAAGAAGACCAAAACAAATTTACGCAGTTGCTTGTTGAATACATTATTCATGCATGACTGGAATGTTGCAGGGGCATTGGTCAACCCAAAAGGCATCAGTAGGAACTTATAATGTCCATAGTGCCATATAAAAGCTATTTTTGGAATGACTTGATCACGAACCCTGATCTGGTGATACCCTGAGCGAAGGTCAATTTTTGAGAAATACTTGGCTCCCTTTAACTCATCCATCAAGTCTTCAATCCTAGGGAAAGGATATTGATTTTTGATGGTATTCTTATTTAGTGTTCGATAATCTATACACATCCTCAGGGACCCATCCTTTTTCTTGACCAAGAATACAAACAAAGCAAAAGGGCTTGAGCTCGACCGAATGTGTCCTAATTCCAACAATTCTTGTATTGCCTTTTCTATCTCATCCTTGTACACTTTGGGGTGTCGGTAAGGTGTAGTGATGACGGCCTGGACCCCTTCCTCTAGTTCGATGATGTGCTCAAATCTTCTATCAGGTGGTCGTCCTGGGGGTATATCTCCAAAGACCTTCTGGTATTTTTGCAATAGTGCCATAATATCAGGGGAGTACTCCTTGTGTTGTTCTACTGGTTCCTTCTCCATGATTTGAAACTCTACTACCCATACAATATCCCCATGTCGAAGATCTTCCTCCATTCGATTGGATGTCACAACCTTGGGAGGATATGCATGCATTCCTCTCAACTTCACCTTTTTATCATCTGGTCCTGTGAATGCGAGTTCCAAGTCTTGGTAGTTTACTGTATGAGTTCCAATAGAATATAGCCATTATACCCCCAATACTACATGAGAGTCTGGGCAGTCTACGACAAAGAATTTATCTGTAACTGTGTAGTTTCCCATTGCTAGGCTCATGTTAGGAACTATCTTAGTGCATGGCATGCGGATGTGTTCTTTCTTTCCAGGAATAAAAAATGTAAAGCCTTCAAATTCTTCAGTAGCTACTCCCCTTCTGGCTACGAATTCTGCATCAATGAAGTTGTGGGAGGCCCCACCATCAATTAGCACAGTAACATTATATCCTTGTATGGTGCCCCTAACTCGAAGGGTGTGATATCTTGGGACCCCTGTAAGAGAAGAAATGACTCCTTCTTGGATTTCTTCCTGTATTGCCCCCATGCCTTGTGATTCCCCTTGATCGAGCTCTAGATTCTCTTCCTCATCTTCACTTTCAGAAAATATTTCAATATAGTGGGCCTTCCCTTTAGTACACCGATGTCCCAGTGCCCAAGGTTCTTTACAAGAGAAGCATAGCCTTCTCCTTCTGAGATATTTCCTAGTCTCATCATCCAACTTCCCCTTACCAAATGGTTTTCATTGTTGTTGCTTGACTTCCTTCCCTTTCTAAGGAATAGAAAATTTGGTTAGGAATCTATTCTTGGGTACTGCATCTTGCATATCCCTTGCATGGTTAATTGCATCTTGCAAGGTGGCAGGTTGGTAGGCCGTAACCCAACCTCGTAGGGGTTCTGACAACCCTTCTATAAATAACATGACCAATTGGGTCATAGAGAGGTCGCTGACCATTATTGCAAGCCTTTGGAATTCTGCAACATAAGATTCAAGGCTCCCTGTCTGTCGGAGTTGGGTTAGCTCCCGGAAGTACATCTCAGGATCCTTCCTATCAAATCTTTCTATTAATCTCTATGTGAATTCTATATAAAAGATGATGTTGGCATGTCCTGGAGTGGTCATACCATGTTGCCACCATTCATGTGCTTCTTCGTCAAGATGAAGTGTGGCGTATTTGATGGCATCCTTCTCCCGCATGTGTTGTGTAGATTAATCCGTCTTGCGGACAAGACCGATCTCTCTAGTACAAAAGGTAACTAGCAACAAACAGCCAATTATACTAATCTCTCTCTAAGCATATAAGATTCATAAAAACACTATATAGGTGTAAGGCCTCCCTTATATCCAGCGCTTGCTTGATTTCGTTGAAGTCCTTCCCGTGCACTGAAAGAACGTTCCTCGTGAATCTGCAGTCACAAACAAGCAAAAAGATTACGCAGCACCTGTATAGACATTATTATAAATCATACTTATCATAATGATCAAGGAATTTATGAAATAAACCATGAATCGACAGTTTAATGAGAGAAATGAGTATATTTGTATTAACTTCAAATAGAGAAAACCTTTACAACCTGTGCCTTGATGTTGTGCAGGTCCTCCTGGGGTCCGAAGCAAGAATCTCTTCTAATTTGACAAGCATTGCACTCTTTGAACCAAGACAAATAGAGATGAGTGATTTAACCTCACAGAAAGTCTTAGTTAACTGAGTCTGAATCTCAACAGCATTTAACTTCAAATATATTAAGCTTGAACTCCCTTTGAGGCTACCCAAGACCTCTTTTTATAGTGGAAAAGAGGAGGTTTCTTGTTCCAAATATGAAGGGATAGAATCCTCCTTCAAAGGGATTAGCTCCTTACATCAAGGGGTTAG
Organism: Pinus albicaulis; assembly: GCA_034641835.2. Taxonomy (NCBI): domain Eukaryota; kingdom Viridiplantae; phylum Streptophyta; class Pinopsida; order Pinales; family Pinaceae; genus Pinus; species Pinus albicaulis. The sequence goes on along the minus strand of CM076583.1, from coordinate 553,706,011 downwards.
CTCCATCAATTGAGGGATGCATGAACCTTCTCAAAGCGTATCCATTCCCGAAAATTCCCATCCAGAATCTTCTAGAATTCATCTGAAATTCACTTTTTATCTTTACTTTCTCGCCTTTTTATATTTTACAGAGGTCCGCACCCATTACACAAAGAACGTGCGGCATGGTTCCGCATGCAGGCTGAACTTTAGGTGCGGGACCGCAGGGACTGCATAGAGAAAGTGCGATACCAATTCTTAGGGGATTTTAGGGACTTTTCTCTGATTTTGAAGCTTGACATGAGGAGCTGGTATGTTAGACTTGCAAAAGGAGGAAGTATGAGTAATAAGGAGCTCATACTCATGGTAAAATGTCAGGATGACAAATTTTAGTGTAACAAATTGCCCCCTAAAGTGCAAAGTCTGGAATAGATGAAGCTGTAGTCTGTCATATATGAAGAGTGCAGTACTTTATCATTTCAAAGATCATCCTGTGGACACCCCAGTCGGAACCTTTAAAAACATTCAATGCAAAATATATACATATATATGTCATCACTGAGGTAGGCATTCCCATACTCAGATAAAAATATAGAAACTATTTGAAATCGTTACGATACAATATTTTGTTTGAATACATCATAGTACGGATATATGGATCCACGGTATGGACGCGGCCATGCGAACATGAATAATCTCTGTATAGATGACAACAAAATTCCTCGCGGCCTGGATGCATTGCGACGCTAGATCCGGGGTCTTGTTCTATCCGAACTAGTACGATTCTGTCACGTATGAATGACGATACTGTGTTGAAGTCGAACATGGTAGAAACCACTTGATTACCGATCGATGATAAGTTGTTAACAAGTGTGAGAGAAACCACCGATAATGAGAATGGCTCTCAAAGTATTCAGTACAGTCTATGAAATGTGAATTAATGATTTGGAGTCGAACACTTCATAGAATCATTCGATGGAAGGTCAATGATGCAACCTATCATCGAAGGCGAGAAACGCGCAATTAAAACATCACGATTTCAAGGTACGTGGTTTACGGATCAACTTCCTAGATAATGTGCTGATGTCGATAGAAAGTGATCTGTCGTAGGCAAGCCCACAACACGAAATCATAGATCAAGTTTTGAAAATATATTGGCAAGGACTGACTCAGGGATGGTCAATGATGGATGACATATATTTTGCAGATGAATGGTTTATTTGAACTGTTCTCTTGAACACATAACGACACTGCAGATGGCTTGGTAAAAATTGACCCAAAGCTAATACCCAGAAACCGGCTGAAGACTTTCAATGTGGTTTGATTAACTGTTAGGCAAAGGATTTCCCAACCCAGGTGAATAAAAAGTGTCGTGTCCAAGAGTGGTTGACTGAGTTTTCGAAAAATTTAAAATACAACAAACACGCCCATTTTTCTCTCTTTTTCCCCCACCATTTCTGGCAAGTACCTCTTTATTTTTGACAAGCTTGAGGAGGATAACATTTGCTTGATTATAAGCTCATCCTTCGGATGAGTCCAACTTAGTTTAAAATTTGAACCCTAAGAAGGAGTGGTTCGTTCCTGTTGAAAATTAAACAGGTCCTTTACTGTTAAGTTTTAACGAGTCCAGTATATGAGAAACTCGGTGTTTTTCAATTTTAGGGAGTCAGAGGAAAAAACTTAAGAAAACTGCATGGGTGTACTTTTTCGTAAATTTTAGTCTCTCGAGCCCGAAAAAGGATAAAATAATGCGGAAGAGAACTCTATTGACCGTAATTAGTCAACGTATACCTTTTTCGTAAATAGTCCATTTCAGTCCGTAAAAGGGGTAAACTTATACTGAAGGGACGATCATTCATTTACTTTAACGAGTTCGAATAATCAAGTACTCAGCAATCTTTTCATATTTAGAGAGTCTGAAAAGGGCTTAAAAGAGGACTCCAAGGTTTCGCTTTTTCGTAAAATTTTTGAAAGAGTCCGAAAAAGTGATAAAAGTATGCTCTTTGTTGAAAAACGATCATTTCACCTGAAAAATCCTGTTTCTGCACAAAAACTCAAAACATTACACATACCTGTTTAAGATAAGTAAAAATGCTTTCAAAAAATACCTTTTTAAAGTGAAAAATAAACAAATTAAAAATTCATTCATTAGAAAAAACTTATAAAAAGGACTTTTTCTATTTCATTTTTACCGTTCAGTTGCAGAGTGAAAAGTAAAAAGCTTTTGGTTAAAAAGTTCCCGTGAAGATTCTAGAAAATTCAACCGTTGGAATCGAAAATCGTCAGCCCCAGGTAATCCACGACCTCCTTATCTTGTTTTTCATCCGTTTGAAATTCATTTTTAGGCTTTAGTTTGATTTTTTAAGGCAAAAAATGGTTCAAAAATGCGCCCGCGGGGTCCGCAGGTGGGACACAGGTTACCTGCGGACCCCGATTTTTTCCTAAAGGGAAAAAATCGTGGGTACCGCACCCGGCACAAAGCCCGCATGCGGATCTACGCTCTGTTTACAAAGAGCGGGTGCGATACCCGCGCGGTCAATTTTAAAGCACGGTTTTCTCATTTTTCTGCCAAAATTTTTCAAATAAAAACATTCTAACTTGCCTTATTTTGTATTGCAGGATTAACAAGATGCTTATCTGGCGAGAAAGAGAGCATGAGGAAGTAGATGAATCTGTAATACTTCATTTTCCCACACAAAGGGCATTAAAAGCATGTGGCTTATACGAATTCCGGGCCATTGCAGGCATGAGGGCACAGGTGGAACTCTTAACATGGTTGGTAGACAGATGGAATGTAGAGGACCAGTGCTTCTTCATTGGTGGCCACCGGCTCGAAATTGAGCTGGAGGATATATACTTTTTGACTGGTTTGTCCAAGAGGGGCGAACAAGTATCCTTGTTTGGGACTAGGCGAGGTGGCCAGACTGTCGCTAGTCTTCAACTAGAATTTTGCAATGATTAGGCAAATCCTCGGGACAAACGGATTGACATTAAACACATCATCCATCCTGAGTTGAAGGTTATTGCTTTTACTGTCACCAAACTGTGTGGGAGTGCCGCGCTTCATGTAGCTACCGGTTCCCAAATGCGTGTTGCAGTAGACTGTTTTCGCGGCACCATCTTTAATTGGTGTGAAGCTGTGTTGGCCAATATAAAAGGCCAACTTACCAGGGCAAAAACCGGGAAACTGAAAAACTTTGGATACGGATCCATCGTCGTTTCTTTTGCTTTGGAGAGGATCCCCATGTTAGCTCCACAGAGTATTGTCGTTGGTACCGGTCGACCTCGAGAACCAAGAATGGTTCGTTGGTCCGCGTTGATGGCCCGTCATGCTATCGAGGGCACTGAGATTGTACGATTCCCTTCTTCATATTTTCGTTGGCTGGATTGCCAACTCTTTGTGATAGAAGATTTTCCGTATGCCGGGATAGATTTCCGCGGTGACAGAGAGATGGTTCTCCCTGCAGGGGAACAATGGGATGATTCAGGTAAAATTATTTTTCAACGTTTGCTAAGTTCTAATTTTTTTTTAATTTTTTATCGTCTTAGAAAACTAATAACCAAAAGTTTTTTGAATACAGACGTGGGTCCACATCGACCAGCTCATCTCCAACCCTTCGAGAGGAGACAACCAGTTGCGCCCGCACCAGCCCCAGCAGGCCAATCAGTAGAGATTTTGACTGATTTGGAGCATCATCTAGAGCGCTTGACTCTAGATATACCAGAGACCAGCATATATGACATCCCTCTCAGGCTACAGAGATATGTGATTGGAGTCCCAGGACCTTTCAGGAGGTTCCTATGCAGGGTGGCCCGAGCAGTTGTTTCTTATCGAGATCACCATCAGTGATGGGATGATCGTGTAGACTGATATTTTTGACTTTTGTATTATCATTTTTGCCGATCATAAGGTGTTTCCAACCTATGATCGAAGACGATGTATATTTTTTGAACACACTCCTATACTATGATATATCACTATTTTGACGGCTATCTGTGTACATAAGTGAATGTTGTTTGTTTTACTGCTTTTGATTATTGCAAATGTCTATTTATCATACTAGAAGCAATTGAATCTGCTAATGTATTTAAATGTCTTGGAATATGCTGATATTCAATGTAATCAAACTCACGTTCCAGGAGACGAACTCTCAAAAACAACCATAATAACACTGGATTTCTAATGGTATAAACCCTGTTAAGCTGTAATACAACAAGTTCTGAATCCAACCTTACAATCAAACTCTGAATTCCAAATGATATGGACTCAGACAATAACTCAATCACTGCACTATACTCGGCAATGTTATTTGTTGTTTGACCAAGGCTTACCCCATGCATGGATACTAACTCGTCAGAGGGTGAATAGATAACCGAAGCTGCGGAAGAAATGTTCCGTGTACTACGACAAGCACCATCAACAAAACCAATGTAGGTTTGAAGAGACGTCGACATCTGCAATATTAAGAGTAAAACTCAGATAAGCAGTCATAGTGACAAAAACACACTTCTAAACTAGGCACACCTTTCTAATCTAAAACACACCAGCAGTAAAGAAATCTAATCTAACAAAAATCTCCACACCTCATTTAAGCATAATATCGCTTTAGATAAAGCCCGTTTCTGGGTTTATCCAAAGGGACACCGTCAAAATCTATCAACTCGTAGGCCCCTTTTGCTAACTTTCGTTTCACAATGTAAGGACCATGCCACATAGGCACGAATTTCCCAGCTCCTAGCTTGTCGTTAGCTTGATCATAAAGTAAAACTAGGTCTCCTTCTGAAAAATTTTGAGGGGACACATTTCTATCATACTGAGCTTTTATCCTTTTAACATGAGCCTCGTTTGCTATTGCAGCACTTCGTTGATTCTCATCTAATTGGGCTAAGTACAAGAAACGTTTCTCCTCTTCAGACGTAGCTGGAAGTAATTCTACGACTAATTTTAGTGACGGTATTTCGCATTCAATCGGCAACACAGCTTCCAAACCGTAAACCAGTTGAAAAGGAGTGAAACCCGTTGATGTTTTGACTGAGGTTCGATATGCCCAAAGTGCTGAAAATAACATGGAATGCCAATTCGTCTTATGAATACCGATGATTCGTTTTATCATGGTGACTAAAACTTTATTAATAGCTTCAACCAGACCATTGGCTTGCGGATAATACGGAGTGGAACTATCGTGGCGCAAGCCAAGCTGTTCTGTTAGTTCAGTCATCATGATATTCCGAAAATTACTTCCATGATCCGTAATGATAGCTTGAGGAACACCGAACCTAGCAATTATGTGATTAAATACGAATGTTGCAGCAGTCTTGCCGTCAGCTGAATATGTAGGCATCGCCTCGGCCCATTTTGTAAAATAATCTACTGCGAGAATAATATAGGCATGCCCCCCCGGCCGAGTGAGGGTTACATGTGATAAAATCGATACCCCATTTTGCGAAAGGACCAACAACAATTATAGGGTGAAGAGGAGCGGGTGGTGCGCGCATTTTTCGATCAAATATTTGACAGTTGTGGCATTTCCGAACCGCATAAATGCAATCTTTGAATAACGTTGGCCAGAAATAACCTGCACGCAATATCTTTTGGGCTGTGGCATACCCAGACATATGACCGCCACATGCTCCAGAATGACAGTCATTTAACACCTTTTCAGCTTCTTCATGAGTTAGACAACGTCAGAAAATAGAATCCGCTCCCCGTCGATAAAGTGTATCACCAATGATATTATATTGTTGGGATTGGAAGCGCATTTTCCGTCGCTGAGTTCGTGAAATGTCCGGCCGAAAATATTGGGTTTGGAGATACACAATAATATCCCCATACCATGGATCAAGCGTACTAATAAGAAACAAAGATTCGTCCGCAATGGACTCTTCTGCCACTGTTTCAGTATCAGTAGAGGGGAAATCGCACATCAGTTCCGCAAATACCAAAGATTTCTTTGCCTTGGATTTCTCAAATTCCAAGTCAAATTCCTGCAGGATAACTATCCATTTGGAATATTTGCCCCCTAGCAATTGTTTGGTCAAAATATACATCATAGGGTTGCAATTAGAAATTACCGTGGTTTTACGTAACAAGATGTAATGTCTAAAACGTTGGACAGCTTGAACAGCTGCCAAAGCCAATTTCTCCACATGTGTGTATTTGATTTCAGTCGGATGCAGATTTTGACTAAGATAATAAATCACATGTTCATTGTGAGATTCATCTTCCTGAACTAGTACCATCCCAATGGTGGAATGAGAAGCAGTGAGACACAAAATGTAATCTTGGTTGTAGTTGGGAGGATGCAATAACGGTGCATGGGTCAATGCGTGTTTGAGTGCATCAAAAGATCGATCAGTGATCTCGTCCCAAAAGAACGGAATGTCCTGTTTCAACAACCGGGTAAAACCCTTTGTAAGCTCGGCATAGTTAGGAATAAACCTACGTAAAAAGTTTGCTTTCCCCTGGAAACTTTGGAGTTGGCGTAAAGTCGAAGGAGGAGGCAATTTAACGATAGCTTCGACCTTCGAAGGATCGACGCGAATGCCTGCTTTCGAGACAACAAATCCCAGTAATCGACCCGATTCTACGCAGAAAACACATTTATGCGGATTCAGCCTTATCCGATAATGCCTACATCTCATAAAAATTGCTCGTAAATGAGTGGGATGATCGGCCCGACGTAATGAATGAGCGGGTAAATCATCAAGATATGGCTGAACGATGTGCTTAATATCATGAAATGCATAAGACATAGCCCGTTGAAAAGTTGCTCCAGCGTTCTTTAGTCCAAAAGGTAGTTTACAATAGGAAAACGTTCCCCACGGACAAATGAAAGCTGTTTTAGGTTGATCTGCAGGGAGTATGTTTATTTGATTGTAGCCTGAAAAGCCATCCATGAAGGAAAACAATTCACTGCCAGCACAATCATCTATTATTTGATCGATATAGGGAGTTGGATAATTATCTTTTGGACACGCTCGATTAATATCCCTATAATCGATACATACTCTTATCGTTCCTTGTTTTTTAGTCACAGGAACAATATTCGATACCCAATCCGTTAAGGGAATTGGATAAATGAATCCTACTCGAAGTAATTTTTCAACTTCAGTTTTTATAGCAGCAGCTTTTCTAGGATGAATTTGACGTAATCGTTGACGAACAGGTTTAGCATCCGGGTAAGTCTTAATTTCATGTACTACGATCGATGGATCGATTCCTGGCATTTCTTCATAAGACCAGGCAAACACGTCACGGAATTCTTGAAATAGGGCTTTATAAGTCTGAATTTCTTCGTCTGAACAACAAGCACCTATATGAATGTTTTCAATTATTCCTGGTTTCAATGAAATGTCAATTGGAACCGTTCTAGATATATTTTCCAAATTTAACTCAGAATCAGGATTTTGCAATGGATTCTGAGGTTCCTTGGCATATTCAGCAGTAAAAATTGAAGCGAAATCATTTTCAAAATGATCTAATTCAGGTAAAAATGAAGATCGGTGATGTAGATCTTCCCATGGTAAATCATCACCAGACAAAAACTCACGAATTTGCTCATCTGTATGAACAAGTTCAGGAAATGTCGTTGTAACTGAACTAGATATAGAAAGTAATTCCTCTTGGATCCCATTCATTGGATCAATTTCGGTTGAAAAGGGGTCGGAAAAAGACTATACAGCCTGGTACGCAATTTCAAATGGACTCAAAGGCATCACGCCATCAAATGAATCTATCTCGGATTCGGAAGGAATAATCCAAGGATCATCAAACATAACAGTGTCTGACGAAATCATATGAATATTTGCAGTAGAAGGCGATACGTTAGGAGGAGGAAAGGAAAAATTTCCTAGTAAACCAGAATCTTTAATCAAACCTACTCCAACATCCTTATAAGGGATAGCCATTTTACCAACATGTTGGATTGTTTCTGTAGAGGCTGGGTCGGATGAAAAATAAGTTAATTGATCTATTGTCACGATCTTTCCTTGATATGGAAATTTTATGAGTCGAAAGACCGAAGAGACAACAGCAGTCATAGCATAGGACCAACTACGACCCAGAAGAAGGTTGTAATCTAGAGGGGCATCAACCACTTCCACATCTAGATTAACGATTTTTCCTTCAACCCCTATGGGTAAATCCTGCAAAATACCAAAAGGTTGAAAACCTCGACCATCAAAAGCTTTGAGAATCGTCGGAGATTGGTTAAGTGTAGGAGAACCAAGAGATTTCCAACACTGAATCGACATAATACACGTTGAAGCTCCCTCATCAATCACAGTCCGAAAAATAGGTCTGTTTTTTACTAACACTGGAATCTGGAAAGCCATTTGGTGAGGAAGACGTGGTGTACTATTTTCTAAATCAAATATTATAAGGTTAGAATCCTGAACATCAACATCTCCTACGGCAGACAATAATAATTTACGCTGTGTTGGACACGATTGCAGCACTTCCAAAGCCGACATTGCTGAAGGAGAAACAGCTAAATCTTCAACAATGTTGTAATTCTGAGCAGCTCTCGCGTGTGGATTGAAAGCTGATTTACGAAGAACACCTTTAGCAGGCGGTTTTATTATCAAGTCTGGATTTTGTTTCTCGATCTGTAGCCGACCGGAAACAGGAGGAGTTGTATTTGATGTATTCGCATTAGAAGATTCTGCTTCTTTTCCATCAACGGGATTCTTAGAACCATAATCTTGCGATCACGTCACAACCCTTACATGAGACATCATCATAATAGGCTCTTCTAAAGTAGTCGAGGAAGAACCAATCATCTTACTATCTTGAACTGGAAAAGGATCCTTCAAGACAGCAGGTTGTTGCGATCCTTTAACGAGTTTCGTAACTTCGTCTCGATATGGACATTCTTTCGTGAAATGATCTTGTTCACAAATGAAGCAAGGATAACGAGGTTTACGTTTTTCGTCATTGGATTCATCTTTATCTGTTTTCTCTTTCGAATTCTTTTTGTTTTTATTCCTCCCCTTATTTTTCCCACCAGATTTTGATTTTGCCGTAGATGTCTCAACGACATGAATGTCGGCGGAAACTTCGGGAGAGGATTCTCCTTTCGGGGAATCTGGTAAAGTTATAATTGGAGAAGAATTATTTGAGGATTTCTTCTTACTTTTAGAACTAACTGTACCAATCATACCATCAGTGGCATGAGACCCTGAAGGAGCAGCAGCTATTTGACCTTGTTTGGGAAGATCGGGAATTTTCTCATGTAGAGTACCTGACTGCGTATAGACGAGGTCTAGGTACTGAGCCTGAGCAATTACTTGCTCTTCAGTAACAACACTAGCCTTAGCTACATCTTCAGTGATCTTGGGTAATAATGATTTAACAAACCATTCTGCCAAAATTTGATCCGGAATATAAACTTTCACCAAACGTCGTCTACGTCGCCATTCATGAATATGATCAGAAATATACGTGGACGTAGATTATTTTAGCGAAGTTAATAATTATGTGCCGTTGTCGTATCTGACAGGCAACTGGAAATGAGTTAAGAAAGATGTTGCTAACTGACTGAAATTATGAAACGAGCCTCGTGGCAACTCAATGTACCATTTGGCAGCAAGACCTATGAGGGTTCTTTGGAAAAGAAGTAAGCGAATTGAATCATCAATGATTGAATTAGATGCACACCAAAGGTGATAAGTCATAACATGGTTTGATGGATCCTCTCCTAACTTACCTTCAAATTTTGGTATATCACTGGGCAACTTATGAGGCATTGGCGGCCAATTTTGATAATAAAAAATAGGATCATTTGTAAGGTGCGTCAAATCTGGTAAGTCCAAAGTTGCAATGAACGGTAATTGACGGTTAGGGTCACGAAAACCTTGAGAAGCCAAAGCAGATCCAGGAGGTGGATACCCAGGATAACTAGGAATCGGATTAGCATTAGGTATTGTATAACCTCCCGGATAACCAGGATGAATCGGACCATACTGAGGTTGTTGATAAGTATAACCAGGGTACGGTTGATAGCTTGGATTCTGTACATAGGGACCGAATTGCGGCTGTCCTTGGTACGGTTGATAAGTAAATTGAGGTTGACTCGTAACAACTGTACTTGTACCGGCTTGTCCTGCAGGCATCTGAACTGTAGTCTGAACTGAGGGTCCTGACTGAGGTATAGATACTTGAGGGATTTGCATGGATACAAGGATAGCTGAACTCGGGGCTACAGAAACTCCAAAAATAGGTGTAACAGGTTGAATAGACGTTGCAGCAGTTGCAGCAGTTTGGGGCGGAGTCTGAGGTGTACTAGGCCCAGGCTGCTGAACTGAACTAGGTGTAGAAGTTTGAATAGCTAGCTGAACAGGCTGCTGGGTTGAACCAGAAACCAATGGCTGACCAGGTTGATAAGGTAACTTCACATTAGGCTGCAAAGGCTGTTGATATTGGGACGGATCCCACACCATCATTCCGGGGTATTGTCCCATAGAAGGTTGAACGTAAGGACCAAAACCTGGTTGAACGTAGGGTTGATAATTAAAAGGTAAATTTTCGGCTCCTTGAACAGATGGTTGACCAGAAGGCTGTTGGTAACCTTGCATTGGGTACTGCCCTTGAGGTTGATAACCTTGAGGCACGTACTGAAATTGGGGTTGTTGAGGACCCTGAGGAGCATATTGAGTTTGGGGTTGACCTTGAGGAATGTACTGTCCTTGAGGTTGATAACCCTGAGGTATGTACTGTCCTTGGGGTTGCCCCCAAAAATAATATGGATCCACAGTTTGTCCTGGGAAAAAGCTACCTTGAGGTTGTGCCCCGGGTGGTAACTGACTACCTTGAGGTTGCCCCCCAGGCAGTAATTGACTACCCTGAGGTTGCCCCCCAGGCGGTAACTGAGTTCCCTGAGGTTGGCCCCCAGAAGGAAACTGACTGCCTTGAGCTTGAGGATTGGGAATATTACCAGACATCATAAAAACTTGCTCTGCGTTCGACGTTTCAATTTTAAGTCCACCAAGACCAGATGATAACACATTTTCGATAGGTTGAGGAGTTGCTCCTGAGAAAGTACCAGACAAAGACTGATATCCCGCAGGAACAGAAGGACCACCATGTAAAAAAGATTCAGGCGTTTGCAAAAACATGGATGACTCTCCAGCCATAATAGATGACGGATAATAACCTCTGGGTGTAGGATGAAATGGAACTCGAGGTGGATAAAAAGCAAGACCCGGATTCTCTAAAAAATCAGTTAAAGAAAGATACCAGGGATTAGTTCGAATAGGGCTGTAGAAAATAGATTCACGCTCCCTAAGATTTAACGATTGAGGGGAGTTGGAAAGAGATATGTCTTCGTCTGGATTAGTAAGTTCTTCTATAGAAATTAGTCCAGAAGGAAGATTTTCAGTAATGATATTTCTAACCCTTGGTGAACCTGGATCGCTAGAAGTTGGCGAGATAAATCCTGAAGATGTTTCTAACACAGAAGATTCAGTTTCAGGCTCTGAGATTTCAGGTTCGTCAGATAATTCTCCAGTAGGAGAAATATTTTCAGTGACTTCAGAAACTGAAATCGGTTCTTGAATATATTTTGTTGTAGGAATTTGATGATCAGGATGTATCACAATAGCAGAGCTTTCAGCTTCTGTTGATCTAAGTCTACGGCTACTGTGTGGTACCAGAGCTCGAAGCCCTTCAAGATGACCTGGTGTAAATTCAGGGGGTTTCTGTTGTATTCTCCGGGATTGTCTCGGCAATTCCGCCACGATGAAAAATTATCTAATCACACGCAAACAAAGAAAAATTTCAATGAAAAACACCTAAAGTTTCTAAGAAACAGACAATTGAATCACTCGCTTAAAAAATCTAAGAGTTCAAACCACACACAAACAAGTAACTTTCCGTACTAAAATCACTAGTTGGTGATGAAATCCAACTTAGTAGAATTTTAACACGAAAAGGGCGGTAGGAACAGTTACCCCGACAACCTGCTTAATGAAACAGACTGGCACAAGTTTCTTCACAAAACCATCTCGAGTGAAGAGAACCCCCCAGAGAGTCCAAGTGATTCTAGTCGACGTCTGTTCCAGGTACAGTGGGATCTTCCCTCCACCGTCACCTTAAGGAAGAATCCTAAAGATTATGGTCACTAAGGTTACCAACTGAAACAAATATACCTGGGGGAACAGTCTACGATCCGACACACACGCAAGGGAAGAGTAACAAAGCTCAATCCCCTTGAAGGCTCCTTGAAATAATCCAAGGTTTACCGACAAGTGACCCCTGGCTCCTCAACAATGGTCTATCCGAGGTTTACCGTTTTTAATACGTGTATATCTTCTATCGTTCCCAATGAGGAAGGATTGATTACCCCACTGGTTCAGATATGATCTCGTGCTTAACTCCTTTAAGAGGAGCTTCCCAGAGCATACATGGAACAACTGGAATTCTTCCTACCGCAAGATTCGTCTACTTGTTTGTTTTAGCTATCTTGGAGAGTTAATTACTCCCTACTCCAATATACTAGCCTAAGCTATGTTGGTGAAAAGAGCCCTAGAAATAAAAAGATTACTAGATGAATTTTAGTTAAGCGTTACTTTTAAGAGATGTTTCTTAAGTCAATGGGTGCGGAAATGAAACTTTGAATGATATGAAGACTCGACTTCCAAAAAACACTAAAATGCACCTATGATGATATTCAATTCTTTTTCTTTCAATGAACTTGCTTATCTAAAGAAAGAGTTAGAGAATGCAATTCTTTTAATTCCTTCTTTAAACATGAAAAATAATTGAAAGAAACTATTTTGTCTTTTCAATAAACTAGCAAAGCTCACGAGAAAAATTCTTTTCTTTTCCAAACTAGAAGCTACAAAACAATTTTCCTTCGAAAGAAAGCTACCAAAATTAAAACTACTCAAAACTACAAAATCTAATCTTGAGAACTATGATCTAAATTGAGTAGAAGCTTTTAGATTTTTTTTATGAATGTTTTCCTTAGTTGTTCAGCCAACTAAGAATCTATTCGTTCAGATAACAAACAGTTCAAAAACACTCAAAATATGTTTTTAGAAAAATGAAATTCAAAACTTTGAACCAAGTTTTTTTCGAAGATTTGCAAAGAAACAAAAGGCTTAATTTCTCAATATAGGATGTTTTCACAATCAGGTCGGATTCAAAAGACAAAAAGAGATCAATGTAATCTGAGATACTGCAAATTGTCAAAAGTTCGAATCACTACAAAGACCAAGCGGAAAAACAATCCAATCAGCAAAATCTTCTAGAAAATCATCAAAACATTAACACTGTTGGAGTTCATTCACAAAGAATTCTTGATGGACACAATAATCAGTCTGGGCAGAAACCAAAGATCTAAAAATAAACTAGAAAAAGAAATCTAGGGATTTTCTAAAATTTTTACAGGGTCCGCAGGTAACCAGTGTTGACAGGTGCGGTCCCGCACTGTATTTTCTAGAGAAAGTGCGAACCTGCCCGCACTGTCAAAGTAAGGCAAAGTGCGGTCCTAGGAAAAATTATAGAAAAACTCAAAATACTTCTAAATTTTCAAAAACAGGAAAAATCTAAAGTACCCAGACATATGTGTATCAATCAAAAACTAGGAAAAAATGTTTCCTCAAATCAAAAATAAAAGAGAACCAAAAACAACAAGTTCTTTCCCTAGTGGAGTCGCCATTTTGTTGTGTAGATTAATCCGTCTTGCGGACAAGACCGATCTCTCTAGTACAAAAGGTAACTAGCAACAAACAGCCAATTATACTAATCTCTCTCTAAGCATATAAGATTCATAAAAACACTATATAGGTGTAAGGCCTACCTTATATCCAGCGCTTGCTTGATTTCGTTGAAGTCCTTCCCGTGCACTGAAAGAACGTTCCTCGTGAATCTGCAGTCACAAACAAGCAAAAAGATTATGCAGCACCTGTATAGACATTATTATAAATCATACTTATCATAATGATCAAGGAATTTATGAAATAAACCATGAATCGACAGTTTAATGAGAGAAATGAGTATATTTGTATTAACTTCAAATAGAGAAAACCTTTACAACCTGTGCCTTGATGTTGTGCAGGTCCTCCTGGGGTCCGAAGCAGGAATCTCTTCTAATTTGACAAGCATTGCACTCTTTGAACCAATACAACTAGAGATGAGTGATTTAACCTCACAGAAAGTCTTAGTTAATTGAGACTGAATCTCAACAGCATTTAACTTCAAATATCTTAAGCTTCAACTCCCTTTGAGGCTACCCAAGGCCTCTTTTTATAGTGGAAAAGAGGAGGTTTCTTGTTCCAAAAATGAAGGGATAGAATCCTCCTTCAAAGGGATTAGCTCCTTACATCAAGGGGTTAGCTCCATCAATTGAGGGATGTATGAACCTTCTCAAAGCGTATCCATTCCCGAAAATTCCCATCCAGAATCTTCTAGAATTCATCTGAAATTCACTTTTTATCTTTACTTTCTCGCCTTTTTATGTTTTACAGAGGTCCGCACCCATAACACAAGGAACATGCAGTATGGTTCCGCAGGCAGGCTGAAATTTAGGTGCAGGACCGCAGGGAATGCATAGAGAAAGTGCGATACCAATATTTAGGGGATTTCAGGAACTTTTCTCTGATTTTGAAGCTTGACATGAGGAGCTGGTATGTTAGACTTGCAAAAGAAGGAAGTATGAGTAATAATGAGCTCATACTCATAGTAAAATGTCAGGATGACAGATTTTAGTGTAACAATGGGATTGAGCTGGAAATATGTATCCAGTTTCTGTCCCATGACCGTGTAGAACACTTTGATGATCCATCAAAATAAGGAAGAGTTACCTTTCCCACAGCCTTATGCAAATCTATGTTTGATTGATGGCCCCCATATGTGGTTGCCTTCCTTTGTTGTTTGCTCCTCATGTAGTAAAATTAATTAAGGCTCAGGGTCGCTTTCACGTTGGGAGGAAACATATCATACTCTTTCATCCATGCATTAACCATTTCTGCAATTGGTGAAGGGAAGTCTTGCTCCCTGGAGGAGTCATCCAAAAATGGAGGCATGGTTGGTCGTCTAAAAGGGCTGCTCCGAGTGTTGACATGTTCGTGTGAGTGACCGTTGCTACGAACATTGATATACTCCTGCAGTGGACCATCCCCACCTGAATGGGAACCTCCTTCCCCATTATTGCTTTGCACATTAGGTTGCCCGATCTGTACTTTAAGGAGTTCCATGATGGTGTTTTGAGTGTCGGAGATCTTTTGTAAGACATCTTCAAGTTTGGTATTTTCGTGATCACCCATTGGTATTTCTTCCCCTTCGTTTTTCCCTTGACTCCTAGCATTTTTTCCTTCCCAATTGACAGTAATACCCTTTTGTTTCTCCTTCCTTGGCATCCCACAGCTGACCAAGATGAAGCTCTGATACCACTGTAATATCCTTTAAGAAATATATAATTCCATTGCTGTAATAATAGCAAAAATATAACAAAAAAGTAATATGCTTATTATAAAAAACCCTCGTGATAACATATACACATAATTAAGTTCCAATCACCATATTTAAACAAGCCCTAAGTAAATCCACCAAATATCATTTATTAAGGAATTTAGCTCATTTAATACAAGCAGTTTGACCAACAACGTAGATGACTCAATTACATTATAATGCCAATTAATAACCCTTGACTTAGGGCTGTGGTGGTCTTGCAAGATCTTGCTACAATAGATCTGTGCTTTCTTCCTTCCTTTGCCAATTTGGAAATGCAAATAATTATTATAAAACCGGCAGGGCAGATCTCAGATCCACGCTCATAAAGTGTAAAGTAAAAAAATAGATGAAAACCCCTTTCAAAACAAATATGGAATGAATGCGCCCAGCTAGGGTGATCATAGAAACCACCGAAGTTAGGTTTTCTTACTAGGGTGAGATTGAATCTCACCGAAGGAATATTGAGGATCTCACCTGAAAATCCTTACTTGAAAACTCCTCTGAGCTTTCAGAATATCAATGAAGAAAAGATTAAATTCCACGAGTTGCTCTCGATCCTCCTCCTCCTTTTATAGTCGACTTCTTGGAAGAAACCGTGGGCAAATACCTGGGGTCAAAACAACCCAAAAGGAAAAACCATGGGCAAATACCTGGGGTCAAAACAACCCAAAAGTAAAAACCACGGGCCAATGTTGCTTTATTTATTAATTTATTTATTAGTCTACTACTTTTATGATTTGGTCCAACCGGTTAAATGGTTGGGGATATTACACAAGATTAGGGTAGTATATAATCCCTTTCTTATTTAGAGGGAGTGTTGAAATGACACCCAAAGGGGGCTTCTTATTTAATTTTCCCTTAATTAAACTGGAAGATAAATTGTAATTTCATCTCATGACAACATGTATTAGTTAAATAAGTCAGGAAGACTTAGTTAGCTTAGAAAATTCGATTTGAGGGTCATAGAGGAGGCATGTAGAGTTTTCCCATGATTTTAGGTTGTCCAATTACATTTATTTGTGGGTTGTAATTAGTTAACTCAATTAATTGAGTTAAAATTAGTTTAACTAGTTCTAATCGAGAGATGAGCTAGTGATAGGTCCAGTGAATTAAATCTGATTTAATTCACAAGTAGTGATCAATTAGTTAAATAATAATTTGCTATAAATAGCTATTGCATATCAGTTATAAGGACGACCCAATTGAGTTTGAGTTTAAAGGGAAGATAACTATCAATTGTATATTTAGAAACTCGTATAGGTCATGTATAGAGTCATCAAGAAGGCTATGATGCATTGTGCAATCAATTCTTGGGAATTTCTATTTAATAGGGCAACAATTCCTCCAGGAATGTGTGAGCAAGGTTGGTCACACAGAGGCTGAGAATTGGTTAAGTATTTGACTGATTTTACCTAGATCAGGAAGTCAATAGAGTGTAGGAGTTTCTCAGTGAGAGAAAATCATTGTATCGTTTCATGGTCTTGTCTTTATACAATATATTGATAGTGGGGTTTTGAGCAGTTTCTTTTCCTCATATACATATTGTGTTGCGTGATCGATTATTTCTTTCTCTTACTTGTTATGTGATTATGAGATCTTATTTGGTTTCCACAAATTGTATAAGGATTCAACATTTTTTTTAGTACATTACAAGATCAGATTGAATCATGTTGATATATTTTATACATATCGAACTTATATTTAGACTGCTAGTAGTTTCTTACCATTGAAATTGGTATATGGCTTTGAAGCAATCCTTCCTATTGAGTGTGAAATTCCATCTATGAAACTTGTTGTCGAGCTCCTCCCTACCATTTTTGCAGAAGAACAACATCTCTTACATATTACATGCTTAAATGAAACTTGACATGATGCCGCAATGGTTAATGAGGCCCATAAGAAACACATTAATGCGCAATACGAAAATAATGTAAAGCCTCGTGTCTTCTCGGAAGGTTACATCATCTTGTTATATGAGTTGCATGCGCAATGATCAGAATAAGACTGGCGTGAAACTCATAGACGATGGACTTGCATTTATCGACATGAGATCCACCCATCTCCTCATCCGTGGGACTCCTGGATCTGGGTGCTCGAGAAAGATATGTTGTGGTCATAGTAATGGAATCCACTCAAGGCAAATGAAATCAAAATTGAACAATACCCAAAGTTCTTCAACTGTCCATCTCTGGCCTTGGTGAGTTGTTCTTTCATGTTTGCTGGTACTCCCTTGCTCCAGTTGAACATTGTCAGCTCTATGCACTCTAAAGCATACTGCATTTGGCACTTATTAGCCAAATACAGGGTAGTGTTGCCAACAAATCTAGTTATCATAAATAATATTTTCCTCAAAGGAAAACATACCACATCCTTTATCTCTATTTTCCTAAGTGGACTATTCAAAAAAACTTTATATCAATGAGTGCTAAGTGGACCATTCAAAAATCATGAGAAATTAGTCAGTTATGGCTACTTCTCATGGAAATGGTCATAGATTAATGACTTATTTGACGTAATTGAATCCCAAAAAATGATATCTAATATAATGCACTACGAAAACCCCTCAATACTTAAATACAATGAGTGAAGGGAGATCTTCTTGAATGGTTCATGAGGCACAATACTTGCTAAGGTTTTGCAAATGGGGTAGCAAGCTAAGTGGGATTGATTGTGGGGAAAAAATCCACATGAGATCCACCCTTCTCCTCAGTCTTCTCTCTGCTTCTTATTTCATCAAGTTCATTTAACTGCAAATTGTGTTGTTGTTGTGCTTCTGAGAGATCCAAACCGAATTGGACTGCAATTCCAAAATTTTCACTCTGGAATTCAATTGGTAACAAAACCTACTTCCCGTACACCGAATCATAAGGTGTATGACCTGTATTGTTCCTCCAAGTATTTATGTAAGCCCATTGTTATGTATATTTTATTAGTTATTAATTAGATTTAGTTATCTTAGGTTATTAATGTGGAAGGGCATGATCAAAGATCATGCCTCTTCGCCAAGGGACACCTTGAGGCTATATTTAAAGCCTAGGCGATCCCTCATTGTAATCATCTTTCATCTTCATCATTAATAATATATACTTATTCAAGTTTAACAGAGTTTTTACACTCCATTGGTATCGGAGCCATCGCTCTTCTGGATCTGTGTGATCATCAGGTTAAAGAATTTCGAAGGGTTTCTGGCCACACCTTTTGGGATTTCATCTTGCAGGTGGATACTCAAATTTGATGCGAGCCTTATCATTTAGAAGCAGTCAAATGAATAATTGAAATCGAACGAAGAATTGAAAGTGCCCCGCAAGAGATTTTGGCCACACCTTTTGGGATTTGAATTTTTAGGTGGATGCTTAAATTTTTTGCGAGAGCCTTATCATTCAGAAGTAGTCGAATGAATAATTGAAATCGAACGAAGAATTGAAAGGGCCTCGCAAGGTTTTCTGGCCTCACAAGGGTTTCGTATCTGTATCGATATCTGCGATAATCTGAATCAGGACCTCGACGAAGACTTGCGATATCAACCCATATCCGTTAAAGCAATTTCTGCCTGCCTACCCTTCATAGTCACTCACAGATGGTCGGCGATGTCTGTGCACACACTCCTGCAACAAAACTTCGTTTAAAAAAATTGTTATTGAATTATATATAACTTTGAGCATCAAAACAACAAAAAAAAATGAATTTAATAATTAAGGACAGTGTGTCTTTGCAAGCCCAGACGGGCATTTATCAGGAGTGATTTTTTTTAATTATATAAAATATATATTATATAGTTAAATTGATATATATATATATATATATATATATATATATATATATATATATATATATATATATATATATATATATATATATATATATAATTATATAATTCATTTATATATACAATTCTCATTTAATAATTATATATAACATATATATATAATTCATTTATATATATAATTCTCATTTAATAATTATATATATATATAATAATTATATAATTAAATTATATATATTATATAATTTTTAATTAAAAATTATATATATATATATATATAATAATTATATAGTTAAAAAAAAAAAAATTGTTAATTAATTAATTAATTAATTTAAAAAAAAAAAAGGGAAAAGAGAAACTGGCAGAAAAATATTCCCCACCTCATACGCGTTCGATGTCGTCGTCAATGTCAATGGCTGAATTCCAGAAAAAATTGGTTGATCTCAAGAAACAGATCACTAATAATTCCGAAGAATTCGGAAAAAGATTAGTCGACCTTGAAGGCACAGTTGCAGGGCATTCCAACGACATCAAAAGGTTCATGATACAACAAATCGAATAGAAAGACAAATGTGGCTAAATCATCACGAGGCCACAGAAAAGCAGAACGAACTCTTCAATAAGCTAAATGATAAGCTAGATAAATTAAGTCAGACACAATCCCCAATATCTCCTAACAAGGAACAAAATCAACAAAACAATTCCGCAAATTCAGGGAACTCAGAAGAGCATCAGGAAAAAACCGATTCCCCACATCATCAAGAAGATAAAAATGCAGATTTTCAAAATAAGCAACTCTGGAATGCATTCGCTAATCAATATCCCCTTCTTGTTCCACCATTAGCATATCAGCGCAAAGCCAAGATCGACCTACCCAAATTTGATGGTAATGAAAAAAATAGCGTTGCATGGTTTAATAAAGCAGAAGAATATTTTGAGATTTATGACATTACTAGTGATGACGAAAAATTAAGCATGCTTCCATGAAAATGGAAGGAGAAGCATATAATTGGTATATGTGGTGGAAAAAAACAACGCTCGCTATCAGTTGGAGGAAATTTAAGGATGCGTTCTTCAAAAGGTTTCAAGGCATAAAAGAAGAAAAGTTTTTTTCAACCTTTATCAAATTACGCCAAAAAGGAGATGTGGATGAGTACACTAGAGAATGGGAGACCTTGGCAACACAAGTACCAGGATTGTCGGAATCTCGTCTAATCCAGTCTTACATCTCAGGACTTAAAATCCACATACAGGAAGAGCTAGAACTACATGAAATTACGTCCGTAGAAGTAGCAAGGCAAAAAGCAAAAGCTGCTGAAAAGAAATTTGAAAGATTATCAAAACCAGAAAAAGCATATTCGAGACGACGATTTCCTCGATCTACAAAAGAAGATAACATGAAATATGTTCCACCACGCCTTCGCGAAGGAGACAAATCTAACTTGGAAATACAAAGAATGAGGGAAGGCAAATGCAAACGTTGTGGCGAAAAATGGGACCCTAAGCACAGATGTGCTAATGGGAAAGAAAAAAATCTGTATAATTGTGAAGCAACGAATGATTCTAACAATGATGATTCAGACATAGAAGGGATAGAAGATACCCTCGAATTCTCTCCAGAAGTAGATGATGACAGCATTCCGCAAGTGTCATTATCAGCCATGACCGGTATATCACAACCTCAAACACTAAAATTAAGGGGACATATAAAGAAAAACAACGTAATGGTTCTCATAGACACATGCAGCACGCACAATTTTCTAGATTCAACCATGGCCAAAAGACTCAACCTCTTTACCTTTCCCATGCCTAATATGAAGGTAATGGTGGCTGATGGTAAGAAGATTGAACAGGTAGGAAAATGCCATAAAGTCAAATTGCAGATTAAAGACTTTAGTTTAGAATCTCCATTCTATGTCGTACCACTCGGTGGAGTAGATGTGGTCTTAGGAATTCAGTGGTTACAAACCTTGGGTACTTATTCGGCCAACCATCAGAAGCAGTTTATAAGCTTTAAATGGGAAGGGCAGAAGCACAAGTTATTTGGATTCCAAGCCCTAGAAAATCAAATCGTATCATCATCCCAGATGATGAAGATGATCCGAAAGGGAGCGCCAGCCTATGTAGTCGAATGTCATCATTTAGAGATGTTATCTACAAAAGTCAACCATGAAGAATCACAGGAGGTACAAGCACTAGTTCAGAAACATGAAAAGGTATTTCAAGATCTACCAATGAAGATGCCTCCTCATAGGGAAATTGAACATACAATAGAAGTCAAGGCAGGATCAGACCCTGTTAACATCAAGCCTTATCGCTACCCACATCACCATAAAACGGAAATTGAGAAGATAATCCAAGACCTTTTAAAATGTGGGGTCATTTCAAAAAGTAAGAGTCTGTATGCTGCCCCAGTTATTTTGGTAAGAAAAAAAGATGGATTGTTTTGGCTATGTATTGACTATAGAGGATTAAATAAGATACCAATTAAAAATAAGTTTCCAATTCCCTTTATCGATGAAATGTTGGATGAACTCCATGGCGCAAAATATTTCTCTAAATTAGATTTAAGGTCAGGTTATTACCAGATCCGAATTAGATTGGAATATATACCAAAAACTACATTTCAAACACATGAAGGTCATTATGAATTTAAAGTAATGCCCTTTGGGTTAGCAAATGCACCAGCTACGTTCCAAGCCACTATGAACGAGTTATTTCGTCCATATCTTAGGAAATTTGTACTAGTATTTTTTGATGATATTTTGATTTATAGTAAAACCTGGAGGGAGAATTTGCAACACTTGGATAAAATTCTTACGTTACTAGAAGACCATCAATTCTATGCAAAAAAATCCAAATGCACCTTTGGAAAAGAAGAAGTTGAATATTTGGGACACCTAATATCCCATGAAGGAGTAAAAGTGGATCCTTCTAAGATTAAGGCTATAAGGGAATGGAATAAACCAGTGAACATATCCAAGCTCAGAGGATTTTTAGGATTAACGGGATATTACCGAAGATTTATTAAAGATTATGTGCATCGAACTGCACCTCTTACAAATATTTCAAAGAAAAATTCATTTCAATGGAATGAGGAAGCAGGGAAATGTTTTGAAGATTTGAAGGAAGTCATGGCTAATGCACCAGTATTGGCAACTCCTGATTTTTCTAAACCATTTATCATTGAATGTGATGCCTCTGGATTCGGTATTGGTGCAGTATTAATGCAAGAAGGGCACCCTATTGCTTTTGAAAGCAGAAAACTAAATAAACGTGAGCGTCTCAAGTCCACATACAGTAAGGAAATGCTCGCAATTATGCATGCATTAGCCAAATGGAGACAATATCTGTTAGGAAGTAAATTTTCCATCCGAACCGATCATAACAGTCTTCAGTATCTCCTTCAGCAAAAAACACTCTTTGAAGAACAACAAAAATGGATCGAGAAGATTGCCGCTTTTGACATGGAGATATTACACAAGAAAGGGAAAGACAATGTAGTAGTGGATGCCCTATCCAGAAAAGATGAGGAATCAGCATTACTTGCAGTTTCGATTGTTGTGCCTGAATGGCTTAATGAGATTAGAAGTGAGTACGCCAAGGATCCAGAAATGTTGGCTATAATCAATAATCTCCCAGGGAATTCAAAATTTGAATGGAAGAATGATATCTTATGGTACAAAGGGAGAATTTATCTAAATTCCAAATCCAAGTTTATATCAAAAATACTCAAGGAATCACATGATTCCATGTCATCTAGGCATGTAGGATATTTCAAAACCTACTACAATGCACGTCAGTCATTTTTCTGGAAGGGTATGAGTCACGATATTCAAAAATATGTTGCAGAATGTGACAAGTGTCAAAGAAATAAAACTGAAAACATTAGGACACCTGGCTTACTTCATCCCTTAAATATTCTGGCTCAGAAGTGGGAAGAAATATCGATGGATTTTATTGAAGGATTACCTGTATCGGATGGAAAGGATAAGATCTTCATTGTAGTAGATAGACTCACTAAGTATGCTCACTTTATCGCTATTAAAAAAACAGACTCTGCAAAGCAAATTGCAGAGATATTCTGCAAACATATTTATAAACTACACGGCTTTCCAAAGGTTATTGTTAGTGACAGGGATGCCAAATTTAAAGGAAAATTTTGGAAGGAATTGTTCAACCATGTTGGAACCTACCTCAATATGAGCTCAGCTTATCACCCTCAAACAGATGGGCAAACAGAGGTTGTTAATAAATGTTTGGAAGCTTACCTATGGTGTTATGCTACGGAGAAACAAAATAAGTGGGTCCAATGGTTGCATCTTGCCGAATGGTGGTATAATTCTACTTACCATACATCGACAAAAATGACTCCGTTCCAGGCTCTATATGGATATGAGCCTCCAAAGTGGAAATATTTTGCTTCAGTTCAAACTAATTTGCCAGCAGTAAAAAATCAACTAGAAGAACACCAAAAGGTCGTCCAAATTCTAAAAGAAAATTTGAGTGTTGCACATAATCGTATGAAGCAACAAGCTGACCGTAATCGCACTGAGAGATCATTTGAAGTTGGAGACTGGGTGTTTGTCAAGCTTCAACCATACAAGCAGTTGTCCCTTAAACAAAAAGGAAAAAATAAATTAGCTCCAAAGTTTTATGGTCCGTATCAAATTATTAAAAGATCAGTCAAGTCACTTATGGGTTGAGCCTTCCCGATACCAGTCGTGTTCACAATGTTTTCCATGTGTCCTGCTTAAAAAAGGCATTGGGTAACCATCAGTTGCCCCAAACAACACTTCCCATTTTGGATGATGAAGGCAAGCTCGTTCTAGAGCCCAAGGGGATCCTATCTACTCATGATAAGAAGCTGCGCTCTTGTGTTATTACCGAATATTTAATCAAGTGGAAGGACTTGCCCATTGAAGAAGCATCTTGGGAGTCTGAAGCGTTTCGCCAGCAACACCCATCATTACGTATGCTTTGAGGACAAAGCATCTTAAGAGGGGGGCAATGTTATGTATATTTTATTAGTTATTAATTAGATTTAGTTATCTTAGGTTATTAATGTGGAAGGGCATGATCAAAGATCATGCCTCTTCGCCAAGGGATTGATCATGCCTCTTCGCCAAGGGACACCTTGAGGCTATATTTAAAGCCTAGGCGATCCTTCATTGTAATCATCTTTCATCTTCATCATTAATAATATATACTTATTCAAGTTTACCAGAGTTTTTACACTCCACCCATAATGCTTTTGGTAATATATTTTCCCAATCATTTTTATGAATATTTTTTGTTTTTGTAAGGATGGACTCGATCACCTTGTTTGTAGATTCTACCTGGTCATTTTCCTATGGATGTTATGATGTAAACTTCCTGTGCCAAATCCTGTATTCATCTACAATTCCTTTTACCATATTAAAACAAACTGAGTTCCATTGTCAATAAAATTTCCCTTGAAACACAAATCGAGTAAAAATTTAATTAAATAAAAAATCAACAAAAACTCTTTCAGTAGCATAAGGAATAACTCTAGCTTCTGCCCATTTTCTTAGAAAATTTTACAAACATAGATATGTCTTTTATTTAAATATGTCAGGGCTATAGATCCCACAAAATCAATTGCCCATTTTTCAAAGGGTTTTAACATGACTTTAGGGCATAAAGGAATTTCATCGGCTTGACCATATTGGCCCATTTGCTAACAACTATCACAACACTTAACATATTGTTTTGAATCCTTAAACAAAGAAGACCATAATTAGCCAGCCCAAAGAATATTATATGTTGTTCTCTTATCAGCAAAATGGCCCCCACAAGGCCCATCATGGGAATCTCTAAAGATATCAAACACTTCCTCTTCTCTCACACATCTATGACTATGAGGAAATTTTTTCAAATATCGTCCTCCTTTCACAAGAGGATAGGTATGGTGGTGCTTTTCCTGTGAAAAAGTAATTAGCTATGTCAGCAAAACATAGAGAGTTTGTCAAAACAACAAAAAGATGCTCATCAGGGAATGGATCATCTATAGTCTTGACCAAGATTATGCAATATAGAAAGATAATCAACTACTATATTTGATTCTCCTGGCCTATCGATTATAGTAACATTGAAATATTGTAGTAAAAGCAACCACCTAGTTATCATACTGCGAGTTAATGGTTGTTTTATTAAGTATTTTATGGCAAAATTATATGTATGTATAAACACTTATATAATGTAATATAGTCTCTGAATTTGTTAATAAAAAATACTACAACTAGAAACTCTTTCTCAGTTACTGTATAGTTAAGTTCAACATATTAAAAGTTCTTACAGATGAAGTAAATATAATAGGATTGTTGATTTTCTTCCTATCCTAAAGTTGCACCAATGGCTATGTCCGAGGCATTTGAGGAAATATGGAATGGAAGGGACCAATTGGCCCCCCTTAAGACTGGTTCTTGTACTAATTTTTCCTTCAAATTCTCAAAAGATCATTGACAAGCTTCAGTCCAAGACAAATCACTATCCTTAGTTAGTAATCGAAAAAGAGGGGCAGATATCCTAGAAAAATTCTTAATGAATCTCCAGTAATAACCCACATGTCCAAGGAATCTTTTCAATTACCTGTTATGAAACCAACTACCAAAATAGAAGAAAAGAGAGATCAACGCCTTAGAAATCAACCAATTCGAGGGGGAAACCTTCATTAAATTACATAAATGAATAATTCTTGGATGATAAAAATGACAAAACCTTGTTTCTATATATAAGATTCCATGGGGTCACAATATAATCCTAACTGACCTAACAATAATAATGTAAGGGCACAACAATGACATGGGCTTTTATGGGGAACAATAATAAGAATATGGGGACTAAAGGGGTACAAAAATAACAATAAGGGGGCTACACTAGTAACAATAAGGGACTACACTAGTAATATAGGGACCTAACATGCCCCTCTCCTTCAAAAAAGTGTTGTCTTCAACGCTTGAGTAGCTCTGGATTCTTTTGTATAAAATTCTCATCCTCCCATGTGGAATCTTCAGTGGGTAAGTTCTTCCATTTGATGAGATACCTTGAAATTGATCGATTCGTAGCTGTCGAGTTCTTGTTTCCGAGACTGCTTCAGGTTCGAATTATATGATTTTTTCTTCCTCATCAAGTTCTAGCAATATCATTTGAACTAGAATTTTGTCACCTATAACCTTCTTTAAGCATGAAACCATGGAAAACTGGGTGCACAGGAGAAGAAGTAGGAAGCTCCAATTTGTATGCCATAGTACCAATATTTTGCAACACCTTGTAAGGACCATATTACTTTGGCGATAATTTATTATACTTCTTAGCTTGCTGGAGGGAAATTTGTTTGTATGGTTGTAGATGTAAAAATACCCAGTCTCCTACATCAAAACTTCTCTCACGCGATGTTGATCCGCCCGTTGTTTCATTCGATTTTGTGCCAAATTTAGGTTATCCTTTAAGACTGGGAGAACTTGTTTTTGATTCTCAATGTGATGGACGGTTGATGATATCCATGAAGTGCCATAAATGGGGTCATTTTTTCTGCAATATGGAAGGAAGTGTTATACCACCATTCATCCAAAGGTAACCTCTTGACCCATTGATTTGGAATGGATAAAGGTTGTAGCAGAATTGGGGTCTTAGTTGTCTCAAATTTATTTTGCTGGAAAACCAAATATTCATCCACAAATTTTTGAATATCAGATTTAAGGCCATCCCAAAAAAAATTTCTTCACCTTTTGGTAAGTTTTTAAAAATCCTGAGAGGTGTGCAATTCCAAAATAATATTTTGTTTTAGTTGGGAATTATTACAAAGATATAAGCGATCTTTGCACCATAAGGAATCATTTTTCCAACTAAATGTATTAGATGTACTGGGATCTTGTTGCAACTTTTGAACGAGTGTCCATACTTCTTCGTCATTCTTCCATTCCACCCTTGCTTCGGTTATCCAATCCGGTTGGATAATAGAAATGGCACAAAGCAATGCTTCTACATCCTCATCATTTCTTGAGTGTGCATCTACAACAACATTTAGCTTCCCTTTTTTGTAGATGATTTCAAAGTCATAACCCAACATCTTTGTGACCCACTTTTTCTTCTCTTCTGAAGATAGTATTTTTTCCAAAAAGTATTTAAGACAATCATGGTCATTTTTTACCTTGAAGTGTCTTCCCATTAGGTTAGGTTGCCATTTTTTTAGTGCATGTAGTATTGCCAACATTTCCTTCTCATAAATATCTTTCTGTAAATACTTTCCTTTGATTGGACGAATTTCAAAAGTAATGGGTCTTCCTTCTTGCATTAAAACAACACCAATTCTATTTCCTGAAGCATCACATTCCACAATAAAGGTTTTTGTGAAGTCTCGCATAGCTAAGATCGGTGCTTGGCACATTGCCTCTTTAAGATGTTAGAAGGCCTTAGTTGCTTCAGGAGTTCATGAAAATTCATCTTTCTTCAATAATATTGTTAGAGGTGCTGCTATTCTCCCATAATTCTTAACAAACTTGCAATAATACCTTGTTAACCCAAGAAATCCTCACAATTTCTTTATGGTTGTGGGGACTTTCCATTCCTTAATGGACTTAATTTTTTTAGGGTCTACCTTAACACCCTATTGAGATACAATATGACCTAGATATTCCACCTCTTGTAATCCAAAGAAACATTTGGAGGTTTTTGCATATAATATTTTCTCCTCCAATAGTTTGAACACCCTGTCAACATGTTGAACATGATCCTTTCAAGACATGTTGTAGATTAGTATATCATCAAAAAATACTAACACACATTTTCTAAGGAAGGGTTTGAAAATTGAATTCATCAACCCATGAAATGTAGAAGGTGCATTGGTAAGGCTAAAAGGCATGACTAAAAATTCATAATGACCCTCATGAGTTCAAAATGTTGTTTTTGGAATGTATTCAGTCTTCATTCTAATTTGATGATATCCTGAACAAAGATCCAACTTGGTGAAATAAATTGCTCCATGTAATTCATACAATAATTCATCAATCACATTAATGTGAAATTTATCTTTAATAGTGAGCTTATTGAGCTCCCTATAATCTAGACACATGCACTAGGATCCATCCTTCTTGCACCAATACTACTGGAGCAGACAAAGAAATTTGACTAGGTTGAATTATACCAACGTATAACATTTTTTCAATCATATGTTCAATTTTTCTCTTTTGGACATAAGGATATTTGTAATGCCTGATGTTTGGAGGAACACTTCCTGGAATCAAATGAATAACATGATCATGATCACGAATAGGTGGGAGTCCTTTGGGGGTTTCAAACACCTTGGAATGATTGTCGAAGACTTTTTGGAGATATGGAGAAATAGATAATTTTGATGTCGGAACTTCTAGTGAACATAATTGTGCAATGACGCCTCGTTTTTATTTAAGTTAGAATCTTTTTCATGACATTAGATCTTATTATCTTTCCCGGATTCCCTACTATACCCCATAATTCAACTTCCTTTCCTTTTGGAAAAAAATTCAAGAAAATTTCTTGAAAATTAAAAGCTACCATCCCCAAAGATTGTAACCATTGTACTCCTAGTACAACATTAGCACCACCCATTGGAATGGAAAACATTGGACTATTCAATACATTTCCCCCATGGTTAGCTTGATATTATGGCACTTTCCAGAGAAATTTATAGTTCCTCCATTTTCCACCATCACTCGACACTGGCACTGTGTATAGGAAGCAATTCAATTCCTTGGCTACCTTACAATGAATAAAATTATGGGTACTACCCGAATCAATAAGCACTATTACATTTTTCTTCTTGATATGTCCTTTTATCCCGAGAGTTTTTGGAGTGGTAATTCCAACAAATGCATTAGAGGATATGGTCAGATTCATTTCTTCTTCATCTAGGGTTGGTTCTTGGTGTATATCCTCTCCTTTTAAAGTTTTTTGTTCCGTTTCTTCCTCCTCTTCACAATCTATGTAAAAAAATTTCTTCTAAGCACACTTATGACCATTAGTGTATTTGCTATCACAACTATAGCAAAGCCCTTTTTCTCTTTTTTCTTCCAATTTTTGTGGTGTCCACCTTGTAGGTGTTGGAATTCTAGGAGTAGCAACACTTCCATCTTTATAGTTGTGAGTGGTAGGCTTCCTTGTCACCATAATTTTGCTTTCAATTTTTCTTGTCAACCTGAATGCCTTGTCCAATGTATCATGTTCCCAAAGGCGAAGATCATGTTGGATGTTATCCTTTAGAGTCCCTATGAAGACATCAATCCTATGGGTCTTTGGAATATTATTCATCCTATATTCAATTTTTGGAAGTCCTAAATGTGCTCCATTATTGAACCCTTTTGTTTGAGATTTATCAATTGGCTAAAGAAGGTGTTGCTCTTTGTATCCTCATAATGTGCTATAATTTCCTCCATAAAAATTGACCAAGTGACCAGTGGTTTACGAGAACAAAGCCATTGATACCATACAAACTTGTTTTTCTCTAAATATAAAGTTGCAATGCATAGATTTTGTGTGTTTTTCGTACTATGGAGCCCAAATTATTTCTCCATTTGTAGTATCCAAGTTATCAGATCCTTGCCATCAAACTTCCTCATATCTATTTGTGGAATATGGTGGGTCTTAAATCCAACATTAGAGTCTATGAAATCATGATTAACCTTTATTTTTTCTCATCATGAGTTTCCTCTACTACTTTTTCACCATTAGGAAGCTTTTCTTGTAACAACTTTTCCAAATCTTCCTTCAAACCTACCATGTATTTCTTCAAATCTTCCATGTTTCCTTCTATAAAATCCATCTTAGCTTCCACACCATCCATATTAGCTTCCACGCCATCCATATTATCTTCCATGGCATTCTTCAAACCATCCATATCAGCTTCCACGTCTTTGTTCAAACCATCCATCTTATTTTCCACGCCTTTTTTCAAAACTTCCATTTCATTTTTAGTTAGTCTTTGCAAGAGCGAAAGTTGTTGCACCTATTCTTATAATTTTGATATGTCATGTTGTAGTTCTTCCTCTTCATGAGTCATAATAGAGCCTTATGAGGGATTAATGGGTGTTGAATTCTTTTTTGGGGGAATTTTAGAACCAAATACTGATATATGTGCTTCAATATACCCTTGGAATCACTTCAAACTGATTTTGAAACAAGACATGCAAATTGAAAAAACAATACACACATTTTTCTTACTTTTGAGGAGCTTGATATTGAAACCGATGTATCTCTATAATTTCAGATCTTCGTTATTTTGTTTTAGGTACTTTAGTAGCCCTTTGAATATTCTTTCCAATTCCACATGTCTGACCTAATTTGGATTCTTCAAGACAAAATTATGCGCAATCTAACATAATTACCTAATTATGGATTGGTTCAATAGAGCGAACTTGCACGGTGTGCCACATGTCACTATTTCCTCATTTGGCCCTGAAATTGATACAAAGGAAACTACAATCTGTGTGCTTTTGGCCAATTTTTATAGAATTCCAATCCAATGATCAGAGAGAGTTATGACAATTTTCCCAAGGTCACCTCTTTGCGATGAAATTCGGGAGCCTGCAAAAACCCTAACTTTCATAGATCATATCACTGAAAATATTGCGAACCAAGATCTGAAATTTTTACACAATGCATTAGGATTTCTTTGCAAATGGTTTTTTCTTTTAGCTTCCGAACCTTCGTAGAAAAAAATTTATAGCGAAAATTCCACGATGACCTATTTAAAGCAGCAAACCCCTTGAATCCAAAGCTCTAATACCAAATGTTATGAAACCAACTCCCAAAATAGAAGAAAAGAGATATCAACACCTTATAAGTCAGCCACTTTGAGGGTGAAACCTCCTTTACATTACATAAATGAACAATTCTTGGATGATACAAATGGAAAAACCTCCTTTCTATATATAGGAGTCCATGGGGTCATAATATAATCCTAGCTAACCTAACAATAATAATGTAAGGGAACAACAATAACAATAGTGGGCTTTTATGGGGCACAATAATAATAATATGGGGACTACAGGGATACAACAGTAACAATAAGGGGGCTAGAATAACATCAATAAGGGAATACACTAGTAATATAGGGCCCTAACACTCTATAAAGTGAATGTAGAAGATTGTGCTACCTTGAGCATGAAAGAAAAGAAGGAGGAGAGAAGAGGCATCCGTGAGTTATGGCACATGAGATTGGACCATCTACACCACAACGCTTTGAAGATCATGCAATAGATTTCTATAGGACTTCCAAAGGGTGCACTTGCATAGAGAGATACATACAAAGGGTGTATATTGGGGAAGTATATGAAAGCCACCTTTCAAGATAAGGAAATATGAGTCAAGGTGATCCTTGAGAAAGTTCACTTAGATTTGTGTGGACCGTTCTCGACAACTTCCATAGAAAAACATAGGTATTATGTGATTTTTCAAGAAAATTTTGGATTTTGTTCATGCAAAATAAAGATTAGATGTTCTCCAAGTTTTGTGAGTTCAAGGAAATTTTCAAGAAATATACATGGAAGAAGGTGAAGACTTTTAGGAGTGACAATTGCGGAGAATACATCTCGAATAAATTCAAGAACTTTTGTTCCTTATAATTAATTCGATGAGAATTGATAACACCTCATAAACCACAACAAAATGGGTTTGCAGAAAGAAATAACATAACTATTGTGGGAGGAACACAAGCTATGTTGCAGGATCAGGGACTATCGTTGCATCTGTGGGCGGAAGCATTAAATACAACAATATTTGTGTAGAATAGAAGTCCTCTTAGGATATTTGGGATTATTACACTAGAGGAGGCTTTTTCAAGTAAGAGACCATATGTGTCGTGTTTTAAATTTTTTGGTTCATATGTTTATTTCCTTGTGAACAAATATGCGAGGAAGAAGCTAGAGCCAACAACAAAGTTGGGGATATTTGTGGGGTACATTGATACACATCAAAACTATCAAGTGTAATTTCCAACACACAAGATGACAGTGGTAAGAACATATGTGAAATTCGATGAAAAGAAAGCCATGTGATTGTCCCTTGAGAGGGAGCTTGAGTTGCATGCAGTTGAGGAGCTCTTGGCTCTAAAAGAAGAACCTCAAGATGTGGAGTAGGCACAAGCAGAGGAACAAAGAGTGGTAGAAACCGCTCATGTAGATCCGTCGACCAGAGATGGAACAAAGTGCACTAGAGAGGTTGACAGGTTGTTTCTAGATGCGAGAGAGAATGTGGGAGAACCCACATCACAATGCAAGTAGAGAAGGTCCCTAGAGAAGTACACTGGATAAATGGCTCTTATGAGCGAAGGTAATGAGATAGAACCATCCTCTTTTGAGGAAGCAGTGCAACATCTAGTGTGGGTTGATGCCATGGTTAAGGAGTATGACTCCATTATGAGAAACAGTGTATGGTAATTTGTACCAAGACCAGTGGGGAAGTCAGTTTTAGGATCCATATGGGTCTACAAGGTGAGCAGGAAACATATGGGAGAGTGGAGAAGCACAAGGCCATATTTCTGGCTAGAGGATTCTCTCAGATGGAGGGGATTGACTATGATGAGAGTTTTTCACCAGTCGCAAGGTATTCATCTATCATATCCATCCTTTCACTCTCACCATAGATGGGATGAAAAATACACCAAATGGATTAAAATAAAACCTTTCTCAATGGATTTATTGAGGAAGAGGTGTACATTGAGACCTCAGAAGGTTTTGAGACCTTAGACAAGGAGTCACATGTGTGCAGACTCAAGAGAGAAATGTATGGGCCGAGGCAAGCACCCCGTGCTTGGTACACCGGGATCGAAAACTATTTCACTGGGTTGGGCTTCACCAAGAGTGAAGCAGATGAGAACCTTTATCTTATTGTGGTAGATGGTAAGATTTTGAATATTTTTCTTTATATCGATGATATGATACTGACAGGTGATGAAAAATTCATCAAGTTTTACAAGGAAGATCTTGCAAGATAATTTGACATGAAGGACATGGGGCTCTTGCACTATTTCTTGGGGTTGGAAATATGGCAAAGAGGTGGGGATCTATTTGTATCTCAGGGAAAGTATGCCAACTAGATCCTCGGGAAGTTCCACATCGAGGGAAACAAACCCATGGAGATTCCTCAAGCAAGAAACTTGAGGAAAGAGGATGCTACTTCAGTCGAAGTAGTGGATGCTACTGTTTACAAATGACTTGTGGGTTCACTCATGTATTTGGTGAACACACGACCATACATATGCTACATATTTAACCAACTTATTCAAGCTATGGTTAAGCCTACCAATCTCTTTTGTAAGGCATGCCAGCATGTGTTGAGAAACCTCAAGGGAACTACAAAGTATGGGCTATGGTACAGACAGACAAAGGGAGTGAAGCTTGAAGGCTTCACCAATGTAGATTGGGCAGGGAGCCCATCCGACAGTAAGAGCACATTAGGGGGCATCTTCAACATAGGTTCAACAATAGTTTCTTGGTACAACAGGAAACAAAGATCATTTTCACTCAATTCAATAGAGGTAGAGTACATGGTGGCTATTCAGGCAGCATCCGAGGCCATATGGATGATGAAGATACTTTTTGGTTTGTTTGGTCGATAGATGGATCCAACGGTGATACATTGTGATAACTAGGGTTACATCAAACTCTCGGTTAATTCATTTTTTCATGACAGGTCTAAGCATATTGATATCTGGTATTATCATCTCAGAGATTCTGCGCGGAGGCAGATTATGTCACTAGAGTACATTCCAACGGAGGAGAAGGATGGAGACATCTTGACGAAGGATCAAGGTAGTAGATAATCCCTTTCTTGTTGAGAGAGAGTGTTGAAATGGCACCCAAAGGGGGCTTCTGATTTAATTTTCACTTAATTAAATTGGAAGAGAAATTATAATTTCATCCCATGATAACTTGTATTAGTTAACTAAGTCAGGAAGACTTAGTTAGATTAGGAAATTCGATTTTAGGGTCATAGAGGAGGCATGTAGAGTTCTCCCATGATTTTAGGTTGTCCAATTACATTTATTTGTGAGTTTTAATTAGTTAACTCAATTAATTGAGTTAAAATTAGTTTAACTAGTTCTAACAAAGAGATGAGCTAGTGATAGGTCAAATGAATTAAATCTGATTTAATTCAAAAGTAGTGATAAATTAGTTAACTGATAATTTTTTATAAATATTTGTTTCATATCAGTTATAAGGAAGGCCCATTTGAGTTTGAGTTTAAAGGGAAGATAACTATCAGTTGCATATTTAGAAACGCGTATAGGTCATGTATAGATTCATCAAGAAGGCTATGATGCATTGTGAAATCACTTCTTGGGAATTTCCTATTTAATAGGGAAAAAATTCCTCCAGGAATGTGTGAGCAAGGCTGGTCAGACAAAGACTGAGAATTGCCTAAGTATTTGACTGATTTTACCTAGATCAAAGTGAGACAGTCAACAGAGTGTAGGAGTTTCTCAGTGAGAGAAAATCAATGTATTGTTTCATGGTCTTGACTTTATACAAGATAGAGATAGCTGAGTTTTGAGCAGTTTCTTTCCCCATATACATATTGTGTTGTGCGATTGACTATTTCTTTCTCTTAGTTTTTATGTGATTATGCGATCTTATTTGGTTTCCGAAAATTGTATAAGTATTCAAAAAAAAAATTTAGTATATTACAAGACCAGATTGAATCTCGTTGATATATTTTCTACATATCGAACGTCCATTTAGACTGCTACTAGGTTCTCACCATTCCAATTGGTATATGGTTTGGAAGCAATCCTTCCTATTGAGTGTGAAATTCCATCTCTGAAACTTTTTGTCGAGCTCCTCGTTGCCATTTTTGCAGAATAAGAGTGTCTCTTACATCTGACATGCTTAGATGAAACCCAAAATGATGTCACGATGGATAATGAGGCCCATAAGAAACACATTAATGCATAATACAAAAATTTCAAGACTCGTGTCTTCTCGGAAGGTTGCCTCATCTTGTTATATGATCAAGTCTAAAAATTTAGGATCGGGAAAGTTTGATCCAATGTAGTTAGGCTCGTACATTGTTAAACACATTCTTGATAAAGGGGCCTACAAGCTTGTTGATTTTTATGGAGTTCCATTGGCGCAATGTAGAAATGGGTTATAATTAAAAAATACTATGCTTAATTTATTTTTTGCGTAGTTCACTCTGTATCTACTTTATATAGGTGTGTTGAGTGTGGGTGCAATGTGTTCCTTTGATAGCTTCTCATCATTTCTGTTAATATTATTTACATTTGGTTTGCAGATTTCAGCATCCCTTCAACCATATGTTGATTATGCTAATGGCGCTATTCGTAGTACTTGGAACCTCTCTTCCGCAGGAGGGGATATATATGCTCCAAGT
Organism: Pinus albicaulis; assembly: GCA_034641835.2. Classification (NCBI taxonomy): domain Eukaryota; kingdom Viridiplantae; phylum Streptophyta; class Pinopsida; order Pinales; family Pinaceae; genus Pinus; species Pinus albicaulis. Next base: position 553,670,426 of record CM076583.1, on the reverse strand, counting down.
GGTGAGTTAGTGAGTTTACAAGGGATTTATATCGGTAGCTCTACCAATAACATCGTTGAGTATAGGGCAATGATCGAGCTATGTCTGATGCTATTTCTCATGGCATATGTTGTATAGTTATCATACTTGAATCACAACTTGTAGTACTACAGTTGAATAATGTCTATTCAATTAGAATTCCAACTATGCTTCACATGTTCTTAAGGGTTCGCCTTCTCGAAATACATTTTGATTATATTCATTATCAACACATTTCTAGAAGTCTAAATACATTGAGAGATGCAATAGAAAATCATGTTTTATATAAACATTTGCGGCATATGTAAATTCAATTCAATTCACATCACATACATTGAAAGAGATAACATAACACATAAGAAACACTGAGAGGCATATAGCTGTATAGATATATATAATTTTGGTTTTACAAAAACTTGTGCCTGAGACACATACGACCACACAAACTGTCATATCAAAAATAATACATGTAGTCAAAATACATCGATATATCCTCTTAGTAGACTAATCCTGATAATGCTCATGATAGCAAGAAACATCACTAGCCATATTGCATAGTAGCTAACTGATACAACCATGCACACCAATAGTATGACGCTTCAGTCTCGTAGGGATCTAATCGACTCTAGTCTCGATTATTCCCTGGGTCAATCCCTCCATGTGTCGCTCGAACCACTACAAGAATCTCAACCACATTAAGATCCCGCAATACCTCTCACTCATTGCAACAATTTGCACTCTAAAAGGTGCCTGTTGTGGGTCTCCAACATGTTGAATATAGGATGAACCCATAGGTCAAACGGGTCCAATGTCTGAATGTAGAAATAAATAGTTAGTATTTTATACATTGAAAATATAAAAAAATTTAAAACTTATGATGAGCCTCAATATTGCAACGAGAAAGCTGCAACTACTGAGGCTACCAACTTTAATTATCAACCCGAGGTTCGTACAAACTTAAGAGGTATTAACACTATGTGTGCAACATATAATGTGTCCTTATTTGGTTGATCTGATGTAATGGAGTGAATGTTATGAAATCAAAGCCTAAATTAATTTCAGAAATGGAAATGTTGCTTTGAAAAGGAATTAATCCTAGGAAAGAACAACAATTTGTAATTGAAATTCTAAGAGCATGAATTCAAATAAAAATACCTAATCTAATTTGCAAAAATAAATGTCCTAACTGGTGTTTATTCTACCTCAATAATGTATTTAGATACTAGGGTTCATATTTCAAGCCTAAGAGACAAAAACCAAGCTTTGGGAGCAAATATGTCCAAGTTTACATGCGCTAGAAGAGTGCTACAGGCAACTCTGTTTTTGCTACACGCAAGTCTGTTTTGGAAATAACTCAACAAATGACTAATTAAATCAAATGAGAATGGGATGGGATGGTTTTTTTTTTTAAAGTATGATGTCTTAGGTCTCCATTCTAGGTGGAATCACTTCAAAATACTCTTTTTCACACGTGCTAAAAAATAACAGAAAATTACTATAAAATATGGAAATTCAAGAACTAAAGAGCTAGTTAATCTATCAAATGCTTACCCTAATCAAGTGAAAATGGAATGGATAGTTTTTATTATTAAATTTAACATTATTATGACTTAATACAAGTGGAATAAATTCAAATGGATCTCATTAACCCCTTCTAAAAAATAACATAAATTTACTACTATTTTGCTACAAGGCATTTCCAGAAATCTTATATTCGTGAACTAGTAACCAAATCCAAGTAGCTTAATGATTAAGATGAAATTCCAAATTTATTCTAAGGATGAATAATGCTTTTGAACCTGTAAAAAACCTACAATAGAACTCACTTAAATCATCTAACTCAAACCTACAACAAGAAAAGAAACAATACTAAATACATAAATATGCAAAATAGAAATAAGAGATGCATGTGAATAAGAAGTGAAAAGAACATAAAGAAATTGTGCAAGAGGGCTCTGAGGCTCCTGGATGGCCAAGCCCAAAGAAGACTCAGAGTCCTATGGAAGGAACCAAGCCTTAGAAACTAAAAATTACACCAATATTCATTATTGAATCAGTTCAAGTACATCCCTGCAAGAAAAGAAAGTGGAGCTCCCAGAAAACAAGTTTTCTCCACAATAAGACTAAATAATACATGCCCCTAGAGGCCAATTAGAACTGGTACTTATAAAAATGATGAGGAAGAACTCCCCTTGAAAGGAGGAAGCTTTCCCCTCCAAAATTCTTGAAATAATTGATCTAGTTCCTAGCACTAGGAGTTTGTAGTAAATGACAGGGAACACATTTCTAGATTTTCTCAATCATCAGAGTTACAAAATATCTCCAAAATTTCTCAATAATTTCGTGATATTTTGTTCATTTATTTTCCAATATTGATCCTCCAGTAGTAGGGAGCAAGTCTCTAAATTGTCTCCTTCTCCAAATCTTCATAATTTGGCCAACATTGTCACAATATTCTACAAAAATAAATAATATTAGGCACAAATATGAAATTATCTTTAAACCTTCCTAAGAACATATTAAAGTATAAAAAAACATTATTCACTGTAGAAGGATAGATTTAATAGATATTTTATGTGCCTAAGAAAGGCTAGATGGGCCTTAATTTATGTCTAATTTATTGGTCCATCAACTTAAAAATAAAAAACGATAAAAATGTTTTGTTTTACCTATGGCATCCCATCACTTGCCATCAGGAAGCACGAGCTTTGGGTCTTCGTGGAAATCCATCCCTGCGTATGGATAGTATTCAATCATAATGAGTTGCATGCACAACCATCAGAAGAAGACTGGTGTGAAACTCATAGATGATGGACTTGCATGTTTGGACATGAGATCCACCCATCTCCTCATCTGTGGGACTCCCGGATCTGGGAGTTCAAGCAAGATATGTTGTGGTTGTATTAATGGAATCTCTCAAGTCAAGTGAAATCAAAATCGAACCATACCCAAAGTTCTTCAACCGTCCATCTCTTGCCTTGGTGAGTTGTTCTTGCATGATTTCCGGTGCTCCCTCGCTTCAGTTGAAAGTTATCAGCTCTCTTCACTCTAAAGAATACTGCCTTTGGGACCCATTGTCCAAATGCAGGGTAGTGTTGCCGGAAAATCTCATATTCATAAATAATATTTTCCTCAAAGGAAAACATACCGCATCCTTTATCTCGATTTCCAAAGTGGAGTATTCAAAAATTTGTTATATCAATGAGTGCTATGTGGATTGTTAAAAAATCATGAGAAATCAGTCAGTTGCGACTACTTCTCATGGAAATGGTCATAGATGAATGACTTACTTAACACAGTTTAATCCCAAAAAATGACATCTAATATAATGCACCGCGAAAACCCCTCAATACTTAAATACAATGAGTGAATGGAGCTCTTCATTAATGGTTCATGAGGCACAATACTTTCTAAGGTTTGCAAATGGGGTAGCAAGCTAAGTGGGATTGATTGTGGGGAAAAAATCCACATGAGATCCACCCATCTTCTCAGTCTGCTCTCTGCTTCTTATTTCATCAATTTCATTTAACTGCAAAAGGTGTTGTTGTTGTGCTTCTAAGATATCCAAACCGAATTGGACTGCAGTTCCAAAAGATTTAATTTGGAATTTGATTTATAACAAAACATGCTTCCCATACACCAACTCATAAGGTGTATGACCTGTATTGTTCCTCCAAGTATTTATGTAAGCCCATAATGCTTCTAGTAATCTATTTTCCCAATAATTTTTATGAATATTTGTTGTTTCTATAAGGATGGACTCGATCACCTTGTTTGTAGATTCTACCTAGCCATTTCCTGTTGATGGTATGATGTAGACTTCCAATGTCGAATCCTGTACTAATCTATAATTCCTCTTACCATATTAAAAAAAATTGAGTTCTGTTGTCCATAAAATTTCCCTTGGAACACCAAATCGAGTAAAAATTTCGTTAAATAAAAAATCAACAAAAACTCTTTCAGTAGCATAAGGAACAACTCTAACTTCTACCCATTTTGTTACAAAATTTGTACAAACCAAGATATGTATTTTATTTAAAGATGTCTGGTCTATAGGTCCCAAAAAATCAATGGCCCATTTTTCAAAGGGCTCTAACATGACTTGAGGGCGTAAAGGAATTTCATCAGCTTGACCAGGTTGGCCCATTTGGTGACAACTATCACAAGGCTTAACATATTGTTTTGAATACTTAAACAAAGAAGACCAAAATTAGCCAACGTGAAGAATATTATATGTTGTTCTCTTATCAGAAAAATGGCCCCCACAAGGCTCATCACGGGCATCTCTCAAGATATCAAACACTTCCTCTTCTCTCACGCATCTATGACTATCAAGAATTTTTTTCAAAGATCTTCCTCCTTTCACGAGAGGATAGGTATGGTGGTGCTTTTCCTGTGACAAGGTAATTAGCTATTTTAGCAAACCATGGAGAGTTTGTCGAAACAACAAAAAGAAGCTCATCAGGGAATGAATTTTCTATAGGAATTTCTTGACCAGGATTATCCAATCTAGAAAGATAATCAACCACTATATTTGATTCTCCTGGCCTATTGATTATAGTAACGTTGAACTCTTGTAGTAAAAGAAACCACCTAGTTATCCTACCGCCAGTTAAATTTTTGTTCATAAATTATTTTATGGCAGAATGATATATATGTATAAACACTTCGTATAATGTAATACAGTGTCTGAATTTGCTAATAACAAAGACCACAACTAGAAACTATTTCTCAGTGACTGTATAGTTAAGTTTAGCATATGAAAAGTTCTTATTGATGAAGTAAATATAATAGGATTGTTGATTTTCTTCCTATCCTAAACTTGCACCAATGTCTATGTTTGAGGCATTTGAGGAAATATGGAAGGGACCAATTGGGCCCCCTCAAGACTGGTTCATGTACTAATTTTTCCTTCAAATGCTCAAAATATCATTGACAAGCTTCATTCCAAGTCAAATCACTATCCTTAGCTAGTAATCGAAAAAGAGGGGAAAATATCCTAGAAAAATTCTCAATGAATCTCTAGTAATAACCCACATGTCCAAGGAATCTTTTCACATACGTGTTATGAAACCAACTCCCAAAATAGAATAAAAGAGAGATCGACGCCTTAGAAATCAACCACTTCGAGGGGGAAACCTCCTTTACATTACATAAATGAACAATTCTTGGATCATACAAATGAAAAAACCTCCTTTCTATATATAAGATTCCATGGGGTCACAATATAATCCTAGCCAACCTAAAAATATTAATGTAAGGCACAACAATAACATGGGCTTTTATGGGGCACAATTATGACAATATGGGGACTATAGGGGTAGAAAAATAACAATAAGGGGGCTACACTAACAACAATAAGGGACTACAATAGTAATACAGGGACCTAACATGCTACTCTCCTTCAAAATAGTGTTTTCCTCAATGCTTGAGTAGCTCTGGATGCTTCCGTATAAAATTCTCATCCTCCCATGTGGAATCTTCAGTGGGTAAGTTCTTCCACATGAGATAGTTTGAAATTGATCGATTTCATAGCTATCGAGTTCTTATTTCCGAGATTGCTTCAGGTTCCAAAATGATTTTTCCTTCCTCATCAAGTTATGGAAATATGGTTTCAACAGGAAGTCTGTCACCTATAACCTTCTTTAAGCATGAAACATGGAAAACGCGGTGCACTGGAGAAGAAGCAGGAAGATCCAATTTGTATGCCATAATACCAATCTTTTACAACACCTTGTAAGGACCATATTACTTTGGCGATAATTTATTATCCTTCTTAGCTTGCTTGAAGGACATTTGTTTGTATGGTTGTAGACGTAAAAATACCCAGTCTCCTACATCAAAACTTCTCTAGCTGCGATGTTGATCTTCCTGTTCTTTTATTCGATTTTGTACCAAATTTAGGTTATCCTTTGAGAGTGGGAGAACTTGTTTTTTATGCTCGATGTGATCTTCCACTGCTTGAACCTTATAATTTTCTCTTAAAGATGAAGTGATGGATGATGGATGATATCCATAAAGTGTCGTAAATGGGGTCATTTTTGCTGAAGTATGGAAGGAAGTGTTATACCACCATTTAACCAAAAGTAACCACTTAACCCATTGTGTTTATTTATCAGATACAAAACAACGAATATATCCTTCCAAACATTCGTTCACTATCTCAGATTTCCCATCGGATTGAGGATGATAAGATGAGATATGAGCTAGTTGAGTACCCAAACAAGAAAATAATTCTATCCAAAAATTTCCAATGAAAATGGGATCTCTGTCGCTTATAATAATCTTTCGGTTTCCATGTAGTTTTTGAATTGTTTCCATAAATGCAGTAGCAACTGTACTTGCTTTAAATGGATGATATAATGCACAAAAATGTGCATACTTGGTAAGTCTATCAAATACCAAAAAGATGACACTCTTTCATTCAGACTTAGGTAAACCTGTGATAAAATCCATTCAAACCTCCTCCCAATGTTGACTTGGAATGGATAAAGGCTATAGCAGACCCGGGGTCTTAATTGTCTCAACTTCATTTTGCTGGAAAACCAAACATTCTGCCACAAAATTTTGAATTTCAGATTTAAGGCCATCCTAAAAAAACTCTTTCTACACCCTATGGTAAGTTTTTAAAAATCTCAAGTGTCCTCCTAAGGGAGAGGTGTGCAATTCCAAAAGAATATTTTGTTTTAGTTGGGAATTCTTACAAAGATATAAGAGACCTTTGTACCATAAGTAATCATTTTTCTAATTGAATGTATTAGATGTACTGTCATCTTGCTGCAACTTTTGAATGAGTGTCCATACTTCTTCGTCATTCTTCCATTCCTCCCTTGCCCCAGTTATCCAATCTGGTTGGATAATAGAAATGGAACAAAGACATGCTTCCACCTCCTCATCCTTTCTTGAGAGTGCATTTATAAAAACATTTAGCTTCCATTTTTGGTGGATGATTTCAAAGTCATAACCCAAAATATTTGTGACCCATTTTTGTTGCTCTTTTGAAGATAGTTTTTGTTCCAAAAAGTATTTAAGACTATCATGATCAGTTTTTACCTTGAAGTGTCTTCCCATTAGGTAAGGTCAACATTTCTTTAGTGCATGTAGTATTTCCAACATTTCCTTCTCATAAATAGCTTTCTGTAAATAATTTCCTTTGATTGGATGACTTTCAAAAGCAATGGGTCTTCCTTCTTGCATTAAAACAATACCAATTCCATTTTCTGAGGCATCACATTACACAATAAAGGTTTTTTTGAAGTCTGGCATAGCTAAGACCGGTGCGAGGCACATTGCCTCTTTAATATGTTCAAGGCCTTAGTTGCTCCAGGAGTCCATGAAAATTCATCTTTATTCAATAATGTTGTTAGAGGTGTTTCTATTCTCCCATAATTCTTAACAAACTTGTGATAATATCTTGTTAACCCGAGAAATCCTTGCAAGTTCTTTATGGTTGTGGGGACTGTCCATTCCTTATTGGATCTAATTTTTTTAGGGTCTAGCTTAACACCCTCCTGAGATACGATATCACCCAGATATTTCACCTCTTGTACTCGAAAGAAACATTTGGATGTCTTTGCATATAATTGTTTCTCCTCCAATAGTTTTAGAACCCTATCAACATGTTGAACATGATCCTTCCAAGACCTGCTGTAGATTATTATATCATCAAAAAATACTAACACAAAATTTATAAGGAAGGGTTTGAAAATGGAATTCATAAACCATTGAAATGTAAAAGGTGCATCGGTAAGGCCAAAAGGCATAACAAAAAATTCATGACCCTCATGAGTTTCAAATGTTGTTTTTGGAATATCTTCAGTCTTCGTTCTAATTTTATGATATCCTAAACAAATATCCAACTTGGTAAAATAAATTGCTCCATGTAATTCATCCAATAATTCATCAATCACAGGAATGGAAAATTTATCTTTAATTGTGATCTTCTTGAGTTCCCTGTAATATGGACACATGCGCCATTATCCATCCTTCTTCTGCACCAATAGTGACTGGAACAAAGAAAGAAATTTGACTAGTTTGAATTATACTAGCCTCTAAAATTTATGCAATCATACATTCAATTTCACTCTTTTGGAAATAAGGATATCTGTAAGGCCTGATGTTTGGAGGAACACTTCCTGGAATCAAATGAATGGCATGATCATAATCATGAATAGGTGGGAGTCCTTTGGGAGTTTCAAATGCCTTGGAATGATTGTCCAAGACTGTTTGGAGATCTAGAGAAATATATTATTTTGATGTTGGAACTTCTAGTGAGCATGATTGTGCAATTACGCCTCATTTTTCTTTCTTCAGAAGATTTTTCATGACATTAGAGCTTATTATCTTTCCCGGCTTCCCTGTGATACCTCGTAATTCAACTTCCTTTCCTTCTAAAAAAAAAATTCAAGAAAAATTCTTGAAAATTAAAAGCTAATGTCCCTAAATATTGTAACCATTGTACTCCTAGTACAACATCAACACCTCCCATTGGAATGGAAAGAATTGGACTATTCAATACATATTCCCCCATGGTTAGCTTGATATTATGGAATTTTCCAGAGAAATTTATAGTTCCTCCATTTTCAACCATCACTTAACACTATGGTGTTGGGTATATGAAGCAATTCAATTCCTTGCCTACCTTACAATGAATAAAATTATGGGTACTGCCTGAATCAATAATCACTATTACATTTTTCTTCTTGACATGTCCTTCTATCTTGAGAGCTTGAGTGGTAATTCCTGCCAATGCATTAGAGGATATGGTCAGATTCGTTTCTTCTTCCTCTAGGTTTGGTTCCTAGTGTATATATCCTCTCCTTTTAAAGTTTCTTGTTCCTTTTATTCCTCCTATTCACAATCTATGTAAAATAATTTCTTCTCACCAGACTTATGACCTTTAGTGTATTTGCTATCAAAACTATAACAAAGCACTTTTGCTCTTTTTTCTTCCAATTTTTGTGGTGTCAACCTTATAGGTTGTGGAATTCTAGGAGTAGAAACACTTCCATATTTATAGTTGTGAGTGGTAGGCTTCCTTGTCGCCATAATTTTTCAATTTATGCATTATACCAACCTCTATCATTTCTGCAATCATACGTTTAATTTTTCTCTTTTTGACATAAGGATATCTGTAATTCCTTATTTTTGGAGGAACACTTCCTGGAATAAAATGAATAACATGATAATGATCACGAATAGGTGGGAGTCCTTTGGGAGTTTCAAACACCTTGGAATGATTGTCCAAGACTTTTTGGAGATATGGAGAAATAGATGATTTTGATGTTGGAACTTCTAGTGAGCATAATTATGCAATGACACCTTGTTGTTCTTTATTTAGAAGCTTTGTCATGACATTAGATCTTATTATCTTTCCTAGATTCCCTGCTATACCCCATAATTCAACTTCCTTTTCTTCCGAAAAAAATGTCAAGAAAAGTTCTTGAAAATTAAAAGCTATTGTCCCCAAAGATTGTAACCATTGTACTCCTAGTACAACATCAACACCACTCACTGGAATGGAAAGCATTGGACTATTCAATACATATTCCCCCATGGTTAGCTTGATATTATGACACTTTCCAGAGAAATTTATAGTTCCTCCATTTTCCACCATCACTTGACACTTTGGCGTTGGGTATAGGAAGCAATTCAATTCCTTGGCTACCTTACAATGAATAAAAATTATGGGTACTACTCGAATCAATAAGCACTATTACATTTTTCTTATTGATATGCTTCTATCTTGAGAGTTTGAGGAGTGGAAATTCCTGCCAATGCATTAGAAGATATGTTCATATTCATTTATTCTTCCTCTAGGGTTGGTTCCTGGTGTATATCCTCTCCTTTTAAAGTTTCTTGTTCCTTTTCTTCCTCCTCATCACAATCTATGTAAAATAATTTCTACTCAGCACACTTATGACCTTTAGTGTATTTTCTATCACAATTATAACAAAGCCCTTTTGCTTTTTTTGCTTCCAATTGTTGTGGTGTCAACCTTGTAGGTTGCGGAATTCTAGGAGTAGCAACACTTCCATATTTATAGTTGTGAGTGGTAATGAGTGGTAGGCTTCCTTGTCGCCATAATTTTTCTTTCAATTTTTCTTGTCAACCCAAATGCCTTGTCCAATGTATTAGGTTCCCGAAGGCGAACCTCACGTTGGATGCTATCATTTAGAGTCCCTATGAAGACATCAATCCTATGTTCCTCTGGAATATTATTTACCCTTATATTCAATTTTTGGAAGTCCTCAATGTGCTCCATCATTGAACCCTTTTGTTTGAGATTTATCAATTGGCTAAAGAAGGAGTTGCTCTTTGTATCCTCATAATGTGCAATTATTTCCTCCATAAAAATTGACCAAGTGACTAGTGGTTTAGGAGAACAAAGCCATCGATACCATACAAAGTGATTTTGTTCTAAATATAAATTTGTAATGCGTAGCTTTTGTGTGCTTTTCATATTATGGAGCTCAAAGTATTTCTCCATTTGTAGTATCCAAGTTATCATATCCTTTCCATAAAACTTCCTCATATCTATCTTTGGAATATGGTGGGTCATAAATCCAACATTAGATTCTATGAAATCATGATTAACATTTCTTTTGTTCGCATCATGAATTTCCTCTACTACCTTTTCGCCATTAGGAAGCTTTTCTTGTAGCAACTTTTCCAAACCTTCCTTCAAATCTTCAATGTCTTTCTTCAAATCTTCCATGTTTCCTTCTATACCATCCATCTTAGCTTCCACGTCATCCATCTTCGCTTCCATGCCATTATTCAAACCATCCATCTTATCTTCCACACCTTTCTTCAAACCATCCATCTTACCTTCCACACTTTTCTTCAAAACTTCCATTTCATTTTTTGTTACTCTTTGAGAGAGCGAAAGGTGTTGCACCTGTTCTTGTAATTTTGATATATCATGTTGCACTTATTCCTCTTCATGAGTCATAGTAGAGCCTTGTGATGGCTTAATGGGTTTTAAATTATGTTTTGGGGGCATTTTAGAACCCAATACTGATAATATGCTTCAATATACGGTTGGAATTGTTGAACCTCATAATTGTCCTTTCCCTGACATCCTTTCTCATCACTTTTCCTTACCTTTTCATAAGTCCATACACTCCAATCAATGATAAATGTCATGTTTTATCTCAGGGAATGCATTTGAATGATTTTTATGTTATATTATGATGTTATTGTTATTTGAATGGATTTTTGTAACTCAGCTACATAACACAACCTATTCTGCAGCTAATTGTTGTTTCTGCAGCTAATTTTATGGTTTGATAGGTTCTGAGGATCAAATAAAGGAACGAGCCACATGGGCATCTCTAGAATGATCCACATATGGATTTCGTCCTATCCACTTGGTCGAAATTGACAGAAAAGGGTGCATGTGATAGTGGTCAAAGTTCGGTCAAAGGACATAAGACGAGAGCAAAGAACTCTTGATTTTCTTTGACGTAGAAAATCAAGAGTTAACTAGCTAGAATTTAATTCTATGTTTCGGTTAGAATCGCCATCTGTAGGCGTAATTAACTCCTCATAGTTACATTTTATTTTGTTTAAATATCGGTTATGCAAAGACAGTCTTAATTTCTGAAAATGTTGTGTATGCTTTAAACTCTGTACTTTTTCGTAATACAAGGATCATGTTCGTGGTTCCAGTTTCTGCTTAATGCGCATATAGTCAGCAAGGATCTCAACCTATTCTATCGCAGAGGGCCCTTGCACAGGAGGAGGTTTTTCATTAGTTATTTTAGTTTAATTATTTGCTTTGTTTTTTCAATTCACAAGTAGATTAATATCGTGTTGCAGCTTTTAGATCAATATCATAGATTCAAATTATGAATGATTTCTTAGCATCAATGTTAGAATGACTATGTAATCTTTGCTTTCCAATAACATCTCAATAAGGTAGATTCATCTATTTTCCAATTGGATTATGTTTGAGGCAATAGACCTCACAGTTGTTTAGTTCCCTTTCATGTTCTTACGTTGTTTTCTTAGATCGGAACCTCAGTTAATTTTATAATTGGATGCTCCTAAAGAAGGTGACTTGTAATACTTCCAAATTGAGTGCTCGTTTGTTTAACCTATGCAATAATTGAGTTTTTCCTTTACATTCTTTTAAACTGATTTCTTAGATCAGACCCCTCAGTTAATTGTGTAATTGGATGCTCCTAAAGATCAGGCCAAGAAGGTGACTTGTCATACTTCCAAATTGGGTGCTTGAATGTTTAGCCTATGCATTAATTGATTTTTCCTTTGCATGCTTTTAAATTTCTTTCCTAGATTAATATCCTCAGTTAGATGTATAATTTAATGCTTGTAAATCATACCAAGAAGGTAACTCTGTGATACTTCCAAATTGGATGCTTGAGTGTTTAACCTATACAGAGATTGAGTTTTTCCTTACATGTTATTTAAATGCTTTCCTAGATTTAATTTTCAAAACTAAAGTGTAATCGATTGCTCGTACATCATGTCAAGAGGGTGACTATTTCATACTTCCATATTGAATGCTGGGGTGATTGATCATACATTATTTTCTTTTCCTTTGAATCTAATTTCATTTAGATCAACATTGCAATTTCAATTTTTAGTCATAAGATTCCTATTTCAATCCATGGAGTAGCATTAGCTTTAATTTTCAAAGTCATTAGAATAGGTGTTTTGTTTCTTAGATAAGATTCTAACCATTTAAAAGTTTGATTCCTTTTTATGAAAATTAGATTAGTTCAAGAGCACTTCCTTTTCTTCCTTCTTTCAAAAGTTTTACACATCTAAATTTCACTTGATTCAGTTGATTCCTTTCATAGTTTCCATTTCTTAAAATTAACATTTAGACATAAAGAAAAAAATCCCCTAAAAAAACATAAAAATACATACAACGACTCAAGAAGAAGGTTAACTAAGCACATATAGTGCACCACACTTCATCAGATTACAAACCTCAGTTGATAATTTATGTTTAACAATTTAAGACATTAAATTGGCTAAACATTTTGGCATCGTTGTCAGGGAAGTGTAATTAGGTAACCTCATTTCTTACATATAAAAACAAAATGATATGCGTAGAGAAAGACATTCTAGGGGTAGATTCATAGCTAGAGACAGAAGTTTATTTCCAATAACACCACTCACTCCACCTAGACCACGTAGTGATACACCACCATCTCAAACTCATATTCCATACTTCACTAGACATAGAATTCCTGAAGTTTTAAGGTCATAAATCCAATCAGGAGGATCTCCTACTTCATCCACTAAGGCAGTCTTAAAAGAAGAAGATCCTAGATCTCCAACAGAAGGAGTAACCCTTTTCACCTCTACAGGGGAACACATTCTAGCTGAAGAGTTAGAAATTCCTAGTGGAGAAGAGGAATAAGAACCCAAGGAGAAATTAACTTTAAAAATAGAACCTTATATTAGCTCCGAGGAATCTATAATGGCAGGAAGAGGAGAAGGAGGAGAAGGAGAAATTATAAATGGAGAAAATTGATTGTTTGGAGGAAGAGGTAGAGGGAAAAGAGGAGGAGGTAGAGGAGGTGAAGAGAAAAAAAGAAATAGGGAAAATGACAATTATTTGGGATTTCCTATAATTGACGAGGATACAAATGCCACAATGAAAAATATTTCACCCTCTCTTCTTCCAAATTTCCATGGATTAAAAAGTGAAGATCCTAAAACATTTTTATTTTAATTTGAAGTTTTGTGTATGTTATCTCAAAATCATACCCTGATAGGCTGTTGATCAAGAAGACTCTGAGTAACTATTTCAAAACAAACTTTTAGTTGAGGCTTAGCCTCCTCAACCTGAGAGGGCTCTTTCAATAGGTTTATGATTTTGAAATAAGGATTAGATGGCTAACTCTATGAGTAAAATGGATAAAAATGGATAATTGGTTGTACTACTAATCAAAAAACATCTATTGGGCTTATGGAGTCAAGTGTGTGTTGTAAGGTACAACAACCCCCCATTTTTAACTTGTTCACATCAAATAATGGGGACGTGTTTTCACAAAACTTGAGTATCAGCTTCATATGGAAGTCAGGGCATTTCAGGGTTTAGATGTATCAAAAGAAAAGTAGGACAGAAAATAAACACAGTTCATGAACATATGAAGGAAGTTAGAGAACCTTCATTGAAGTCTAAGTAACATGAATTCATGCCACTACAAGTAATTGAAAGAGGAAAATCATGAGAATATAAAAAATCAATAACCCTTTCTGAATCCTGAGTGATGAAACCAATATCTCTATATTAATATAAAAACACGATTTCTACTACAACAAAACAATATGCTTGTTAATGAAAATTTACAACCCTATTCAATTCGACTTCTTGTATCTTATAGAGTCATCATTATATTCTTGGATTCTCTCCAAACACTTGAGAAAAATTCGAATTTGCTAGCTTGACAGCTATCAACTGCTAAAACAAACTTTTAATTACATCTGACAGTTAAATTGTCTGTTCTAGAGTCCTAATACAACTGTTGAGCCGCACTTTTGTCTAAATTTTCACAATATTTATCGCATAATGAGATGCTTGTACTTGGTGTGTTTGTCCTATTATGTTGCTAATTAGAGGCATTCATGGGCAGTAATTATTAATTTATGAATTATTCTTATTAGTTAAATTGATGATGGTTTAGTGTGTAAATTTTATTAATAAATGTCTCCTTGTTGGCAAGTGAATAAGTCTAGTACAAGACTATGTTCAAATACAGAACTATGCAGCGAGGTAGCTGAGTCTGAGATTGTTGTAGGTGAAAATATCAAATTTACGACCAAATGGAGCAGAATATCTAAATTCCGAGACATGGGTTGTGTCCAGAGCACCATGTTTCACATAACCCAAAAACCGTTTGGAAAAATTCGGCTTCCTGAAGGAGTTATCGTTAGGGGAATATTCCACTGAAAACCATTTCTGGACGTGAACATATTGGGTCAATTCGGGTCCAGTTTCTGAAGAACGGTTTTGGTTGACAACTTCAACTGAGTGCTGAAATAAATCTTATTTCTCCTCAACTTTACCCTCATAATAAAATTGAAGCCATTGTATATATGTCGCAGAGGTGGGGCCTATAGAGTGTATGCTATTCATTTTTGGTAGAGATCAAGACTTAAGAACAAAGGTCCATCACTCTTGGTAGCACGTGAGGTATAGAGCGCAAATTAAAAGTGTATATTCATGTGGATCTCAACCTCATGTCCAAAATTTGATCCAAGCTATCCCACATCATTTGTATATTGCCAAAACTCTGGCGTGCTATTTATGGTCATAAGAAGAGATACCGTTGAAACTTTGTGCAACTAATGGATTGAAGGGAAGATCAACTCATCTCATGACAGCAGAGCTCCTTCGATTTTTCTTGTAGATAAGCCAAGTCGATGTTTCAACATTGTCTTGCACAAAAATATCCTCCCGTAAGGCCTTCCACAGAGATTTTTACACATCGGATGCACGCACTGGAGCCAGGTGGAAGGATGTGATGGATTCTCTTCTAGTAGCACAGAAATATTGTAGCCTTATAACATGCCGCAGAAAATATCTTTTGGAATACTTTGGTGAGAGTGTTGCTTTTGATAATTGTGTTAATTGTGACAATTGTACAGCAACATCACTTGTTGATCAACGAGACATGGCAAAGGAGGCTTACTTGTTTCTCACTTGTATTCAATATTGTGGAGGTCGTTGGGGCCTAAATGTTCCAGTTGACGTTCTTCGTGGAGCACGTACAAAGAAACTGACAGAGAATCATTTTGACAAGCTTCCTGTACATGGTTTGGGTAAAAATTGTTCATCAAACTGGTGGAAGGCACTTGGTGACCAGCTAATCAACTTTGGTTATTTAGAAGAAACAATAATTGAAATATTCAGGACCATCAGAGTTAGTCACCAAGGTCAGTGGTTCCGTCAATTGGCAAGTCAAAAAAGCCAGCCCCCACTTATATTACGACTAACTCTTGAGATGTTTAGTGAGGAAAACCACAAGAATGGATTAAATATTGGAAAATTAGTAGATGGAGATATAGGAAATTCTCCTACTCTTCAAGATCAAGAGTTTTCAGAGATGGAAGTGAAACTCTACCATATTCTTTTAGACTTTAGGGCTGAGCTTGCATAGAGGGAATGTATAGCTCCATATGCAGTTTGCAGTGAAGAGACACTCCAAAAGTTGGCAAAGATTCGACCTTCTACCATGGCGAGGCTAGGAAACATTGATGGTGTTAATCATCACCTCATAACAATGCATGGTGTTTGGATTCTTGAAACAATAAAAAGATTCTCAGAAAATTTGCGGCTTCGTGTGGATGGAGAAGCTTTGCAGCAAAGGCCGAGGCTAACGATAGTCCATGTTAATGTCCCACCAAATTGGACCCCCGATGCAAAGCATTAACAGAAGAACGCTTATGTATGACAGTGATCTAATAACTGCGCTCGAAAAAATGGATAATATGGATGATAATGAGAAAAATCCAGCAAGGACTGATGTTGTGAATGCGCGTGAGGATGAGATCGGGTTGAACGTAGTTCTGAAATATCTGGAAGAGGAAAATAGCAGTTGGAATGCAACTTCCAGCAAAAACAACCCACGAAAAGAGGAGTAATTTCCCTCATTTGACATCTTGTTTCAAAAACTAATTCATATTCTGGAAAATTGTTAAAACTAATGATCTTCTATGTTTTAATTGGATAATTGAAGCCCAAATTGAAAAGACGGTTCTAGGCAAATAAGAGCAGCTCCGCTGCTATAAAATGGAGTAGTCGTGCATTAGAAGGGGCAATGGATTGAATGGGGATATAACTCTGCGTAGGAGATAGGAGGGCAATGTGTGCAGATAGGGAGAATTCGATCGATTATAGGGGGTAGCTATGAAATGTAGTAGCTGTGCGCATAAGAGGGAGTAGCTGCACATTAGATGGAGTGATGGAGAGAGCGTTGTGCGCATTAGAATAAGGGGTAGCTGCTCAATTAGATAGAGTGCAGATGAAAGGAGGAGTCGATCCATTCGATAGGAGTCAGAGTCGATTTGTCCGGATGTAGAACGAAGGAATGTAATAGATATAATGCTGAAGCTTGTCGTAGAACGTTGAATTATGAACAGGAACCAGCATTGCAAAATTTGTATTATTCTATTTAATATTTGTGTAATTGGATTGCTGTAATAATGAGAATTTACATTCCATTTACATTGGTTGGATTTGATTTAGTATTTAGTACTTGTGAAATTTGTTTTTTTTGCAGCAATGTGAATTCCATATTTAATTTACATTTTCAGGGTATTTTTAATTTATGAGATAATGGGTTAATGTAGTTTCTTTGCAGGTATATTGAGCTGGGAGATCGGGTCCATCAATTAGCTCATTGTGTATATTGAATCTTAGCATTTATTTAGTTTATTGCTCTAATGATTTTTTTTGATGCAACTGCAGATCTGCTTGTGTTTGATTACATTTTCTGAGTTGTGTGTGTTTCATTTCCTGAGCGTGGTGTACTTGCTTCAATTTATTTTTTCCATTTCCTTTATGTTTAAAAGTTTGCCATTTCCTTTAGGATTTATGTTTAAGTGAACATGTTTGATTAATAGAGTTAATTATTTTTGTTTCAACAATTAAATTAAAAATAGTATATTAATTAACAAGTGCTTCTTATCAGTTTATTTCACAAGGAACATATATTAAGTTGTAGGAATTTAAACGGGAGTAATTATGGTATTAAAAAAATGTTCATTTAGTTTCATATTCATATTGCTTGGCACTATAAATAACTTGAATTGTTTTATAAATTGATCTTGGGATTGTAAGGAGATCATCACGTTCATTTAAATACCAAGATTAGTTTAAATACATTTTGAACATAACTAAAGTGCCAAGAATACTCTCGAAAATATCCTCACTCAGCTTGCATTGAATATTTTCATTTCCATCAATAGTATTTGCAAGCAACATTTTTAAGTACTGATTTTAAAATGAAATTTTAAGTACAAATCTTGAAGAAGCATTTTTAATAATAGATTTCGATTTCATGTTTTAGTATTTGCGAGTATAGATGACTGAGAGGTTTTTCATTTTTATTTCTTGCATAGATTATTAATTTGCGGTGTGTTATCTTGAAATGCCTTGTTTATTTTCCCGCATGATTTCCTTTCTGCATTAGATCTAGGGTTTTGATTGGAAAAATCCCCGAGGCCATATTTTGGCATATATTGTGCTACGTCTCTAAGTCTTACATTCCCCCGGGTTGACAATTTAAATGTGGGTGTAAATCTAGCATTTATACCTCCCAACAACAACTAGGATTAAAACTCTTTATTATAACTAAACAACTTTATCTAAACATTAAATCTTCTATCTGACAGATTCTCCTCCTAAACTTTGACCTTGATGATGTCCATCTCCTTGCTGTTAGACTGTATTGATTTTCTTCTTATCTACCCTGAAAGATATGAACATGCTCCCTGCAAAATAGCTATAGTGCTTCATTTATGTTTCTTTAAACCATATGTTGACCAACTTGTGCTGAAAAACATGTGGAAATGTCTTATTAAACTCATGTGACTTCGCCCTTCCAGCTGTGCCCAAACCAAACTTTTGAAGGACTTCCAAAACTGTTAACATTGCTGCGCTACGAAACTGTCTACTGTTTTCGTAGCGCAGAAATTTACCTTTGAAAACTTCACTTGGAACCTTCATTTTTTTGTGTTTTGCCATTGGATCTTCACTTGTGATCTTTATACATTCTTCAACAACATCAAGGTTTAAAAAACAAGCCTTTTCACCCTTTGAAACCTTGCAAAATTGTTCAAACTGCATCCTACAGCCGTTTCATAGCGCGCTACGAAACTGATGTGCATGACACCTATAGCAGTTTCGTAGCGCGCTACGAAACTGCTGTGTTTATATTTTCACATCTTTTTCCAAAATTTTAAGTTTCAAACCTTTACTACCATCCTTCTAGTTATATATAAGCTCTCATAATCAACAAAAACCAACTCTCAACTGCTTTCAAAAATGAAATCTTTACACATAACCCCAAAAATGTGTTAGGAGATGTCACTTACTTTTTACACTCATTTTTGTTGTGGGTGATCTTTAGGCTTTTCTAGCTATATTTCAAGATCTTCAACCTGCCTTTTAAGCCTTCTATTATTAGCTCTTAGTTTGGTATTAACCATCCTTATGAACTTTACTTCCTTGATTGCAGGGACAGTCCATATGTATAATTGATCCTGACTATTGATTAACTCAATGTTTGAAACCTTTTCTAGCTCCCACAGACCTTTAAATCTCTCAAAGTTTGACCTTTCTACAGCATGCATTCTCACTTTCTTCTTCAATTTATCAATTTCAATGTTTGCAAGTCTAAGTTTGTCTTTAACCTTCTCATAACTACTCTTTTCTCTCTGAGTATTAAAAACTCTTTTTCTGTCTTCTTCAAGAGTTGGAGATGATATATTTATGGGTTCTTCAAAAAAATTTGCATCCTCACCTCCTGTTTGGTCTGTCTCCATGTCTGGCTGCTGCAATTGCTTAGACCGCCTAGTCAAAGGTTTTCTAGGCTTAAAGACAAACTCTGACACTTCATCCTCAATTTTTTTTTTTTAGATGTTTTCAATTTCTTTTATTTGCCACCTGTATCTAGTTTGATGAAATCTGCTTGAACCAGGGGAGACTCTTCAATGTTAATAGCTTGTAATATATCATTCAAGTCACCTCTTAATTCCAATTTTTCATCTGTTACCATAACCTTACCCTTCTCCTTTGACTTTTGACTCCTAGTCAACTTCTTCCGAGCTATTTTACTAATTGACTGTTCTTGAATTGTCTCTTTGACACGAGTTCTCTTCTTTTGTTCAGATTGAGGAGTCCTTTGGATATTCAGTGATGTGTTTATCATTGGTTCCTTAACCTGTTTCCTGGGCTTAATCTTGAAAAAACTCCTTGATTTTTTTTCTGTAGGTTCAGTAGTCTTTGATGGAGATGTTTCTTTGACTTGAGGGCTAGCACCTATTCCTTCAACCCCTATTCCACTCAAAAAGAGAAATGAAAACCATTCTCTATTCACTTTTTGAAGCTCATGCAAAACTATTAACTTGACTAGACCATGATGAAATAATGAGGTTTCACATGCCTGAGTTTTCATCTATACTTTGTCTGCCATCTTGGCTAGATTTCGAAATATAAAGAAAGGTAAGTCTAGAGAGATTATTCCTGTGAAATGCAATAAGAGTTTAAAGTGGTAAGTGTACACCTTGTGGTATCTCCATTCATAGGTGAAGTACCTTTGGATGTTGTAGAGCAGATTGGCAAATGCATCCTTGACATAACTTCTTGGCACAACTTTGTTCAAATCAGTATCCATAAACTCTGGTTTCAAAAAGATTTTGCAGGGTTTCATTTCAAACCTAAAATTCTTGAACCATCTATCTTCCCCCCTTGGAATTTCTGTGACTGCTGATATAACTTCAGGAGAAATTGGTAAATTGAGAAAACCAAACTTTCTGTTTGACCCTGTGAAGTTAATAGCAAACTCTTTGGTAACCTGATTATGCCCTCCTTGAAGCTTTTCACAGAACCTCCAACACCCTACCTTCTTGAAGGCTCAACAGATTTATCTCTTGTGAGAGCTTCTAAACCTTCAGGTTCTATTATGAGACAGTGACCAGACCTGTGATTTCTTTTTTCTTCTGTCATCTTCCTCCTGAAAACCTTGTGTCTTCAGCAAATCTGTAATAAACCTCCTTGTTGGATGAACTAGCTCGCTTGAAAATTTGGTTCAACCTCGCTTGATTAGAAATCCTGCTTCAGCCAGCAATTATTTTCAAACTCACTTGATTAGCAAGTATCGAAACTGCTGACATAACATCAATTGGGTTCAGCCTTGCTTGATTTGAAATTCTTCCTCGCTTGATTGAAATTCTGCCTCACTTGAAAACTTAAGGAGAGCTCTGGTTTCTTATCATGAGCTTCTCTTTCAAATAATAGATATGCATGTAGTGTTTTCTTTGCATGAGACAAAACGGATAATAACCAACCCTTTTTCAAATTTGAAAAGGACCAATGACAAATGACCCCTAACAAATCTCATAATGATTTCATAATTGCTTTGGATGGTTGCATGCGTGAGGGAGGATTAGTGGATTGACACCTAATCATGAAAATTTAACCAAAATTGACGGATGTGATAGCTAAACCGAAAAATTTCAAATCCCCAATTTCGTAGCGCTGGTAATGTGATTTCGGGATTTTGCGTTACGAAAAGACCAGCATTTTCGTAGCGCAGAAGTAGTTTTTTACACTGAGCGCGCTACGAAAACGTGGTTTCGTGGCTTATTCAATTTTTTTTTTTTTTTAAAGACTTAAAATATGGTTTTCAAAACGTGGTATGAGACTTCTAAAGAATAAAGCAAGGTTTATGAACTTTATTTGGTGATGAAATGAGACTTGTAACCTATGGCTCAAACCCTATCTAATACCATGACTTAGGAGTTAGTATAAACTGACCAAGTTTAAAAAAATTTAATACTGATAACAGTGTAGATCTTATGATTACTTACAAGACTCTCAAAAACTTAAGCTATTTCCTGCAACACTAAAAGGAGCAGCTTTAAAGTGGTTCATGGGTTTAGTCACACAGTCTATTAGGACATGGAATGAAATGAAACGAGCATTTTTAGAGAGATATTTGGATTATTGCATACCCATTAATCATAAGAATGAAGTATTCAAAATGATGCAAAGAGAAGATGAGAATTTGGAGGATCTAATTGAAAGATTCAATTATAACATAAAAAGAGCTAAAATGGATAATTTAGATCAAGATACTTTAAAAGATATTTTGTTAAAAGCCATTAGAGATGAATGGATATATATTATCAACATGATGGGGAAGGGAGATATCTCTCAACTCTCATTACCTGACATTCGTGAATTATGTATCCATCTCTCAAGGGGAAAATAAAAAACTGGGAAAAATCCAAGAGATCCTTCTCTTGCTAGAGTGAATAAATCTGCAACTGGAACAGTAAGTAGGGCAGAAATTGGAAATATGCTTGATGAATTCAAAACAAATATTTTAGGTAGTCTTAATGAATAGATAGACACCCTTAAATTACAAAACAAGCAGAAATCCGAGACTGATGCCTTAGTTATTTTCTGTCCTAAATGCAGAAAGAAGCATGCTTTAAGAGAATGTCCTCTTGATGCAAAAGTCATAGAGACTTTTGTGATTTGTTCAGAAATTCATGAAACTAAAAGTTGCCCTTCAATTCCAGGTCTTATGGTTGTTTTCCAAGAAGAAGCAACTTCAAATCCAACCGAATCTCTTTGCTTTGTCTCTAGAATACCATGGCAGGAGCCATAAACTCAAAGTTTAACAACCAAATGTATACTCAACCCCCACAAATGTATACTACCAATATCCTCCATCTTATCCAAACTATCCTCCCCAAAAAAATCCTCAACAAAATCAACAACCCCAACTCCAAAACCAAAATCCACAACTTTCATTACCATTTCCACAAATACCGAATCAACTACCATCCCAACCATTTCCAAACCCCAATAGCAAAAATCCTCAAAATGCCTACATTATAGAAGGGCAACAATTTCTAACTTACATGATTACTCCACTAGATCTTAATGATGTTCAACTTAGATCTCGTAGAATAATAGAGAGGAAAAAACCTTCTGTAATTTTTCAAGAACAAGATAATTTTGAGGAAGATTCTCTAGTGCCAAATAAATTTTTTGAAGAAGGAACATCTCTTCAAAACCAGAATTCTGAAAATGAAAAACAAAAAAAACCAATAAACTCAACTCCTATCATAGAGGAACCATCAGTATCTATTTCTAACCCTCCTTTTCCTAAAAGATTAGAAGTTGATAGAGGGATAGAAAAACACATCATGTTTCCCAATTATGATTTTCTAGATGAAGTGAAAAATGTATGTATCAAAATTCCTCTGCTACAGGCCATTAAATATATTCCAATTCTTTCCAAAACAATAAAAGAGTTTAGCATGAAGAAACCAGGAAGAAAAACAAAAGAAATAAAAATAATTCAACAATTAGGAAAAATATTAGGAAAAATTGCAGACATAATGATGGGGAAAATTGCCATACAAAAATATTTAGATCCAGGAAGTCCAATTGTAAAAAGACATATCAATGGTGTTGAAATTCCAAATACATTGATTGATTTAGGAGCAGCTATAAACATCATGAGAAAACAAACCATGGAACAACTCAAGCTTCGTAATCTTTTGTATACACCTACATTACTGCAATTAGCAAATAGATCTGTAATCAAGCCAGATCGTGTATTAGAAGACATCTCAGTATCCTTAGATTCTTGGGAGTATCTTATCGATTTTATTATTTTAACTCCCAAGAACAATCTGGGAGGACACCCACTAATATTAAGAAGACCTTGGTTGGCTACAGTTGATGCTTTCATTAGCTGTAGATATGGTCACATGTATATCTCTAATGGTAACTCAACAAATAAATTCCCTCTATATCCTCCAGCAAAAACAATCACAGAATTAGAAGATGAAGAATGGATCGATGACTACAATGACATGCAACCTCTCTTTACTATTTCAAGTATCAGTGAAGATAGTCAAATCTTAAATTCAATAGAAAATTGTGAATCATCTTCAGAATATGAACATGATCAATTTCAAGAACAATGTAATATTGAATATTTGTCATCCAGGCATATGTCTCTATACTCTATGGAAGAGTTTGGTAACTCTACAGTTGAAATATTCCCAGGAAAATTTTTAAACATATACACAAACTTGGAAAGACTACAATAGGAAAAGTTAATCAAAAAATTACAACAACATTATTCTGCATATGCATGGAAATACATTGACCTTAAAGGACTTAGTCATAAGACTTGTATACATCACATCTAAATTGAGGAAAATTTTAAACCTATCAGACAACCTCAGAGAAGGATGGATTTGAATTTTAGGGAAATTGTGAAAGAAGAATTGCAAAAATTGCTAAATGTAAACTTCATTTACCTAATTTCAGATAATCGATGGGTTTCTCCCGTAGTGATTGTACCCAAAAATAATGGTAAGTGGAGGGTATGCATTGAATATCGAGGGTTGAATAAATCTACCCTAAAAGATCATTTTCCTTTACCTTTTATAGATCAAGTATTGGATACATTAGCAAGTAAGAAGTATTTCTCATTCTTGGATGGTTTTAGTGGTTACAATCAGATCCAGGTAGCACCTGAAGACCAAGATAAAACCACATTCACCTATCCATGGGGAACTTATGCCTACCGATTACTTCGCTTTAGTTTGTGCAATGCACCTACAACATTCCAAAGGGTAGTAATAGGAATTTTTTTCTAATTTAATACATGATTGTGTAGAGGTATATATGGATGATTTTATAGTTTATGGGAATTAATTTAAAGAAGCTTTAGAGAATTTGGAAATGGTTCTTAAAATATGTAAAGAAGAAAATCTTTCATTAAGTCATAAAAATGATTTATGATGTTTACTGAAGGGATTGTTTTAGGACATCACATTTCAGGAGATGGAATTAAAGTTGACACATCTAAAGTTGAAGTCATCTCCAAATTATTAATTCCAAGTTGTCAAAAGGATGTTAGAAGTTTTCTAGGATTCACAGGGTATTACAGAAGATTTATCGAAAATTTCACTAAAATAGCATCCCCACTCCTCAAGTTACTCACCAAAGTTTGTGAATTTAGTTGGAATCCTGATTGCCAAATGGCATTTGAAAATTTAAAAACAAAAATTTCTGAAGCACCCATCTTAAGAGGTCCAAATTGGAAACTACCTTTTCATATTTCAATACATTCTTCAGATACAACTCTGGGAGTTTTATTAGGACAAAAATATTTGATCCCCTATTCCATCTATTACACAAGCAAAAAATTGACTCCTACTGAGTTAAATTACACTGTAACTGAAAAATAATTCTTAGTTGTTGTCCATGCTATCAAAAAATTTAGACATTATATCACTGACTATGAAACCTTTATTTATACAGATCACTCTACAATTAGATACTTAACAAATAAAATTTTTACTAAAGGTAGAGTCACAAGATGGTTATTACTCCTACAAGAATTCAATATCACCATTCTAGATCGACCTGGAAAAAAGACACAGTTGTTGATTTCTTGTCGAGAATTCAAAATGTTAAAAATGATACTTCAGTAGAGGATAAGTTTCCTTATGAATATATTTTTGAAATAACTAATAAAACTCATTGGTTTGCAGATATTTCTAATTACTTAGTCACAAGAAAGTTACCTTCACACTTGTTTCCTAGAGAGAAAAGAAGAAGTATTCAAATAAGTGCACTTTACTCATGGATTAATGATGAATTGTATAAAACAGGTCTAGGTATCATTATCAGAAGGTGTGTTCGAGAAGATGAAATGCCTGAGATTCTTAAGGAATGTCATGGTGAACCCTGTGGTGGAAACTTTTCTGATAAGATGACAGCCTACAAAATCCTTCATTTAGGATATTATTGGCCATCCATATTTAAAGATACCAAAGAGTATGTAAAAAGGTGTGACAACTGTCAAAGAATGGGGAAACTTGTTCCTATAGATGAAATGATATTACAACCTCAGGTACTCATCCAACCATTTATAAAATGGGCTCTGGAATTTGTTGGACCAACCAATCCACCATCTAATCAAATTAAATATATTCTAGTATGTACTAATTATGTCACTAAGTGGGTAGAGGCTAAAGCACTTTCTTTTTGAGGATATCTTCACTCATTTTGGTGTCCCAAGAGAAATTGTGACAGATCAGGGATCCCATTTTACATCCAAGTTGGTGGAACAACTCGTGAACTACAAGATCAAGCACAAAAAATCCACTCCTTATCATCCACAAGAAAATGGTTATGTAAAGTCTACCAATAAAGTGATCGAAGGAATTCTCACTAAGATTGTACATCTACACAGAAGAGATTGGGCAGAGAGGCTTCCTGAGGCCTTATGGGCCTACCAAACCACATGGAGGAATACAACAGGACATACTCCATATGAACTTTTTTATGGGAAGCTAGTCCTATTTCCTATATAATTTCAGATCTAAGCCTTCAAGATGGAAATCCAATTGGGGTTTGACTTATCAGAAGCTCATAAGCATAGATTGGAGAAACTTAATGAGATTGATGAAATTAGGCAAGATGCAGTTCAAAGAACTAGTATAGTCTAGCAACAAAGGTCCAAATGGCATGATAAATATATCAAGGAGGGGATTGGGCACTTTTGTTCAATTCAAAGTTCAAAGAATTTTAAGGAAAGTTTCAGACTCATTGGCTTGAGCCTTATGATATTGAAAAAGTCTTTGACAATGGAGTAGTTAGGATAAGGACAATTGATGAAGAAAAGGTACCTCTTATTGTGAATGGACATCAATTAAAAGTCTATCACAAGCCAATTTCAAGAGAAAAATTTATCAAAATTTTCCAAGATAATACTGATATGAAGTTAGTGAAGAAGAATCCTTCGTCTTCCACAAATTAGTTTTTATTTTTCCTATATATATATATATATATATATAAGTGTGAAAACCAATCAATGATTGGCATCCTTATATAGAAAATATAGGATGAAAATTAGAAGCTCTGACATCTTATATTTTCCTTTCCATTTCTAAAAATCCAAAAAAAAAAAAAATTGTTCCCTTACTTTTCTGAAAATCAATCAAAAGTAGTACAAAACTACTTCCATTCTTCGACAACATTCCATTCTGCAACTGATTTCACAATCTGCAGTTCCATCACATTTTTATGGCCTACTGAAGCAAGAATAGTGAGCACAGGAAATTGAAGGACTCCATTTGAATACCATCATGCTAAAGGATAACCGAAGAATCAACACCAAGGAAATAACAACAAAAGGTTAGTTCTAAACGTAAGTTACATAAATTTATTTAAATAACAAGGTAAAAAACATCAGCATGTATAACGTAAATGATGATATGCTACCTCAACATGTCATCATTTGATTTTATTGGGACTCCTATCATGACATAGATCAACCACATCATCCGCATTATGTTTCATAATAGTCCACAATGGACTCCCCCATTTATGATTAACGGTCATGCCCTCTTGCCGTAACCTATCCATCTACGTTTCTTAAAACCCCATCAAATATCCATCTAATTCTTTCCTACAGACCCTTGACGTCCTTCATCAAATCCGCAACTCAATTAACTTCATATAGAGAAGGATAATTATGAAGGCTAGACTCTTCACAACAGAAGACATGGGTTTGATAGTCAGGACTGAACCGATGGGAGCTAAATATAAGGAGGGATATCCTCATATCAAGGAGATGTTGCAGAAGGCTAAGTGGCTCAAGTTTACAGAAAAATTTGATGGTTTCCACAAAGAGATCACTAAGTATCTTGCGAGGTATTTTGATGGAACAAAATTCGAAATAGGAGACATCAAGTTCTCAGTAACCGAGGCACTCATAGTTGAAGCCACATAGCTCCCAAGAGTTTGAGAAAGGTGGTTCAAAAACAAATAATTTCACAGTGAATCATGGAAAGTTGTCATAAGAAAACCAAGTATGGATACTTCTATTTTTAGAAAGGGTATTCCTAGCTCAGCACTCAAGAACAAATGGAGGAACATGCTTTTAATTCCACAAAATTTTATCACTTGTGAAGGCAGATTTGGCTACATGTATGTATATCATATTCGATTGTTGATGAAATTTTTAGAGGATGGTGAAATAAATCTTCCTTTCTTTTTACTGAATAACTTAAAAAGAATGTCTACAAATGTGCAAAAGACAATTCAGTTTATAGATACCACTATGCACCATCATGGGTTGGTAAAAATACTTCTTGAATTTCATTTGAAAAGTATAGGATATTGTTGGGAGAAATTTCTGATCATAAACCATTTCCAAGATGAGCCATAGAAGCCTAAGGAAGACAAGACTAGAAAAAGTAGAAGAAAGAAGAGTGACACAAGCATTGAAGACAGACCTGCATCTCCCCTACAAAAAAGTGATGTGGAACTCACCCTTGCAGAACTGATGAAGAATAAGAAGCAGGGTAAAGTTAAGATAGGAGGTAAAATAGAAAAGAAGAGCAAGGTTACAAGTGAAGAAAAATTAAACCTTCTATAGCTGAGAAGGAGCTATAGACTCCAAGGTTCATGAAGAAAACAATACCACAAGAGACAGAGATTATAAATTTATAAGAAGAACCTCCAATACCATCTCCCACCAATATGTCTCCTCCACATAGCCCCGAAAATTCTCTTATACATAATTTTGAAGGCAGTCCCAACAAAATATCTCCAGACATAGACCCAGTACAACAGGAGATATATGACTACATAGAGTCATTAGAGAAGATAAATGCAATAGTGAATCTAGAACCACCTATCAATCCACAAAAACCTCTAGTTGATACCCTTAAACAAGAAATCTATGAGCTAGAGATATTGAATAGGCATATTAAATAGGAGAATGAAGCTTTAAAGCAACAAAACTGATTGGAGAAATTCATTAGTGGTAATACCATCCTGCACTTGGGACTGTGGTACAAAAAGAACAAAACGTTAAAAAGAAAGAACAAATCATTGAACAGGGAAATCATCAATCTCAAATACAAACTCCTTATGAGGAAGCCCAGGATGGTAGTCACTTCAAAGAAAAGCAATAGGAGAAAACTGGATGTATTAGCAGAAGTGTCTAAAAAAATGCAATAGGATAAGGAAGTTCACATTTTTGGTAAATTGCATGAGGACATGCAATGAATTATTAGTGGGGGTATGTTGAACCTCACAATTGTCTTTTCTCTGACATCCTTTCTCATCACCTTTCCTTACCTTTTCATAAGTTCATACACTCCAATCAATGATAAATGTCATGTTTTATCTCAGGGAATGTATTTGAATGATTTCTATGTTATATTCTGATGTTATTGTTATTTGAATGGATTTTTGTATATCAGCTACAAAACACAACCTATTCTATAGTTAATTGTTGTTTCTGAAACTACTTTTATGGTTTGATAGGTTCCGAGGAGAAAATAAAGGAATGGGCCACATGGGCATCTCCAATTTGATCTACATATGGATTTCATCCTATAGAATTGGTTGAAATCGACAAAAAAGGGTGCCTGTGATCGTGGTTAAAGTCTAGTCAAAGGACATAAGTCGAGAGTGAAGAACACTTGTTTTTCTCTAACGTAGCAAATCAAGAAGTCATTACAGTCATCCCAACACGAGATGTCCCACAACGTATTGAAGCCTGCGCTGGACATCCAGACACGCAGCGCATGCAAATAACGGATTTTACCAAGAGGGGGATTATTCATAATGCTATCGTCCCATATATTTATTTGTTTGCCATTACCCGGGATCCAGAACGCGTGATGATTGATCAAAGAAATGGCCCGAGCACAGAGTTTGAGCAGATGTGATCCGTTTTTTTAGAGGGGGTTGTCAAGGCAGCGTTCCTTTTCTCGCGGAGGTATTTCTTCCACAACACTTTTTGCACCCAACTTGGTTAAGAAGCAATGAGCCTCCAAATTATTTTAGTCCCCATAGCCATGTTTTGAGTGCGGAGGTCTTTGAAGTTCAACCCTCCTTCCATTAAAGGCTTGGTGACTCGCGCTAACAAGAGGGATTCTCTTATCATTTTGTTTACCACCTTTCAAAAATAACCTTCAAGTGAAATCCTCCATTTTCCTAATAATGCATATAGGATCCAAAAAAACAGAGAATTGGAAGATAGGAAGACTATTAAGAACAACCTTCACTAGCACTAACTTACCAGCAAGGTTGAGCCAAGAGAAACCCCAGGCCCAGATCTTGAGTTTGAATTTGTCTAATAGAGGGAGCCAATCTCTGTTGAAGATTTTTTTATGGAAGATAGGGAGGCCCAGATACTTGAACGAAGACCAGTTGGAAGAGGCAGCAAATCCCATACATCTGGAAATGGCACTAAGAATGCTAGCAAAAATGTTCCAACAATAAATATGACATTTCCCGCTATTTATATTGCTGCCCATTGCATCACAGTATTCATCCAATGCTTCTTTGAACCTTGAAGCAGAAAGCACAGAGGCTGCACCCAGCAACATAGAATCGTCGACAAACAAAGCATGATTTATATTTTTAACTCCTCTTGCAATGTTAAGGTCTAGAATCTCTTGATCAAGTTGCTTCTTGTCTAAATAAAAACTTAGAACGGAGGCTTGAAGAACAAAGAGGAGTGGAGAAAGAGGACACCCCTGTCGAAGCCCTCTTGTAGCTTTGAAGAATCCCACTGCTCTCCCATTCACCAGAGGGGCGATCCAAGGCTCAGAGATACAAGCACGAATCCAATTGATAAAATCAGTCCCAAATCCAAACTTGTGCATAACATCCAAAAGAAA
The DNA here is from genome assembly GCA_034641835.2 of Pinus albicaulis. NCBI lineage: Eukaryota > Viridiplantae > Streptophyta > Pinopsida > Pinales > Pinaceae > Pinus > Pinus albicaulis. The sequence goes on along the minus strand of CM076583.1, from coordinate 553,639,958 downwards.
TTTGTGTCTAACATGATCAAAATCATTAGCTAGATCTAGTTTGACAACCATACCCTTTTCTTTACGTTGCAGGCTTGAATGGATCGCCTCTTGTACTAAGATAAAATTGTCCACAATCTGCCTCCCATGAACAAAACCACCTTGATTCTCCGCGATAATATTGGGAAGGATACTTTTCAATTTGTTGGAAATCACCTTGGTTATCAACTTGTAGCCTATGTTTCATAGAGAAATAGGTCGAAATTTGTTGAAAGCATTGGCTCCCTTTTCCTTTGGGATGAGGGCAAGTAAGGTAGAGTTAGTGATGCCCCCAATTTTTTTACAGGCTTGGGATTTCAAAACCATTTTTTACAAATCCTTTTCCACAATCTGCCAAAAATTTTGAATAAATCTAGCAGTAAAACCATCTAGTCCGGGGGTTTTGTCGGGCTCCATAGCAAAGAGAGCAACCTTTATTTCCTTTTTAGTGGCCTTTGCTTCTAGGTGTTGATTCATCCTGGAGGTTATATTTGAGGGGACCACATCTAGGAATTTAGAATTTTGGTCAATCAAACCTTCTCCACTGTAAAGATTTTTAAAATGAGAAAAATCTGCCCTTTTAATACTCATGAAGTCATTGTGAGTTATGGAATCTTCTTTGATTTCTGAAATAGAGTTGAATCTTCTTCTCTCTTGCGCTTGTTTGTGGAAGAAGGAAGTGTTTCTGTCTCCCGCTTTAAGCCAAAGGCTACGAGATTTTTTTCTCCAAAATTCTTCCTCTGACAGGAATGCATTATGAAACTTCTGTTGTAAATCTGCCTCCCTGTCTAGAACTTATTTTGTAATTTATGCATCTTCCATTTGCAAGTGATGGAGCTCAAGACTGATTTGGACATGCTTTCTTTCTGTCACTGGGTTAGGGAGGATTTTGGCCCAACTTTTTAGTGCAACTTTCACTCTTCTGAGCTTTTCCTCCCAAACGAAGAAAGGGGAGCCCTTGACAGGCATCCTCCAACTTTCCTTGAAATGAGAACTGTAATTCAAATTTTCTCATTAATGGTTTATAAACTGAGGCTAGATGCTTGTAAGTATATCTTTGGGCATAGCACATTGTAGTAGAGATTTATTTTTTACTAGAGGTTATCTCAAAATTTATTTAAGGTAACATGGATCTAAATTTCTTATGAACTTTCAACACCATAAAAAACTTTGGTGCAAATTGTTGATCAATCCTCACTTGGTTAGGGTTATAAATGTTAATGAAAATTTTGTGTGCATGCATGAGAGTTTGGTGCAAATGCACAATGTTGTGTAGCATTAGTGTCATAAATATGGGATAGTGCGAAGCATAGTTTTGAAGATTAGTCTAAGTTGACTTGTACCTAATCAACTCAGTCAAGTTGATTATTGGTTGAACGGTTAATTGTTGGTTTAATGGACAAAAGATCTTGTAGGCCCAAATACCACAGGGAAAAATGGAGCCCATCATGGGGTTCTCTTTGTAATTCTCCACCACTGCTACCTTCCATGCTTCCTCAAACTCCTCCCAACCTCAATATCAGTGCTAGTAGTAGCATGAGCAACAACACTACGCTTAGTAGAACTAGAAGAACACATTTTCCAAACTACACGAGAACTACTTCCCTCACGAGTCACCATGTGCCATGCTTGGTCTCGGTGGTTTGCTTCCTTCAACTCCTAGTTCAACTACCATATCTTCATTGGAACCAACACCCCGAACTCCACTAGACAAAGTTTTACCATTTTGTACTAGTGATTCGCCATTTGTACTCGTGATTCGCCATGATTTTACAAGATAATATAATCTCGTGAGAGATTCGCCAAAAAAATTATATATACATATTATATTATTAATAAAATCGCCTTCCCTTTTTCCTATGTATCATGGGGATTCACCCATTTATTATACATATAAATTTAGGGGGGTTCTTAAAATTCTCCCTAGTTAGATGGGCCTTAATTTATGTCTAATTTAGAGGTCCATCAACTTAAAATTAAAAAAACGATCAAAATGTTTTGTTTTACCTATGGCACCCCATCACTTGCCATCAGGAAGCACAAGCTTTGGGTCATCACGTAAATCCATCCCTGTGTATGGATAGTCTTCAATAATAATGAGTTGCATGTGCAACCATCAGAAGAAGACTGGTGTGAAACTCATAGATGATGGACTTGCATGTCTATACATGAGATCCACCCATCTCCTCATCTATTGGACTCCCGGTTCTGGGAGCTCGAGCAAGATATGTTGTGGTCGTAGTAATGGAATACGCTCAAGGCAAATGAAATAAAAATTGAACCATACACAAAGTTCTTCAACCGTCCATCTCTTTCCTTGGTGAGTTGTTCTTTCATGTTTGTTGGTACTCCCTCGCTCTAGTTTAACATTGTAGGCTCTATACACTCTAAAGCATACTGCATTTGGGACCTATTATCCAGATGTAGGGTAGTGTTGTCATCAAATATAGTAATCATAAAAAAGATTTTCCTCAAAGGAAAAAATACCACATCCTTTATCTCTATTTTCCTAAGTCGACTATTAAAAAATCCTTTATATCAATGAGTGCTAAGTGGACCGTTCAAAAATCATGAGAAATCAATCATTTATGACTACCTCTCATGGAAATGGTCATAGATGAATGACTTACTTAATGCAATTGAATCCCAAAAAATGATATCTAATATAATGAACTGCGAAAACCCCTCAATACTTAAATACAATGAGTGAAGGGATCTCTTCTTGAATGGTTCATGAGGCACAATACTTGCTAAGGTTTTGCAAATGGAGTATCAAGATAAGTGGGATTGATTGTGGGGAAAAACTCCACATGAGATCCACCCATATCCTTAGTCTGCTCTCTGCTTCTTATTTCATCAAGGTCATTTAACTACAAAAGGAATTGTTGTTGTGCTTCTAAGAGATCCAAACCGAATTGGACTGCAGTTCCCAATGTTTTAATCTGGAATTTGATTGTTAACAAAACCTGCTTCCCGTACACCGACTCATAAGTTGTATGACCTGTATTGTTCCTCCAAGTATTTATGTAAGCCCATAATGCTTATGGTAATCTATTTGCCCAATCCTTATTATGAATATTTTTTGTTTTTGTAAGGATGGACTCGATCACCTTGTTTGTAGATTCTACCTGGTCATTTTCCTGTGGATTGTATGATGTAGAACTCCTGTGTTGAATCCTGTGCTGATCTAAAATTCCTTTTACCATATTAAAACAAACTGAGTTCCATTGTCAGTAAAATTTCCCTTGGAACGCCAAATCGAGTAAAAATTTCATTAAATAAAAAATCAACAAAAACTCTTTCAGTAGCAAAAGGAACAAATCTAGTTTCTACCCATTTTGTTACAAAATATGTACACACCAAGATATATCTTTTATTTAAATATGTCAGGGCTATACGTCCCACAAAATCAATGGCCCATTTTTCAAAGGGCTTTAACATGACTTGAGGGCATAAAGTAATTTCATCGGCTTGACCAAGTTGGCCCATTTGCTGACAACTATCACAATGCTTAACATATTGTTTTGAATCCTTAAACAAAGAAGAACAAAATTATCCAGCCTGAAGAATATTATATGTTGTTCTCTTATCAACAAAATGACCCCCACAAGGCTCATCATGGGCATCTCCCAAGATATCAAACACTTCCTCTTCTCTCACACATCTATGACTATGAGGAATTTTTTTCAAAGATCTTCCTCCTTTCATGAGAGGATAGGTATGGTGGTGATTTTCCTGTGACAAGGTAATTATCTATGTTAGCAAACCATGGAGATTTTGTCGAAACAAAAAAAAAATCTCATTAGGGAATGGATCATCTATAGGAATTGCTTGACCAGGATTATCCAATCTAGAAAGATAATCAATTACTATATTTGATTCTCCTGGCCTATCAAATATAGTAATGTTTAAATATTGTAGAAAAAGCAACCACCTAGTTATCCTACCGCCAGTTAAAGGTTTTTTTATTAAGTATTTTATGGAAGAATGATATATATGTATAAACACTTCATATAATGTAGTCTAGTGTCTGAATTTTTTAGTAGCAAAGACCAAAACTAGAAACTCTTTCTTAGTTATTGTATAGTTAATTTCAACATATGACAAGTTCTTACTGATGAAGTAAATATAATAGGATTGTCGATTTTCTTCCTATCCTAAAGTTGCACCAATGGCTATTTTTGAGGCATTTGAGGAAATATGGAATGGAAGGGACCAATTGGGCCTCCTCAAGGCTGGTTCATGTTCCAATTTTTCCTTCAAATTCTCAAAATATCATTGACAAGCTTCAGTCCAAGACAAATCACTATCCTTAGCTAGTAATCGAAAAATAGGGGCAGATATCCTAGAAAAATTATCAATGAATCTTCGGTAATAACTCGCATGTCCAAGGAATCCTGTCACTTACCTGTTATGAAACCAACTCTAAAAATAGAAGAAAAGAGATATCAACGCCTTAGAAATCAACCACTACGAGGGGGAAACCTCCATTACATTACATAAATGAACAATTCTTAGATGACACAAATGAAAAAACCTCCTTTTTATATATGGGATTCCATGGGGTCACAATATAATCCTAGCCGACCTAACAACAATAATGTAAGGGCACAACAATAACATGGGATTTTATGGAGCACAATAATAAAAATATGGGGACTATAGGGGTAGAAAAATAACAATAAGGGGGCTACACTAACAACAGCAAGGGACTACACTAGTAATATAGGGACCTAACATGCCCCTCTCCTTCAAAAAAGTGTTGTCATCAATGCTTGAGTAGCTCTGGTTGCTTCTATATAAAATTCTCATCTTCCCACGTGGAATCTTTGGTGGGTAAGTTCTTCCACTTGATGAGATACTTTGAAATTGATATATTTCATAGCTGTTGAGTTCTTGTTTTTGAGACTGCTTCAGGTTCCAATATGATTTTTCCTTCCTCATCAAGTTCTAGCAATATGGTTTGAACTGAAAGTTTGTCACCTATAACCTTCTTTAAGCATGAAAAATGGAAAACTGGGTGCACTAGAGAAGAAGGAGGAAGCTCCAATTTGTATGCCATAGTACCAATTTTTTGCAACACCTTGTAAGGACCATATTACTTTGGCAATAATTTATTATACTTCTTAGCTTTCTTGAGGGACATTTTTTTGTATGTTTTTTGACGTAAAAATACTCAGTCTCCTACATCAAAAATTCTCTCGCTGCAATGTTGATCTGCCTGTTGTTTCATTCGATTTTGTGCCAAATTTAGGTTATCCTTTAAGAGTGGGAGAACTTGTTTTTGATGCTAGATGTGATCTTCCATTACTTGAACCTTATAATTTTCTTTTAAAGATGATATGATGGACAGTGGATGATATCCATAAAGTGCCATAAATGGGGTTATTTTTCCTACAATATGGAAGGAAGTTTTATACCACCATTCAGCCAAAGGTAACCACTTGACCCATTGTGTTTTTTTATGAGATACAAAACAATGAATATATCTTTCCAAACATTTGTTCACTATCTCAGTTTGCCCATCAGATTGAGGATGATAAGATGAGCTATGAGCTAGTTGAGTACCCAAACAAGAAAATAATTCCGTTTAAAAATTTCTAGTGAAACTAGGATCTTTGTCGCTTACAATAATCTTTAGGTTTCCATGTAGCTTTTGATTTTTTTCCATAAATGTAGTAGCAACTTTCCTTGCTTTAAATGGATGAGATCATGCACAAAGTTTGCATACTTGTTAAGTCTATCAACTACCACCATGACGACACTCTTTCCTTCAGACTTAGGTAAACCTGTGATAAAATTCATTGAAACCTCCTCCCAATGTTGAATTGGAATGGATAAAGGTTGTAGCAGACCCGGGGTCTTAATTGTCTCAACTTTATTTTGCTGGCCAACCAAACATTCCGCCACAAACTTTTGAATATCATGTTTAAGGCCATCCCAAAAAAATTCTTTCTTCACCCTGTGGTAAGTTTTTTAAAATCCTGAGTGTCCTCCTAAGGGAGAGGTTTACAATTCCAAAAGAATATTTTGTTTTAGTTGGGAATTATTACAAATATATAAGTGACCTTTGTAACATAAGGAACCATTTTTCCAACTAAATGTATCAGATGTATTGGCATCTTGTTGCAACTTTTGAATGAGTGTCCATACTTCTTCGTCATTCTTCCATTCCTCCTTTGCTTCAGTTATCCAATTTGGTTGGATAATAGCAATGGAAAATATACATGCTTCCACCTCCTCCTCCTTTCTTGAGAGTGCATCTGCAACAACATTTAACTTCCATTTTTTGTAGATGATTTCAAATTCATAACCCAACATCTTTTTGACCCATTTTGTTGCTCTTCTGGAGATAGTCTTTGTTACAAAAAGTATTTAAGACTATCATGCCAGTTTTTACCTTGAAGTGTATTCCCATTAGTTAAGGTCGTCATTTCTTTAGTGCATGTAGTATTGCCAAAATTTCCTTCTCATAAATAGCTTTCTGTAAATATTTTCCTTTGATTGGACAACTTTCAATAGCAATGAGTCTTCCTTCTTGCATTAAAACAACACCAATTCCATTTCCTGAGGCATCACATTCCACAATAAAGGGTTTTGTGAAGTCTGGTGTAGCTAATATTGGTGCTAGGAACATTGCCTCTTTAAGATGTTCAAAGGCCTTAGTTGCTTCAGGAGTCCATGAAAATGCATCTTTCTTCAATAATGTTGTTAGAGGTGCTTCTATTTTCTCATAATTCTTAACAAACTTGCGATAATATCTTGTCAACTCGAGAAATACTCGCAATTGCTTTATGGTTGTGGGGACTTTCCATTCCTTAATGGCTTTAATTTTGTTAGGGTCTACCTTAACACCCTCCTGAGATACAATATGACCTACATATTCCACATCTTGTACTCCAAAGAAACATTTGGAGGTTTTTGCATATAATTGTTCCTCCTCCAATAGTTTGAGAACCCCATCAACATGTTGAACATGATCCTTCCAAGACCTATTGTAGATTAGTATATCATCAAAAAATACTAACGCAAAATTTATAAGGAAGGGTTTGAAAATGGAATTCATAAACCGTTGAAATGTAGAAGGTGCATTGGTAAGGCTAAAAGGCATAACTAAAAATTCATGACCCTCATGAGTTTGAAATGTTGTTTTCGGAATATCTCCAGTCTTCATTCTAATTTGATGATATTTTGAACAAAGATTCAACTTGGTAAAATAAATTTATCCATGTAATTCATCCAATAATTCATCAATCATAGGACTAGGAAATTTATCGTTAATAGTGAGCTTATTGAGTTTCCTATAATCTATAGACATGCGTCATTATCCATCCTTCTTGTACACCAATACCACTGGAACAGAGAAAGAAATTTGACTAGGTTGAATTATACCAGCCTCTAACATTTCTGTAATCATACGTTAAATTTCACTCTTTTGGACATAAGGATATCTGTAAGGCCTGATGTTTGGAGGAAAACTTCCTGGAATCAAATGAATAGCATGATAATAATCATGAATAGGTGGGATTCCTTTGGGAGTTTCAAACACCTTGGAATTATTGTCCACAACTTTTTGGAGATCTGGAGAAATATATTATTTTGATGTTGGAACGTCTAGTGAGCATAATTGTGCAATTATGCCTCGTTGTTATTTATTCAGAAGCTTTGTCATGACATTTGAGCTTGTTATATTTCTCGAATTCCTTGTGATACCCCGTAATTCAATTTCCTTTCCTTCTGAAATTATTTTCAAAAAAAGTTTTTGAAAATTAAAAGATACCATCCCCAAATATTGTAACCATTGTACTCCTAGTAAAACATCAACACTTCCCATTGGTATGGAAAGAATTGGACTATTCAATACATATTCACCCATGGTTATCTTGATATTATGGAATTTTCCAGAGCAATTTATAGTTCCTCCATTTGCAACCATCACTTGACACTCTGGTATTGGGTATAGGAAGAAATTCAATTGCTTGGCTACCTTACAATGATTAAAATTATGGGTACTACCCGAATCAATCAACACTATTACATTTTTCTTCTTGATATTGTTGAGATTCAATAAGAAGATCCTAGTGAAAATTATGCACCTACACTAGGATGGAGCCTCGGGCTATTTTTAGGTGGATGTCTATTTATAGATGCATGAGAAAATTCTATTTATAGATATATGTGCAAGTTCTATTTATAGATTGCATGTCTCATTATAGATGCATATCGACTATTATTATCCCTTGATATTAGTTGGAAAATAAACAATAATCTATTCTCAATGAGCACTTGGAAATAGTTAACTGAAGTGGGAAATCAGTTAGCTATAGGAATTTTGAGTTGAGTGGTTGTTTGGTGGGACATGCAAGTGGACTTAGCTATAATTGAGTGATTCGAAGTTGTAACATAGTTGGAAGTGCAGTTATGAAAGTTGTAAATTAGTTTAATTCAGTTAAGTGAGTTAAACTCAGTTGTGTTAGTTATAACTGAAGATACACTAGTGAGAGATCAAGTGAATTAATTATTGATTATGTCACAATCAGTGGCCTCACATGCAACTGAAGATTTACGAGTATTAAATGCATGCATGTCAGATCCAGTGGAGACCCAGTTGAGATGTAGGTGAAAGGGACAATTGACTATCAGTTATGACATTATCAGTTGCACACATGCAACCAAACACACATTATATGTGCCCATGAGGATTGCACAGTCAAGGCAAGCAGGATTTCATTCATTCAGGGATTGCTATCAGCTGGGATTGCGAAGTGGAGGCAGGTTGTTTGGAGATAGTAAATTGGCTAACGAACTTGACAATTTTTGTATGACAGTGTGAGGTCGTTAGCCATTGTACTGAGAGCTCTTATATTGGAGCTTTGTATGTAATTAATTCATGAACCGTGATATAATACATAATAGAATATAGTGGGGTTTTTAGCTATATTCTTTCCCCGAGTAAATTATCTGTGTTATGTGTGATTGATCTTTCTTCATGATATTGTGATTGGCGATTGTGTTTCAAATTCCACAAAGATTTGTAGAAGCGATTATGTATTTAGCAGTAGCATACTATTGTTACATCAGGGTAATCCAGGCAATACATTTTTTGTATTAAATTTCTACATGGTATTAGAGCACAGGAAATTGCAATTTTAAAGCAAGGGTTGAGTTTGTTGGTGGAAATAATTTGAATTTGCAAAGAGACTTTATTGGTGCTACAGGTGATTCAAGATCGAAATGGATTTCAATGGCTTGAGGTTAGGTTATGCACTTGAGGGCAGCTCGAACTACATTTCTTGGAAGGACAGGATGGAGGTGGTTCTTGAAGATAATGGCTTGAAGGAATTCATTCACAATGATGTTCCTAAGCCTACTTCATCAGATGCTGCCAATCTTGATGCATGGCAAAAGAAAGTGGCAAAGGCAAGGAGGATTCTTTTGGAGGGAATACGATAACACATTGTCTCAAGCCTCCATGGGAAAGCCACACCATATTTTATGTGGAAGGCTTTTATGGATCTTTTCCAAAGCAGTGAAAACCATAGAAAATTGGCGCTCAAAGATAAACTGAGGAAGATCAAGATGGAAAAGGGTGACAACATTCCAAAGTATCTCACGAAGTTTGTCCAATGTCGGGATGAACTGAGGAGTGTGGGAATAATTGTTGTTGATGATTATTTGGTGATCTTGGCTCTCTTGGGACTTCCTAAGAGTTTGAACAGTTATGAAGGCTCTGTCAACGGACGGGAAAAATTGCCAGATTGGGAATGACTGTGGTCAAATCTGGTGCAGGAGGAGTTCATGCAGAACACCAAAGATGGCTCTTCATCAAAGCATGATGATGAAGAGGATTTTTCTTGGATTCCAAGGCGAAGAAGGGGAAGGGGAAGAAATTCCATTCTAAATTTGAGTCCAAAGGAAAGAAGTTGGATATGTCCAAAGTGAAGTGTTTTCACTGTCACGAACATGGGCATCTTTCTACTAACTGTCCGCAAAAGAAGAAGAACAAGAAGGTTGCTAGAGTTGTCGTTGGTGAGGCCCTTGGCTCGCAATTTGAACTTGAATTCTATTTTATCGCATGCATGGTGTCAAGTGCATTGGGATCGGTGTGGTATTTGGATAGTGGCGCTTCCTTTCACATGACGGGAGATAAATAAATTTTTAGTGACTTGGAGGAGAAAGATATCTAGATGCCTATAGAGATGGGCGATGATGGATGATACAGTGCGACTGCCATTGGTACCATTACCTTTCAGAGGGAGTCAGGAAAACCATTTCAATTGAAATATGTTATGCATGTTCCAAGTCTGAAGAAAAGTTTGGTCCCAGTCGCAATGTTGGAGGACAGAGGCTATGACGTTGTTTTCAGCCATGGAAAAGCTTTCTCACAACATAAAACAATGGGTCAAGCGAAGAGGATAGGGATTCAAGTTAAGAATATCTACAAGCTTTAGGTAGATGGCTACGATGCCATGACGGACAAGGTGGAAAAAGTGGTGAGTCGGGACGAGGGCGAATTATGGCATAGGAGATTGGGCCATCTTCATCATGGAGCCTTGAAATTCATGCAACAAATATATACTGGACTTCCAATGGGAACACTTGCTCAGTTAGATCAGTGCAAGGGTTGCACCATGAGGAAGTATGTAAAGTCCACCTTTCATGAGAAGGAGAACCATGCTTCGGGGATTCTTGAGAGAGTTCACATAGATGTGTGTGGACCATTCTCGATTTCTTCAACAAAAAAACATAAGTACCATGTTATTTTTGTTGATGAATTTTCTCGTAAATGATGGATCTTCTTCATGCAGAAGAAGGATCAAACATTCTCAAAATTTTGTGAGTTTAAGGCATTGGTGGAGAAAGAGTCGGGGAAGCAAGTGAAGATTCTGAGGAGCGATAATGGTGGAGAATACATCTCTAACGAATTCAAGAACTTCTGCAGCAAAGAAGGAATTCTCATAGCACCTCATATTTTTATGTGCATGTGAGCAAGGATGCCAAGAAGACGCTGGAGATGACTGCTGAAGTTGGGATATTTGTGGGGTACACAGAAACACCCCATAATTATCGTGTGTATTTTCCAAACAGTCGAATCACTGTTGTGTGAAGGGATATAAAATTCGATGAGGGGAAAGTCATGTGGTTGTCGCTTGAGAGGGACTTGGACTTGCATGCGGAGAAGGAACTGTTGGTTCCCAAAGATGAGTCTCTAGATGTGGATCAGCCACAGGAGGAGGTTCATGGAGTGGAGGATTCCACTCATGTAGAGCCAACCAGCAGAATTGGCAGAAGGCGTACCATTGAAGCTGATAAGCTGAGATTTGATGCTACACAGAATGTAGGAGCCCCTACTTCACAGCGCAAACAAAGACAATCTCCTTACTGATTTAATGGATACATGGCTCTCATGAGCAAATGTATTGTGACTGAACCATATTCCTTTCAGGAAGCAGTGCAGGAGCCCACGTGGGTAGATACAATAGTGGAGTATGACTCCTTTGTCAAAATAGTGCTTGGGAAATTGTTCCAAGGCCGGTTGATAAATCAGTGGTAGGTTCGAGGTGGATCTACAAAGTAAAGCAAGCTGCTGATGGGAGTGTTGGGAAATACAAGTCCAGATTTGTGGCCTAGGGCTACAGACCCATGGATACTCCTCTTTTATTTAACTAGAGGAAAGAGGATGCTACTTTTGGAGAGGTAGTGGATGCTACTATCTATCAACAATTAGTGGGTTTGCTAATGTATCTAGTGAACACGAGACCAAACATTTGCTATGTGGTTAACTAGTTGAGTCAAGCGATGGTTAAGCCTACCAAGCTCTTTTGGAAGGCGAGAAAGCTTGTCCCGAGATACCTGAGGGGCACATTTGAGTATGGTTTATGGTACAGAAATATGGATGAGGTGAAGTTGCATGGCTTCATGGACGCAGATTGGGCAAGCAGCCCATCAGACAGAAATAGCACAAAAGTGGTAAATTAGTTTAACTCAGTTAAGTGAGCTAAAATCAGTTGTGCTAGTTGTAACTGAAGATACACTAGTGAGATATCAAGTGAAATAATTATTAATTAATTCACAATCATTTTCCTCACATGCAACTGAAGATTTACTATTATTAACTACATGCATGTCAGATCTAGTGGATACCCAGTTGAAATGTAGGTGAAAGGGATAGTTGACTATCAATTGTGACATTATCGGTTGCACACATGAAACCACACACACATTGGATGTGACCATGAGGATTGCGCAGTCAAGGCAAGTAGGATTCCATTCATTCAGGGATCATTGTCAGCTAGGATTGCACAATGGAGGCAGGTTGTCTGGAGACAGTAAATTGGCTAAGGAACTTGCCAATTTTTGTATGACAGTGTGAGACAGTTAGCCATTGTACTGAGAGCTCTTGGATTGGAGCTTTGTATGTAATTGTTTCATGATCCATGATATAATACATAATAGAAGATAGTGGGGTTTTTATCTATATGCTTTCCCCGGGTAAACTATCTATGTTATGTGTGATTGATCTTTCTTCCTGATATTGTGATTGGTGATTGTGTTTCAAATTCCGCAAATAATTGTAGAAGCGATTATGTATTTAAGAGTAGCATATTATTGTTAGATCACGAGAATCCAGGCAATACATATTTTGTATTAAATTTCTAAATATATGTCCTTCTATCTTGAGAGTTTGAGGAGTGGTAATTACTGTCAATACATTAAAGGATATGGTAAGACTCATTTCTTCTTTCTCTAAGGTTGGTTCCTGGTGTATATCCTCTTCCTTTGAAGTTTCTTGTTCATTTTCTTCCTTCTCTTCACAATCTATGTAAAATAATTTCTTCTCAGCACACCTTTTTTTTAATTTTTTTACAGGAATGGATATTGTTTTATATTAAATCCTTGGCATGAATGCCTCGAATTAGATTACAAAAGATGAGGGAAAATCCCAGTTTTCCTCACCTACCAGGAATTCAATGACCCGGATACTTATATGGCAGTACTTCTTACATATAGAAATTGAATCAATCTCCGTAATTTTCCCTAACTTGTGGATACAAACGAACTGTTTCAGTAAAATGCAATAGAACATGTAAGCAAGATTTTGAGGATGGGATCCCATTCTTCGTCACTGTCTCTTAATAGAGTGTCGGCGGAAATAAGAACAACTTTATTGGCTTCCAAATCTACGTCCTTGTTATTCTCCCTCAAAACATGGAAGAAGTTCACACTCTGAAGAGTTTTAACCAGTGTTTTGATTCTTGTCACCAATCTTGCAAATCTGAAATCTTTAGGAGTATAATTGTCCACTATAGTTTTTATAATGGACTGATAATCACCAATTACATTTGCATATTTGATGCCTAGTTCCTTGACTTGCTTGAGGCCTTTGAGCAGGGCCAACGCTTCTGCTTGGATGCTAGTGTTATGTCCCAATCCCCAGGCAAAACTATGCACGATTCTGCCCTCTAGGTTCTTAATGACACCTCCTACACCAACTTTCCCAGGAATGCCTTTGGTTGCCCCGTTGAAGAATACAGTATGTCTAGATTGCTTGTTAATCCAAGCTGTAAAATCGTTCTCGTTGAATCTAGTTTTCCATTCTTTGCCTGGTTTTCTTTTCATTACTACTTCAGAAAAATGGAGGCCCATCATGACACCCCATTCAAGATCCTACTGACTTAAATTTGTTCCCTCAAGATGATCGTTCAAGCTTTCATTCAGCTGGATTTTGATATTGACCATGATTATCTTCGCATCCTGCGCTTTTCATCTAAAAATTATCTTGTTCCTTTCAAGCCAGATTTTTGAACAAATGATCTTTGGCAAGGAAAGTCAAGCGACCTTAAAACTATCATTTTTTTGGAGTACACCTGGATAGTTGTGCAGCCAATTAACAAATAGATCAGTGATGGAAGTGGGAAATGAAAAATTGTTTCCCCAAGGACCCAGAACCTCATACCATACCTCTGCAACGAATTTTCATTCCAACATTAGATGACAGGCATTCTCTTCATTTTTGTAGCAAATTAAACATCTAGATGGCCCATGGAAGCCTCTTTTCTTCAATATGTCCTCAGTCAAGATTCTGTTGTGGCACATGAGCCAACAGAAGAGGTCGATTTTTGGAATGGTCTTGTGGCACCATAACCCCTTCCAAGTCGCAGGATTAGGCGGGACATGGGGTTTTTCCAGCAATTTTGCGTATCCCAGCGCCACTGTGAAGCAGCAAGATAGAGAGCTCCATCCACGTTTGTCTTGTCTCCTAGCGTGGATTGGGGCCATGCCCTTCAGGTTAGCAAACAAGGCATCGCAGTCCAGCTTCAGTTCCAAAGGCACCTGGAGCTGCTTCCAACTTTGCCAATTACAGTCATCCCAACACGAGATGTCCCACAACGTATTGAAGCATGTGTTGGACATCCAGACACGTAGCGCATGCAAATAATGGATTTCACCAAGAGGGGGATTATTCATAATGCTATCGTCCCATATATTTATTTGTTTTCCATTACCCGGGATCTAGAATGCGTGATGATTGATCAACAAAATGGCCTGAGCACAGAGTTTGAGCAGATGTGATGCGTTTTTTGAGAGGGGGTTGTCAAGGCAGCATTTCCTTTGCCCGCGGAGGTATTTCTTCCACAACGCTTTTTGTGCCCAACTTGGTTTAGAAGCAATGAGCCTCCAAATTATTTTAGCCCCCATAGCCATGTTTTGAGTGCGAAGGTCTTTGAAGTTCAACCCCCCTTCCATCAGAGGCTTGGTGACTTTGTCCCAGCTAACAAGAGGGATTCTCTTATCATTTTTTTTACCACCTTTCCAAAAGAACCTTCGGATGAAATCCTCCATTTTCCTAATAATGCATATAGGAGCAAAAAAAATAGAGAATTGGAAGATAGGAAGACTATTGAGAACAACCTTGATCAGCACTAACTTACTAGCAAGGTTGAGCCAAGAGAAACCCCAGGCCTGGATCTTGAGTTTGAATTTGTCTAACAAAGGGAGCCAATCTCTGCTGAAGGTGTTTTTATGGAAGATAGGGAGGCCCAGATACTTGAATGAAGACCAGTTGGAAGAGGCAGCAAAGCCCATACATTTGGAAATGGCACTAAGAACGCTGGCAGAAATGTTCCAACATTAAATATGACATTTCCCCTTATTTATATCACTGCCCATTGCATCAAAGTATTCATCCAACACTTTTTTGAACCTTGAAGCCGAAAGCACAGAGGTTGCACCCAGCAACAAAGAATCGTCGGCAAACAAAGCATGATTTATATTTTTAACTCCTCTTGCAATGTTAAGGTCCAAAATCTATTGATCAAGTTGCTTCTTGTCTAAATGAAAACTTAGAACAGAGTCTTGAAGAACAAAGAGGAGTGGAGAAAGAGGACACCCCTGCCGAAGCCCTCTTGTAGCTTTAAAGAATTCCGCTGCTCTCCCATTCACCAAAGGGGCGATCCAAGGCTCGGAAATACAAGCACGAATCCAATTGATAAAATCAGTCCCAAATCCAAACTTGTGCATAACATCCAAAAGAAATTTGTGTCTAACATGATCAAAATAATTAGCTAGATCTAGTTTGACAACCATACCCTTTTCTTTACATTGCAGGCTTGAATTGATCGCCTCTTGTACTAAGATAAAATTGTCCACAATCTACCTCCCACGAACAAAACCACCTTGATTCTCCGGGATAATATTAGGAAGCATACTTTTCAATCTGTTGGCAATCACCTTGGTTATCAACTTGTAGCCTATGTTGCATAGAGAAATAGGTCGAAATTTGTTGAAAGCAATGGCTCCCTTTTCCTTAAGGATGAGGGAAAGAAAGGAAAAGTTAGTGCTACCCCCAATTATTTGACAGGCTTGGGATTTCAAAACCATTTTGTACAAATCATTTTCCACAATCTGCCAAAAAGTTTGAATAAATCTAGCAATAAAACCATCCGGTCCGGGGGTTTTTTCGGGCTCCATAGCAAAGAGAGCAGCCTTTATTTCTTTTTTAGTGGCCTTTGCTTCCAGGTGCTGATTCATCATGGAGGTTATATTTGAGGGGACCACATCCAGGAATTTAGAATTCTGGTCAATCACACCTTCTCCACTGTAAAGATTTTTAAAATGAGAGAAAGTTTCCCTTTTAATACTCATGAAGTCATTGTGAGTTATGGAATCTTCCATGATTTTTTAAATAGAGTTGAAGCTTCTTCTCGCTTGGGCTTGTTTTTGGAAGAAGGAAGTGTTTCTGTCTCCCGCTTTAAGGCAAAGGCTACGAGATTTTTGTCTCCAAAATTTTTCCTCCGATAGGCATGCATTATGAAACTTCTGTTGTAAATTTGCCTCCCTTTCTAGAACTTCTTTTGTAATTTCTGCATCTTCCATTTGCAAGTGATGGAGTTCAAGACTGATTTGGACATGCTTTCTTTCTATCGCTGGGTTAGGGAGGGTTTTGGCCCAACTTTTCAGTGCAGCTTTCACTCTTCTGAGCTTTTCCTCCCAAACGAAGAAAGGGGAGCCCTTGACAGGCATCCTCCAACTTTCCTTAACCTTATTCATGAAGTCTGGGTCCTTGATCCATAAAGGACTAAATCTGAATGGATAGAGCCAAGGTATTTTTGGGCCAGTAGTTCAAGCTTGATTGGTTTATGGTCTAAAATGTTGCAAGGGAGAATATGCATTCTAGCCTCTAATCCTAAAAGGAGAAAATAACTTTGAATGAGAAACCTATCTAGCCTTGCAGAAATATGCCCAGGACTAACTTTTTTATTTAACCAAGTGTACTTACCATTAGAAGGCTTGATGTCGAGTAAGTCCCAATCCTACATGAGGTCCTCCACCCATTCCCTTGCCGGATCCCTAACGATGTTGCCTCCTCGCTTCTCTGACAAAAGCAAGGTGAGATTGAAATCACCAAAAATGATGATGTTTTCTAGGTTCTCTATGTCTGCCAGATTTCTGATGGAGTCCCTGCATGCTTTCTTCTCCCCTGCATTTACTGGGACATACAAATTGAAGAGGCTAAAGACCTCCTTAGTATCAAGATGTTGGAGTTTCAAGAACAACCAGTGAGTATTTAGGATCTCAGTGACCATCGAGTACTTGTTGATATTCCAAAGAGTGCCCAACTTGCCCGAGGCTCCTTGAGCTGAGACGG
Source organism: Pinus albicaulis (assembly GCA_034641835.2). Taxonomy (NCBI): domain Eukaryota; kingdom Viridiplantae; phylum Streptophyta; class Pinopsida; order Pinales; family Pinaceae; genus Pinus; species Pinus albicaulis. The sequence goes on along the minus strand of CM076583.1, from coordinate 553,622,791 downwards.
CCTGTCCTCCACCTTTATTCCAAAATTTCTTACTTATTTGGAGGAAGTCTTTGTCCTCCAATTTTGTCTCATATATTAGAAGAATATCTGGGGCTTCTATCCTTAGAAGGCTTCTTATGCCTCCTTCTTTCACTTTTCTCCCCATACCTCTGCAATTCCAGGAAACGACTTTCATCACTTACTTTTTTTTGGGTGTGATGAGCTCCCTTGGAGCCCCGTGTCTAGTTTCTTGTCATCTTCAGAGTTTTTTCCAATAACTTCTCGAGGGTTGGTTGAATTCCTTGGAGCTTGTCTTTGTAGGTTTCTTGTTCTCTCTTTTCCCGGGCAGGCATTCGAGCTCTTGTTGATCTTCTAGCCGAGATTTGTGATTCCCCTATTTCTCCTTCCTCCTCTAATTCCTCTGAGTCTTGTTCTTCCTCTTTATCTTCTGCTTGCTTTTCCTTAGGTATTTCTGAGGCACTTTCTTCTTGCCTCGATCCTGAGGGAGTCCCATTGTCTGGGGTTGCTTTCTTTCGCATTTTTGCCTCCTGGACTTCCACTGAAGCTGATCTTAAGGGCCCAAACTTGTTTTCTTGACCCTTTAGGAGAGGGATTTGCTGAACAGAAGTCGGCTGAGGACCTCGACCTTTTGTAGCCCCAGATTTTGGGGTTTTATGGGAGTCTTTGACCACTTAACCTGATTCCAACCCTCCTCTTTCCCTTTCTTCGCCTCTCCATTGCTTGGGCAACCCCTAACAAAATGATCGTATACATGGCATTTTCGGCACTTGAAAGGAAGTTGCTCATAGTCTAGCTTTTGGAAATGAGTCCAACTGTCGATATTGTTTTTTATTGCCTCTGGAAGTTCCACATCTAGATTGACCTCGATGCATATTGAGGCACAATCATATTTATCCTTGTTATTTGCTCGATCAATAAATTTTCCCGGAGCATTTTCTATGTGCTTCAGAGAATCCTAGTTCCAACAATGCACTGGGAGGTTTGACAACCTAACCCACACTGGGATGGCCGTCGGTACATCCACTGCTGGGTCAAAATCCGGAGTCCACTTATTGAGATACAGGCCCTGAGGTCCCATAAAGTAGGGGCCATTCTGAAAGATCGGATCTTTATCCTCTTTCGAGATGAATTCGAACAAAAAATAGCCTCTCCCCAAGAAATACGAGATTACATTGTTCTTGATCAAAGGCAACCAGTTTTTGATAACCTAGTTCTTTGTTGTTTTTGGAGAGGGCCAAAGGCCAGTAAACTGACCCACAAGGGTGTGATCCACCAGGGACAAAGCAACCTAGATCGGTCCCTCTAGGGAAGGGAGATTTCTGGAATATCATCCATCTTTTTCACGAACTTGGCGGCTTCAGTTTTTTTCTTTTTCGGCAGCAAAGCCAGCAACGAGTTGAAGGCATCCTCAGCGAACAGAGGAGGAGGAGCCTGGGGTGAGCCCATAACCTCCATAGCAGCGAGATGAAGTCCTAGCTTCAGGCGTGCGAGGGCTCATAGGCAGCAGCAGCAATGCGCAGCTCCAACATTCCTCATTCAATTTATTTTCTTCTCAGCACACCTTGTTACTCTTCGTGTAATCAACTATGAATATAGTCCATTTTTTTAATTCCTTTTTAACTAATAAAAACAATTATTTTTCTAGTTTCAATAGTAACTTATGACCATAAATGAGTCTTCATTACTTTTATTATTAAGAATCTAAATAAGAAAATAGATTTTTCTACTTCCATGACCAACTCATAATTAAAAGTAAATCTTTATTATTGTGATGTAGTAAAATTGACAATATTTTCTAGTTCTAACTCAAAAACATAAATCTAAATTTAGTCTGAAGTCGACATGTATACTTTTTATTCTAAAGATGTCTTGGATTTTTTATTTTTTCTAAATGGAGTCCATTTTTATTTTATTTTTAATATATAGTTATCTAAAACTAACATGAAAGCATCCCCTCATACTAAGTTGTAAAGTGTCTCTCAACATAATCATGCATCTTATTAATTGAAGTAACAAATAGATGTATGGATGGGCAATTTTACCTCTAAAGTTGTGTGTGCACTTTTTGCATGGTTGTGTAGAAGTTTTTGTAGATGAAATTCAAGCATAGATGCTTCCTTCAATTGAGAGAGTTTGGATCAGAGTAATTTTTTCCTCTACTCTTGCATTAGATGTGTCATAATTAGCATTTGAACTCAACTTCAAAACAAATATGGAGTGCTTATGTTAAATATAAATATTTCTACTTAATTGGCATTACAAAAAAGCAGTTGAGCAATGAACCAACATGCAATATAATCACACTCTCATGAATGTTGGTGATTAGTAGTTGAGAAACTTTGCACTCATATCACAATAACAACAAAGAACCAAATAATTCTTGATGATGGACATTAGTTATTGGCTCAAAATGTTGATATAATATAAATGGATGCATTACCTCCATAAATCTCCCCACACAATGAAATTTCCTGCATAAGTCTCAAATATGAAATAAATAACTAATTAACTTATCTACATAGAGATCCTTGTTGGTGGAAATGGGTGGGCATAATGGATTATATCTAAATGGGCACTCATTTGAACTTGCACATTCCATTAGAAGCTCTTGGAACTAGCCATCATTGAGAATGGATGCATTATATCCATTCTGAGAACAAAGATCTGTGTACATGACAAAAGAATAAATATTGGAAGTTAATTTCCATATAGGATCCATGTTGGCAAAGCGGGCGGGCTATAAGACTCTCATTTATAAATTAGTTGAAGGAAAATCTCTACTTTTGTATTAATGAAACCTCTAATTGAAGAACAAAACAAGCATGATGGGAACTTTCCCATTGATCAAATGGCCAAGGCAAAAACCTCATTGTATATATCTAGTGAAAGAGTAGAAGGCAAAGAGATGGGAGAAAAAGATCCAATTTTGTGCTTTTTAAGGATTTTGGTCACTGTTAGAAGTTATATGATGAATTTAATGGTGAATTGAGACATGCTCTTTTTATGTTTGAGAATTAAGGTTTTTCCCACTATAAATACACATGTTTACTATTTAAGGTTAAATTTTACACTAATTAATACTATTAATAGAATACAATTACTTGCATTTATAAAAAAACAATATAAATTGAACAAATTAGTGTTTATAATTGTATGTAAAACATTATATTTTAGAGAACTAGTTACAAGATCCTATTATTATGCCTTTGGTTAAATATTTAAGAAATTGCTAATACAAGTTGCAAAGAATGAAGTTTCATATTGAATTAACTGTAAGGATTGCATCCAATAACTATTATGAAAGAAAATGCATGTAAATTGTGTATAAAATGCATGTGTAGGGAATCCAATGTACCAACAAGTAAAAGGAAGGAACATAGGTGTCTTGTACCAAAAATCATACCCGACAAATCTTACATAACTAATCTAATGTGAATCAATAAAGAGAAGTGAAAATTTTTCCAAGTGATTTTCAATTATTCAACGTTCCATGAAACATGGATGAATTTGACAATAGTAACTTAAAAGACACCATACATGAAGGATATTGTTTAGTTAAGATAGATACTCATAGTAGTGCCATGAATTTAGTGTAGTTTGTCATTATAATTTATTGACAAATTTTGAATTAATCTAATACACTAGATGTCGCTACATTAAGTTAAGACGCTATCAATATTTCCTTTGAATTACAATAGAACTAAGAATAAAACAACAAAAGTTTCATCTAATTATTTCTTATTCATCATTTGCAAAATTCTTTACCATAATTTATTGGGAAGTGAAAATTAAAGTATTAAACTGCGATTCAAGTTTGAGTGAAGCTAATTTATCTCTTAATGAAAATCTCTACCACTTGGCATACAAAAAGTATTGCACACTAATTTGGAAAAGAAAAAATGTATAACATCCATGGAATATTGATGGGTATGTTAGATTTTAGAGGTACTAGCAAACATTATGATCTGCTAACATAAAGTATTATAGAGAATATTTTAGGTTAGGCATGCCAAAATCCAACAATAGTTTATATTTGGAAAAGAAAAAATGTATAACATCCATGAAATATTGATGGGTATGTTAGATTTTAGAGGTACTAGCAAACATTATGATCTGTTAACATAAAGTATTATAGAGAAGATTTTAGGTTAGGCATGCCAAAATCCAACAATAGTTTATATAATGGGTAGTTACAGTCATGTACAGTTCCACTTATTGTCATTGATGAAAGCTTTAAATTGACAATTTTTGCTTGCTGGTATGTTCATTGCCAAGTCTAGGTCACAAAGGTCTTGTGGCTAACCTTTAGTTGCAATATCAACATGTCATAACAGACTTGTTCGTGACATTTAAAATCATGATCCATCTCACTGCAAAGCTAACCTCTCCATCCCTTTCATTGTCTTACACAATTTGATATTTTTTACTAATACATTGTAATTGTCATATTTTTGAAACCTCCTCACCCCTAACTTGATATATAACGCTTTAATAATTGATGGGTGATTACAATTTAGATTAGATATAGTCCATGTATTTGTCACATTGAATTTTTTGCAATATTATTCTAAACTAATAAAAATAACTATTCATCAAATTATAAAGAACCTACAAACTCAACAATTTATTGCAGAAATTTCTGGATTATTCAGTGTTAAGAAACAATGGTCTACTTTTCGAATCCCAACAGGGATCCATCTTCAGGACAAGATTTTATAGGTTATATATTCTATATATATCTAGTATTGAAAATTCTGCAATGCAATTTTAAAATATAAAAATAAAATTTCATAGAAAACGTGCAATGTTCATACTCTTTAATTTATTTTTTTCCATATAAAATAAAACATATAATTACTCCAAAATATCAAATTTATACATATTTCATATAATTGTCAGCCAATCTATCTTCAAATATTTTTCTTATTCAAAACATTTATTTATTTATCCAATCTTATATCTTCTTAATACCAGTGATTTGAATATTATTTGTTAGATTTTCAAAATATCCACTGTACATATTCAATAACTTTTACAAGTTATGTACCTTTTTATTGTTTAATGTTGATCATGTTAAAATAGCTCACTTTTTTAGGATAAATTTAAAAATAACAATAATAATGATGATTTATAAAAATTTTACAATATCCAATGCATATTCAATAAATTTTTCAATGCATATTCAATAACTTTTGAGAATTATGCACATTTTTTCTTGTTGACCATGTTAAAATAGGCCACTTTTTCAATAACTTTTTCAATAACAGTAAAGGGTTATGAACCTTTTTATTTTTTTCAGGTTGACCATGTTAAAATAGCTCAGTCTTTTTTTGATAAATTTAAAAATAATTAAAAATTAAAAATTAAAAAAATAATAATAAATAAATTAAAATAATAATAATAATGATGATTTATAAATATTTGATATTTAATTTATGAATTTGTAATAAATATCCGGTCTTAATAATAAAATATATTGACTCATTACACCATTATGTATGAAAATTAAACAATTCATTTTTCAAAGTTGTTTTTAAAACATTTCATTCTCAAGAAATATTCCCTGCAGCTTATGCTTTCATAAGTTATTAAAAGTGTAATTAAAGAATCCCAGAATTGAATTAATTGTATTGGATAGATCAATATGTAATGCCAGAAGTTCATTCATAGTATAATTTATGCCAGTGAAGTGCATATATTGTAGATTCAGTAAAGGAAAATACAGGAAGGCTGAACTTTTAGTTATTTGATTCAATGCAAAATTGTAATTCAGAACCCTAAGCACCATAATAACAGTAAAATTTTGGAAGTTAAACTATTTTCAGAAAACCTATATCTAAACACTTGGATTTAAATACAGGAAGGCTGAACTTTTTGTTATTTGATTCAATGCGAAATTGTAATTCAGAACCCTAAGCACGAGAATAACAGTAGAATTTTGAAAGTTAAACTATTTTCAGAAAACCTGTATCTAAACACTTGGAATTATATCCCAATGAATTGAACATTAATCCTAGAAAGACTTCAAGTTGATTTCAATTTAAGAAGCTAAAGGGTGGAAAATTTTCCTCTCAATTGGTGGCATTGAAAAATGCCGTTGGAAGATTATGGGGGCTATGGGGCAGACATCAATAGATATTGATTATCAATACCTAAACAGAAGAGGGAAGAGCTATAATGAGGCAATTGTTAGTAAAGAATGCAATACAATAAAATGAAATTACAAGACAATTCATGCCATAAAAGAAAATAAAGATGAAGCACAGATAATATCAACCAGAGTCACTTACCAATTCCTTTGTGCTGGAGAATTGTAGTACAACTAGCTATGTGCAGAACCAATAACAACAGAGTGCACCTTAGGATCTTGAGATTAAAAAAATGCAATTGAGGAACCATGTTGCTCTTCTCTGTATGATTCTTCTTCGGAGAGTTGAACCCATCCTCAAACATCTTAGAATGTTGGCAAGATCCCATGTTCCTTAAAGGCACCTTGAACACTCTTCTGTAACATGTCTAGTGAAAAGAAGCAATTCATCATGTTAGACAAATGTTATGACAGTGATAAGTATAGCAATGCATAAAAAATTAAACGGTATCCTGCAAACTCAAAATGTCTCTCATTTAATAAATTTTGCTACATTAGAGGAAACCCTAAAATTTTATCTTAATTATTCCCACTGATTCTTTACAGGCTCATTTGCAGATTACATCTCATTGATCCAAAATTAAATGGTATCCTGCAAACTCAAAATGTCTTTCATTTAATAAATTCTGCTACATTAGAGGAAACCCTAAAATTTTATCCTAATTATTTCCACTGATTCTTTACAAGCCTCATTTGCAGATTACATCTCATTGATCCAATTTTAATTGTTAACTAAATGGATGAAAATTGTTTGCTAGACATCTGGTAAATGGCAATATTGAGTATCAATCAGCCATATATAATAAATTATAAATCATCTGCAAATTCTGAATAAATATGACAAACTGAATGACACCAGTATGCTTATCAGTACTTCTTTTAAATTACCTTGGAAGGTAATTTAAGAACGGGAAAAGAAAGAGTTGCATCTGATTATTTCTTGTTCATCATTAACTGAATTCATGATCAAAATTTACTGGAGAAGGGAAAATGAAGAAATGGAACCATGATTGAAATTTCAAATTAATTTGATTTACATGGCAGTGGTACTGGTAACCTGCGGCATCTGGTAAGAAAAGTATTGCAAAACACATTTAGAAAAAAAATAAAAATGAGAACATCCATGAAAAAGTAGAGATGGTACGTTTAAATTAATGTACCTGCAAACATTCTAATTAGCTGAACGTTGAATTTTAAAAAATGCTAGAACTTGAACAGATTTGAAATGCAAAGGAATACACGATAAGAATGATTGGTCTCTCCAGCAGCCCAATGATAGATGCCAGTAGTCATAGGCAAGATATATTGACCAGATAGAACCAATGAACATGAACAATTTCAAAAAAACATTCAAGATGTGTTCGGCGGCATAGGGAAATTATAATTGATGAGGAAGACAGTTCCATTAGAGCAGAGGAATACAGAATGTAATGGATCAGCAGTCAAAGCTCAATAACGTATACCAGTAACTGGAGGCAAAAGACGATTACTGGATACAACAAGCAGAAACAATTTCCACAAAATTCAAGATTTGTTTGGACACAGGACAAGGATTATTGATGAGGTCAGCAGTTCCATGAGAGCCATGGAAATGACCTCGCAACAGGGATACAACACAAGATGTCCATATTGCTTGTCCTGGCAGGACATGAGAAGCTCTCAATTTAGTGTCTGCTTATTTAAGGATTTAGTCAGTTTAGTGCAGTCAATATTTTTTAATGTTAGAATTGTAGCCACATGAGTCAGAGTAGTACTTATGTATGTGATTAGTTACTCTGATTAATATAACAGAATGCATATATGTGACAAGAATTGCATGATGGGATAGTGTACCATATTACAGAAATAAACATATACAGAGATATATACAGAGATACCTGCGACAGAAATAAACATATACAGAGATATATACAGAGATACCTGCGACATTTTTTTATTTATTTTTATTTTTATTTTTTTTTAAATTTGAATATAATTTTATTAATTTATTGTTATTGTTCTTAATTTTGTGTTTAAGTTTTAAATTTTAATAAAATTTAATTAATTAATTAATTTTTTTTTAAGTTTTACCAAGTTATAACTTATGGACTATAGTTATAATTTATAAACTTATACAGTTATATTATATAGGTTTAATTATAATATAATTTCATTTTTTGAATTTTTATTTAAATTTTAATATAATCTAATTAATTAATTAATTTAATTTAATTTTTAAATTTTAATAAGTTTCATGTTTTAATATAGTCTAAGTTTTTTTATTTTTTTTGTTGTTTTTTAATTTCTCATATATTTAAATTTGTATTTAAATTTTTTTTTTTTAATGTTTTATAAAAATTATTAGGCAAAAAAAATATGCATCCCCCCGACGTCCCCCTTGCGTCCCCCAGCGTCACCCGTCCCCCTTCAGGGGAGACGCGTTTCGCTGCCCGAAAAACGTCCCCCCGGAGTTTCCCCAAGTTTCCCCAAAAGGGGGACGTGGGGGAAACGTTTCCCAGGAGTTTCCCCATCCCCGGGACGTGGGGAAGCGCCGGGGCGCGTCCCCCACCCTGGGGGACGCGTCCCCGTGGAACACTGCTATAGAGTGCCTGCAAAAGAGCTTTGTAAACAGAAAACAGAGCATCTAATTACTACCTTGAGTGAACATCCATCCTTATTCCATGAATCTGGACAGATACTTCTTAGCGAATGTGAGTATGAAACATGTTGAAAGACCCTTTTGCATCTTTACTCTTAGTCTTCTTCTTTGAGGCATCGGCAGCCCCAAAAACTTGCCAAAACCTCAGTGTTTCATCTGCTGCAGCTGATGCAACTGTGTACCCATCAAGACTCTGAAGAAGTAAAACAATGGTAAGGACTCTGAAGAAGTAAAACACTGGTAAGGGTTGTTAGGAAAACTTTGAAGGGAAAACATGGATACATGCATGAATACTCTTAAAAAACATGAATTTCCGTACCTGTGCCATATGAAGAACTCCAGCGGTATGCCCTGTAAGTTCAATAATTTTCACCATGGATGGGTATTTCCATAAGATTAATTGGTTCTGATTTAGCCCATGCGAACTCAATAACTCACGCTCGTGTCTATTCCACAACAATGAACAGACTTGGGAATGGGTGTCGACGGTATTCAGGCAGGCACCTGTTTGAGTGTTCCAAAACTTTATAGAACCGTCTGAACTTCCTGCACCAGATGCCAAAAGATTGTTCTGGAAGGGGCACCATGCCAAGGCCTTGACTGCTGCACAATGTTCATCTAATTGGTGGAAGTATTGAGAGCAAGGATTATGGGATGCCATGCTCTTGTCCCAAATGTACAGTAAATTGTCATTTCCCCAACTTGCAAGTTGTTGCCCGGAAGGAGACCATTTCAATCCACAAACCTCCTGGGTATGTCCTCTGTATGTTTGAACAATGTGGTCACGGATGCGAACATCATGATTGATTATAATCCCATCCCGCCCTCCTGTCGTGAGAATAGGACCATTCCAAGCAAGTGCACCAACACGCTCATGATGACCTTTCAAGGCTCTTAGCTGCAATTGTATCATGTCAAAATTAGAGATTGCCATTACATTAGAATGAGAAAACCTTGGAAGAGATAAACAGGTTTTATTTACCTTTTTATCAGATTGCGAATCCCATAACTGAATAACAAAATTATTCAATCCAACGGCAATTTGCCTCCCATCGGGTGCCCAACTAACGCTGGTAACAGGACCCTCTTCTTCATCTGCAATCAGAAGCTCAGATATAGAACTATCAGAAGCATCCCACAAGTATACAGTGTGTTCCAGGGCTACGGACAAAACATTGGTGGAACTCCAATCTAATAAATTCAAGTAATAATCATCCAGAAGGTCGGGCACATCCAGGGTTCTATCTGCAGACTGCAATCAACATGGATAAGTTAAATTACTAGTTGAAGAAAAGAAGACAAAGGACAATGATCCTCAGATATGCATATCCAGTGTACTAATAACAAAAGCCCCAAATACTATGTAGTTTATCTGGTGCCCCAAGAAAATATCAATGGTTTTAAAAAACGAAATGGGATCATGACTCTGTTTGCAATGGGATACTTATATGTACTAAAATGATTTCTAACACCATTCTGTTAATAAATTTTCTTTAGAAATTGGAATAGGCGTGGTAGCGAATTCAGCGTTGCAAATGAAAAAGAAAACAAAAAAAATCTGTGTAAAACATTCCTGAAGATAGGATAATGTTGCAATGATAAATACCATCAAGGGCTTTGATTCACTAACGAGTAAACATCAATGGATTTCAGGATCTGATTATGGAATGGCTAGTGAAAATGACTATAATTTTCTTTATGAAATCCAAGTCTTACCTGAGGAATATATCTGCGTGCTCTTCTAGAAATAGGGAGATTAGCAAGCACATTTTCTTGTGAAACCTGGGAAACAGCCGATGATTTTCCATTGAAAGAAAGAATTCTGCATTTGCTGTCAGCAGCACCAGCATTCTTCAATAAAGTGGCTGCCATCTCCTTCTTGTATGATTTTTTGGAAGGGGAGGGGGAAGGAGAGAGGGCATGGGTATCGCCATTGTCCTTTTGCTTCTGCGTGAGCATGAATCTAGCTACTTCCAAATCGATGGATCCTCTTGCCGGGATAAATCTATCGCTCTGTGATAGCAAAAACGATAAAACCAAATCATGATTCACACTTCCAACTGAACGTACCAAAAAAGGGTGTCCACTAAAAAATTGTTTGATGGTTAAGCAGGGAGGCTGATAACCTGTTTCCCCCTAGCCACATTTCACTGTAACGTAATAAACCCAAGTGAGGGAATGACATGTTTGCAGCATAGAAATTATCTGTTAAAAAAAAGGAAAGAATGCATACGCTGTATTTATTCATTGAAGCACCATGTTTCTGCAGAGGACGGAGACATCGCTTCTCTGTGGAAGACCTGTTGCAATTCATTGAACTGCCAGACGATTGCATTACTCCTATTCTAGCAAAATAACAAGACAAAACACAATGTATGACAAACGATCAACGTGCCTAAATTTATACTCGCAAAACAAAAAAAAATCAATAGTTGCAAAGAAATTTGAATTGTAAAAGCTAGGGTTCCTCAAAGAATGAGGAGGTCTGGTTCTGCAAAAAGAAAAAACACAGTAGTTCCAAATGAATTCCAAAGTGTGAGGATGTCTGTGCAGATGTCTGTGCCAAGTATCAAAAGCCCCTGGTATGCTTTCGGCGCGTTCTCTGCACAATCAGACAAACCAGGTCAATTGATGATGACATGAGGATGAACTAAACTCTGACGAAATTGAATAGTAGCTATTTTTAACCCAACGGCCATAAAGCCAAACTAGATCTAGATGTGGCATTTTGTGTTTCTTGTTGTGAGCATTTGCATTATTTGGGCTTTACAGCCCTCAATTAATATTTAATAATAATTTGCTAAGCTAATTATCTTTGGAAAACCTTAATGGGCGAGAGTAATATTTCTTTGCAAAAATCGATTTTTTTTTTTTCAAATTTCTCTATGTCAATGTACTCTTACATTATTATTAAAAATTAAAATTTTTTATTATTAATTTAGGTGATATATTATTTTAATTTTAAATTTATTGAAACTAATTTTTATGTTAAAATGTAAAATATAAAATTGTTTTATTACTATTATTTTTTAACCTAAAGAAATAAATTAATAACACAAAACTTAAAATCTAAAGACATTATATAAAATAACACAAAACTTAAAATCTAAAGACATTATATAAAAGTGTAAGTTTGATCTATTAAATTACTAGCTTTTAAAAATAATTATCAAAAAAACATTTTAGGAGGATTTTCTAACAAGGTTTATCTACCATGGTTCTTATTTTCATATTTTTCCGATAATTTTCTCGTAACGGGATTTTTGGAAGGCTAGCCATTATGGAATAAGACATTGTGGACTATGGGGCAGATGGCCCTTATCATGCCCAAATATTCTCACAACAGTCAAATTATGACTCCAAAATTTTCTACACTAACTCTTGAGGGGCACTTTCCAATCTCATGTCTAATCTAGACTAGAATGTTAATAACCCTATTAACTTTAGGAAAAATATTGAGGTGGTGAGCCCTTTGTTTTACACTGAGACAGATCTCCAAATAGACCATGTAGTACATACATCATTTTTAAGCTTCGAATGTCTTTCTCCACTGCTCTAGGAAATTGAATATCTAGATCCTTCAGAGTAGAAAAGGAAGAAGTTCTCCTAGGAGGTCATTCAAAGAGTGGAATCCAAGCAATGGAGGAAAATGTCCTTCATGCTAAAAATAGAAAGGTGAAAATGTCATTCATGCTAAAAATACAAAGGTGGAATCCATATTAGCTTCCATGCCATTATTCAAACCATCCATCTTATCTTCCATGCCTTTCTTCAAACCATCCATCTTATCTTCCATGCCTTTTTTCAAAACTTGCACTTCATTTTTTGTTACTCTTTGCGAGAGCGAAAGTTGTTGCACTTGTTCTTGTAATTTTGATATATCATGTTGCACTTCTTCCTCTTCATGAGTCATAGTAGAGCCTTATGAGGGATTAATGGGTGTTGAATTCTTTTGGGGGGGCATTTTAGAACCCAATACTACTATATATGCTTCAATATACCCTTGGAATCACTTCAAACTGATTTTTCAAACAAGACTTATGCAAATTGAAAAAACAATACACATTTTTTTCTTGCTTTTGAGGAGCTAGATATTGAAACTGATGTATCTATATAATTTCATATCCCCGAGATTTTGTTTTAGGTACTTTATTAGCCCTCTGAATCTTCTTTCCAATGCCACAAGTCTGACATGCTTTGGATTTTCAAGACAAAATTATGCCCAATCTACCACAATTACCTAATTATGGACTCGTTCAATAGAGCGAACTTGTATGGCGTGCCATGTGTCACTATTTCCCCCTCTGGATCTGAAATCAATAAAAAGGAAACTACAGTTTGTGTGGTTTCAGCCAATTTTTATAGAATTCTAATCTGATGATCAGAGAGAGGGTTATGATAATTTTCCCAAGGTCACCTCTTTGCAATGAAATTCGGGACCCTGCAAAAACCCTAATTTCCACAGATCATATCATTGAAAATATTGCGAACAAAGATCTGAAATTTTTACACATAGTGTCTCATGATTTCTTTGCAAAAAGATTTTCTTTTTAGCTTCTAAACCTTCATATAAAAAATGTTATAGCGAAAATTCCAAGATGTTCTCTTTGTAGCACAAAGACCAGCTCCCAAAATAGAAGAAAAGAGAGATCAACGCCTTATAAGTAAGCCACTTCGAGGGGGAAACCTCCTTTACATTACATAAATAAACAATTCTTAGATGATACAAATGGAAGAACCTCCTTTCTATATATAGGAGTCCATGGGGTCACAATATAATCGTAGCCGACCTAACAATAATAATATAATGGCACAACAATAACAATAGTGGGCTTTTATGGGGCACAATAATAACAATATGGGGACTACATGGCTACAATGATAACAATAAGGGGGCTACAATAAAAACAATAAGGGAATACACTAGTAATATAAGGCCCTAACACTCTATAAATTGGATGTAGAAGATTGTGCTGCCTTGAGCATGAAATAAAAGAAGGTAGAGATCAGAGACATCAATGAGTTATGGCACATGATATTGGGCTATCTAAAACACAACGCTTTGAAGATCATGCAACAGATTTCTATAGGACTTCCAAAGGGTGCACTTTCACAGAGAGACGCATGCAAAGGGTGTATATTGGGGAAGTATACCAAAGCCACCTTTCACGATAAGGAAATATGAGCCAAGGTGATCCTTGAGAAAGTTCACTCAGACGTGTGTGGACCATTCTCGACAACTTCCACAACTAAACACAATTAATATGTGATTTTTCTCGATGATTTTTCAAGAAAGTTTTGGATTTTCTTCATGCAAAATAAAGATGAGACAGTCTCCAAGTTTTATGAGTTCAACACACTTGTCGAGAATGATACATGGAAGAAGGTGAAATCTTTGAGGAGCGACAATGGTAGAGAATACATCTCTAACAAATTCAAGAACTTTTGTTCCTTAAAAGGAATTCGTTGAGAATTGATAGCACCTCGTAACCCACAAAAAATGGGGTTGTAGAAAAGAAAGAACATAGCTATTATGGGAGAAACACAAGCTATGTTGCATGATCAGGGCCTACTATTGCACCTGTGGGCGAAAGCATGAAATACAACAATATTTGTGCAGAACAGAAGTCCTCATCAGATACCTGGGATGAGTACACTAGAGGAGGCTTTTTGAGGTAAGAGACCAGATGTGTCGTATTTTAATTTTTTTGGTTCATATGCTTATTTCCATATGACCAAATGTGAAAGGAAGAAGGTAGAGCCAACAATAAAGTTGGGGATATTTGTGGGTTACATTGATACACCTTAAAACTATCAGGTGTAATTGACAACACATAAGATGACAGTGGTCAGAACAGATGTGAAATTCGATAAAAAGAAAGACATGTGATTGTCCCTTGAGAAGGAGCTTGAGTTTCATGCAGTTGAGGAGCTCTTGGCTCTAAAAGAAGAACCTCAAGATGTGGAGCAGGCAGAAGCATAGGGGAAGAGAGTGGTAGAAACCACTAATCCAAAGCCATCCACTAGATATGGAAGGAAGTACACTAGAGAGGTGGACAGGTTGTTGCTAGGTGCGAGAGAGAATGTGGGAGCACCCACATCACAATGCAAGTAGAGAAGGTCCCTAGAGCGGTACAATGGATACATGGCTCTTATGAGCGAAGGTATTGAGATAGAACCATCCGCTTTCGAGGAAGAAGTGCAACATCCAGTGTGGGTTGATGCCATGGTTGAGGAGTATGACTCCATCATCAGAAACAGTGCATGGGAATTTGTCCCAAGACCAGTGGGGAAGTCAGTTGTAGGATCCACATGGGTCTACAAGGTGAAGCAGGTAGTAGATGGGAGAGTGGAGAAGCACAAGGCCATATTTGTGGCTAGAGGACTCTCTTAGGTGGAGGGGATTAAATATGATGAGATTTTTTCACCAATCGCAAGGTATTCATCTATCATATCCATCTGTTCACTCTCAACGTAGATGGGATGGAAAATACATCAGATGGATTAAAAGACAACCTTTCTCAATGGATTTATTAAGGAAGAGGTGTACATTGAGCAACTGGAAGGTTTTGTGACCTTAGACAGGGAGTCACATGTGTGCAGACTCAAGAGAGAAATGTATGGGCTAAAGCAAGCACCTCGTGCTTCATACACTAGGATCGACAACTATTTCATTGGGTTGGGCTTCAACAAGAGTGAAGTAGATGAGAACCTTTATCTTATTGTGGTAGATGGTAAGCTTTTAATTATTTTACTTTATTTTGATGATATGATATTGACAAGTGATGAATAACTCATAAAGTCTTGCAAGGAGGATCTTGCAAGATAATTTGACATGAAGGACATGGGGCTCTTAAACTATTTATTGGGGTTGGAAATATGGCAAAGAGATGGGGATCTATTTGTATCTCAGGGAAAGTATGCCAATGATATCCTCGAGAAGTTCCACATCAAGGGCAACAAACCCATGGAGATTCCTCTAGTAGGAAACTTGAGGAAAGAGGATGATACTTCGGGTGAAGTAGTGGATGCTACTGTTTATAGACAGCTTGTGGGTTCACTCATGTATTTGGTGAACACATTACCATACATATACTACGTATTTAACCAACTTAGTCAAGCTATGTTTAAGCTTACCAAGCGCTTTTGGAAGGTAGACAAGCATGAGTTGAGATACTTCAGAGGCACTACAAAGTATGGGCTATGGTATAGATGGACAAAGGGAGTGAAGCTTAAAGGCTTCACTGACGCAGATTGGGAAGGGAGTCCATCCGACATGAAGAGCACATCATAGGGCATCTTCAACATAGGATCAACAACAATTTCCTGCTACAACAAGAAACAAAGATCATTTTCACTCAGTTCAGCAGAGGCAGAGTACATGGTGGCCAATCATGCAGCATGCAAGGCCATCTGGATGAGGAAGATACTTGTTGGTTTGTTTGGTTGATAGATCAATCCGACAGTGAAACATTGTGATAACCAGGGTTACATCAAACTCTTAGTTAGTCCATTTTTTCATGACAGGTCCAAGCATATTTATATTTCATATCATCATCTCAGAGATTGTGTGTAGAGGCAGATTATGTCACTAGAGTACATTCACACGGAGGAGCAAGATGCATACATCTTGACGAAGGCGCTGAAAAGAAGAAAATTTGAGTTCCACATAGACAGGATGTAATATCATTGAAGAAATATATAATGCCACTACTGTAATAATAGTAAAAATATAACAACAAAGTAATATGCTTATTATAAAAAACCCCCATGATAAAATATACACATAATACTCCATTACACATAATTAAGTTTTAATCACCATATTTTAACAAGCCCTAAGGAAATCCACCAAATATCATTTATTAAGGAATTTAGCCCATGCAATACAAGTAGTTTGACCAACAACGTAGATAGGTCAATTACATTATAATTCCAATTAATAACCCTTGACTTTGGGTTGTGGTGGTACTGCAACAACTTGCTACAATAGATCTGTGCTTTCTTCCTTCCTTTGCCAATCTAGAAAGGCAAATAATTATAATAAAAACGGCAATGCAGATCTCAGATCCATGCTCATAAAGTGTAAAGTAAAAAAATAGATAAAAAACCCCTTTCAAAGCAAATATGGAATGAATGCGCCTAGCTAGGGTGATCATAGAAACCATCAAAGTTAGGTTTGCTTACTAGGGTGAGATTGAATCTCACTGAAGGAAGCTTGAGGATCTCACCTGAAAATCCTCACTTGAAAACTCCTATGAGCTTTCAGAATATCAATGAAGAAAATATTAAATTCCATGAGTTTCTCTCGATCCTCCTCCTCCTTTTATAGTCGACTTCTTGGAAGAAACCGTGGGCAAATACCTGGGGTCAAAACAACCCAAAAGGAAAAACCATGGGAAAATACCTAGGGTCAAAACAACCCAAAAGGAAAAACCATGGGCCAATGCTGCTTTATTTATTAATTTATTTATTAGTCTACTACTTTTATGATTTGGTCCAACCGGTTAAACGGCTGGGGATATTACAGTTCCCCCTGCCCAAAATTGCTTGCCCTCAAGCAATTTCAATGTTGGATGCTACAATATGTGTTCTCCTTCCCAAGCAGCATCCTCGACGGGCAGATCTTTCCATCATACCAAATATTCGTAGATGATTCTACTTCGAAGCTTTCTTTCTCGAACCTCCAACACTTCCTCAGGAACCAGTTGAAGATGGCCCTCTTCATCTAGTGGCGGTTGTTGTGGTGGATTCGACACACGGGTGTATGAAATCACACGCATTTAGAGAATATGGTCTTTTCTCTAAACCATAAGTAACAGGCAGTTTCTGGGGGGAGCTCAGAAGTATAAGGATTAAAATGAAGTAATACACTTAAGTATGCTCTGTTGAAAAAGTAAAACTAAAAACATAAAAAGAAGCTAAATAGAGAGTTCCAAACAATAACAAGGTAAACAATGGCTCGATGGCCTTCTTCTCATTGAATGCTTGGAATGAATACAAATCTTACCCACTTGCCGAAGGGCCTAGGCAGAGGCTCTAGGACCTGACGCAATGATGTTTTTCCTTCAAGTTCTGCCTTCTGACGCAGTTCAACTCTCTCTCTTTACTGCAATGGACTGAAATTGTTGAGTGGTCAACAATTGAGTCCCCTTCTTCAGCTCCTATTCCTTGGTTCACACAAACAGCTGGTGTTGCTTGGGCAACTTTGGACAACATAACCTTGTGCTCACACATTGTTCATCTCTTTGAGGGTTTATATAGTTGAGCTTTTAAACCTCCTTCCCTCCCTTGGTACATGGTGGATAGTGACCCAAGGGAGGGGAAATATTCCATTGTGGGCTGAAATATGCTTTTATGTGCTCACACAAGGCCTAAGGAGGCACTGGTGCTGTCCTTAGGTGGCTTTCACATAAGGAGAAACTGTCACTTTCTTGCTTGTGGTCCCGGAAAGGGACTTTTTTCCATTTCCAGGAATGCGCGCTTATCGGGCTCCAGTGCGCACAGAAGGCACTCTTATCGAAGGGAAAAGCACGCATTCGAGCATTTATTACTAGTTCAATCTTGAATTGCTCCAAACCTTAGAGATTCTTAATATTTTTGATTCCATAATGTTTCCCTGTCCTGTAAATCCTTGGGCTCGACATTAATTAATGTCTTTTTCTACTGTACGACTTTCCAGTGTTAACAGTTACCCCCTAATGTGTGAGGTCTAGGAAGAACTATGTAGCCGAAATACATTATAGTTTCTTTTCTGTATCGTATGCAGAGAGAGAGAGAGAGAGAGAGAGAGAGAGAGAGAGAGAGAGAGAGAGAGAGAGCAAGGCACGCGTGTAGAAGGACAACATCTTGCATCGGGTCCGAGATAACCATTGCCTAGGGGAACCCCTGCAAGCAGACAAAATATAAAACATATTTGCAAAAATTCAAGGAGGCGGGCATGTCCCATGCTCGTGATGCTATGGCTAGTTAAACAAAATTGACAGATACAATTATTGGTGTCTGTGTCACTACTGTGGTAGTGATGTTGGTGGTTGTTGACGACGACTGCTGATGCCCTCAGGGGCATTTTTTCTTTGAAGATAGGTGGAATGTGGTACCCATATGCGTAATCTTGGTATGGCAGATCACTATGCAATGTACACATATGTACTGGTTGGGACCTTCCCGTCTAAGCATTGTTGTCAGAGACGCTTATAAAGGCACAGATCTTTGACGGATCTTGATCAAAGTGCAATGGTTGTAAGGTATGATACCATCGTGACATGAAAGCTTTTTCTGTAGTCGAATGTCAAGAGGTTGATGACATCTATGGATAATGATGTCTCCCATAGTGCCACCCGAGGATACCCCTTTTACATGGGGAGGGGTCATCCAAGGTACCACTTCCTTTATGGAAAGGAGGTGTTGATGTCGAAAAAAAGGAAGCCTTAACCAAACCATAATGGGTTTAACATAGGCATGTTGGTGAGCGGTGGCTGAAAACGGATGATGGGGATTCAGTGGCCCGAGGTCAAATTATATTTGAGCAGCTTGGCGGCAGTCACAGGTATTTTCTGAAGGGAAAAATCCCTGGAGTCGGTAGGACTTCCAGGGTGGGTATGAACTAGCTATGATTGTCGTAATGGTGTGTGCATGGAGGGTATGAAATACTTCGACCAAGGGAGATGGGGGATTGCTGCCATGGGAGGAAAAAGTGCAATATGAGGGTGAAGAGGCGAAGGGCGTTGTTTGTGCTTTTTTTACAAAAAGAATAAAATAATGGGGTTTGGTTTGTACAAAACATAGAGACGGGTACCCCAAAACATGAAAGAGGGTCGCTCACTTGATGGTGTGAGGATGGTGTTTTGTTAGGGGTAGGGGTCCCATTGGCTGGTCTCATGTGTTGGGTTGATGAAGTGGAAGATGTTGCAGATGGATTAATGTTGATGGAGGTATGGTGGGCCAAATGTGGTGCGTGGAGGAGCGCTTTCATTCTGCATGTACAACCTGGTAGTCTGGGAAGGGGTTGAGTTGGAATGGTGAACTTGACATTATGCGTGATATATGGATGGGCATGAGGTGCTTCTCGGACTACAATGGTATGGCCATGGCGTCACTTTGTGGAGTGATGTATGCTCTACTTGAGATGACGATCGCCATGGGGGGGAGGCCCTACCGACCATTGAGGACATTTATCATATGCAGGGTGAGGTGATGATAAATGTGGTCGGGTGTGAGGACCCTAGGTTTTATTTTTGATGGAGAAATGATGTCAAGATATGCAAAGTTTCTAGGACTCTATCATGTTGAGGGTAGAATGATACCTGCTCTGGAACTTTCAGTGGTGATTGTTGTGAATGGTTTGCGGGTTCTTCCTGCAAAAACAACTACCTCAAGTGAAAGCATCTTCTTTCCATTCAATATTATTTGAAAAACATGAATTTTGGAAAGGAAGATGGGAGGGTGCGTACCTGCAGGCGCTTGAAAAAATATTTCTTTGGAAAGTGAATGTGGGGCATCGCTTTCGTTCGTCATGGTATACTGATTATGGTGCAACTTATGGTTTGCATAATGGACCTTCTGATCTCCTGTTATGGACCTCCGAAGTTATGGAAAAGGGAAATAAATAAGGGATTATCGCCCTAATCCTATTCATTTGTACTTGTTGAGTTTGGGAGATCAGAGGTGGTAGCAGAGCCTTTCTTTCCGTTGCAGTCAACCTATGTACCGGGATTCGTGATACTATGCCGAGGTAACTCTCATGATGTCCTGCATTTTTATTTTTCCAGTTTGGTGACCCCGGGGGCCGTGCAAATTAGGTTTTCACGGCCTCAAAGGGTCTTTTTTCCCTAGATTGCGCGGGCGATCTAGGGAAATAGGCGCCCCCCTTGCGCGTATTTCTCAGGTACAACCGTGCGAAGGCGCATTGTCCCTACCTCTTTGCACACAAAGGCACGCCTGTAAATGAAACAGGTGCACAAGGGCTCACCTATATGAGAGACAAGCATGCAAGGGAAGTGTTTTTTGAAAAAACTTGGGTTTTTTGTTGTTCTTAATGGTTTTTCTCCTTTGTACTAATGGGTGCTTGTTTCTTTGTAGGTTAGTGTGGAGAGAGAGAGATTGGCCCGAGAACTAGACTGCTTTGGCTGCTGATGCTGGGGTGCACCGTCAGTTGGTCGCATGGGGCCTCCTGAAATTTGCTGAGAATGAGTGCCTTCAGTCATAGGACCGATTGTTAAGTTATATCATACGACATTGGCACCGAAGGCACAACATGTTTGTCCTGAGGGGGACAAATTTGATTATTTGTCCAGAGACGGATATTTACTTTGTGACCGGATTACTGCCTTAGGGAGAGGCGCTGAGGTATTCACTTCCTGCTGGGCGGGTGAACATGGACAGGTTATGGCGGCATCATTGTGGTGGTGCACCTCTGACTGAGGGGTGCATCAATATCGCCTCAGTGATAGATGTGGCTAAGTGGTGTGCTCTAGCTATTATTGTACGACTGGCAGGGTCATTTGCACCACATTGGGCATCGGGCCCACAAGTGGGAGTTTTATGCCACTTGAGGAATGGGCATTTCTTCGATTTTGCGCGTTTCTATTTTGATGGTATGGTGTCACAACTGAATAGGGTCCAACGTGGATCCAAATCATTTGCGTACGCCAGCATTTTTTGCAGCATCATGTATGAGAGGGTCGTGCTATTGAGGCCCGTAGTGCCAATGCCTATCGGGGGGCCGAGGGAGCCACGTATGAGGAGGTGGGCTCCGGTGATGCCACACGGTGGTGGTGGCAGAGTGGGTCGTTATTGGAACGACACAACGAAGGCCTAATTTGAGGCCAATCCTCAGATGTTTTTGCCATACTCTTATGTAGGGATGGATTTTCAGGGTGATCCAGATATTGGTCTCCCTTTTGGTTATGCTTGGGGTCCCACAGGTTTGTGCTATATTTCTACATTTTATTTATTTATTTTTTATAATGTTCTTGAGTGTTTTTTATTAACATTGACATTCTTTTTGTTACTCGTGCAAATGTTGGCGAGGTGGGGCGCCCACTGGCCCGGCTGGTGGGTCATAACCCTCCACCACAACCGGGAGGTGGTGCTGTCGGTGGACCGGGCGAGGGTGCCGGTGGACCGAGCGGGGCTGGTGCTGGCCCTTTAGGTGAGGGAATCAGTATAAGTGTCGCTGAAATAGCAACAGAGAGAGCTCGTGCAGATGCAGCTGAGGCACGCATTGCAGCACTTACAACTCAGGTAGAGGCTCCAGGGGACTTCCGGGGTCGAGTGGACCGTTTGACCCACGAAATGCCTGCTCAAGGTCTTATGGATCACTTCGAGGAGATATGGCTAGAGACAGTGATGGCCCATGAGAGGGACTACCAGCCGACTCTACAATGGGTAGCTATTGCAGTGGTGACAGTAGCTACAATGGTGGCACCAGGAGCGGTGGTGGGCCCAGGTGCTCCTCCTGAGGGGGCACCCCCCTAGAGTAGAGTTGTACACAGGGAAAGCACCCATTATGAGGATGCTTCCCTTATTTTTGACGATCTCTGTATTTTTGGGTTGGCCAATGGGCTAGAAATACTATTTTTTGTACTCTAATACACATATTTTTGATATATATATGAGAGATATTTTCTGCAGCTCTACATGGTGTGATATTTATTTCGGTTTATGCATTTGTGTTATGCTGATGAATATACATGTTTTTGGCTTTTATGTATGGTGGTTTGTTTGCGATGCATTCCAGTCTAGGATATTGTTAGTTATGCGATCAACTGTTTGGTTTTGATGTAATATAATCAAATTTTCTGCTTAATCTTTTGGCATGGAAATATTTTCTAAATAGGTTTGCATCCCTGGTTTCAAATGTTTGGTTTAACTGCGAGACTACTAACTGGGAATCAAGGTAGACATGCATATGGCGGATGGCCTAGTGGAGGGCTTCGCACATAAGTCTGATAACGGCATCATATTCTGCCTGATTGTTGGTTGCTGAACCGATGCACACGTTGTTTGAACACAATGGTGATCGGTCAGGGTGATAGATGACCCAGGCGGCTGCAGCTAAGTTTTGAGACCATCGCGATGCTCCATCAGAAAATCCGAAATAGGGTTCAAGTTGGTGATCCATGGTGATATTTTGAGTGCGTTTAGGTTTTTTGGGTCAAAAATATTTTGGTGTTGGGGTTGTGTGTACTCTAACTCTAGGGGATAAGGGCTTCTGGGTCCCTTATGGGTAGAACTTATTGAGGTAAAGGCTATTGACGGGGTTAGAGAGGTAGGCCCTGTCTGGTTCTGTCAAGATATATGCCCCCTGCCGGAGGCAATGTTTGATGATATAGGGCCCTTTCCACAGGGTTTTGAACTTTCCTAGCCCTAAGGCTTCTATTGCGACATCATAGCAAAGGACTAGCTCTCCTTCGAAAAATGAGCAGGGGGTGATGTGGCAGTCGAATGATGCTTTTACCCTTTTCTTATGGGCCTCATTGTGTTGTAGCGATTGGCACCTGTTTTCATCAACTAGCTCTAGTTGTACTAGGCGTTGTTCTAGAGGTTGGGTGTCATCCAGGAGTTCGATGGCTGCATGCAATTTTGGGAACTCGCGGAAATCAATACAAGGGTGCAAGTTGCCTTGGTTTTTTGCGACAAGAATAAAGATGTATTCCTGTGATGGAGGGGTTGTTGAAATCCTATCTTGGGCGTGCGATGACACAAGTCGTATGTGATGAGTTTTGTCGCTGGCATGTGGCGGGGGAAGGATCTCCGCAATGGAGTCCTGAGTGAGCCGATAGTTGGCCTTCCCGCTAGGATAGTCAATTCCTGGTAGATGGAAGTTTACATTATCACAGAGATGTCTGAACGTTTGTAGCAACGGAAATCCCTCTGGTGTGTCATTATGATTGGTGCAAATGGTGCAGGATATCACAGTGCTGACAGAGTAGATAGTGTGAGAATCTACACTACTCGATGTTCCAGATGTGGATGCTTGGAAAGGGTCTGTTGTGGACCAAGGCGTCTTCTGTTTCCATTTTTGCATCATAGTTTGGAATCTGCCTCCCTTCTTAGTTGGTGGCTGACTTAATCTTTGCTCCTAGGCTTTGCTCAGTTTGGGCAGATGCATGCACTTAAATGTATGGTGAAAGTGTGAGAAAATTTGGCAGTAAGTCCGTGTAATCTTCTCTTGATTAGAGAGAAGCTTTTGGGGAAGATATGAAATTATGTGGAGACTATTTTCAAGGGGTTTGAGTTCTCTACATTAATTGATTCGGTGATCGTTTAGATCACATAGGCCGCATGTTATCCTCGGCTGGGCCTGAGGTTTACGTGATTGGTTTATGGTCTTAGCAGGCGTGACGAACCATCCTGGTGGCAGGGTCGTAGTAGGCTTATAACACCATTGTGGTAGTAGGGGTGTTGTTGGGTCGATGACGTATCTTTTATTCCATTCATGGAGGTCGCTCGTCCTCTTTTCTACGGCATTAATCATGTCGATAGTGGGACGGAGTCATGAGACATTAGTACAATTTCGGTCGTAATGATTACCCTGACATATCAGGAAAAATGTTCGTGATATGGGTCTCCCATCGTGCGTGGTCTAAGGCCGGGCGGGGTACCATCATCGATATGCTACTAGGTCGGGGCAGTGGACTACTATATGGTCCATCTGCTTGCACAATGTGCATGCGGGTGGCTTTCGTGACGTGTCTGTGATGGTAACTATGGGTTGCTTGCTAGGTCGTTCTTTGGCTGACAAGAACATGATTGACCCACTCATATGTTCTGCTTGGGTCATGGAGATGCCGATGGATTTGGCATCCATATCATCTTCTTGGGAAAGACGAACTATGGCTAAGCAGAGACTAGCAAGGACTAGTCAGAAGCGAGGTATGCAGTGGAAATCCTCCAACAAGTGATTGTCGGCGCATAACGGGCATGTGAATTGTGTTGCCCATAGCCCCATGTAGTAGACCCTCTCGATTGGATACCATCTATGGATGAGTTCCAATGCGGCGCACTCTTCGAGGTAGTGGCCACATTCATCACATAGTGTGCAACGTATAATGGGCATTACTGGGGAGCGCGCTACGTATCAGTGCTCCTCTTGTAAGTACAAGATGGTGGGCGGCTCATCATTAATAGACTGTATGGAGGGATCCTCTTGATAGGATCACTCAATCGCATGCAAGGTGTCCCGATAGCATGGTATTTCTAGACAGTGGTGGGTATAGTGCCCATAGGTGTCACAGAGGGTGCATGCATAATTGGTACACGAATATTTTCTTGTACTTTTGGTGGCAAGTTCCTTTTTATGGGAATGCCATTTTGAGGTGCCTGCCTCGTAGCCGAGGAGTGGTTTTAATTCATCCAACTCCAGGCATATGTGAGTAGGGTGTCCTGTGACATCACATATAGCATAGGTTGATGACTCCATCTGCATGGTGGGGGCCACTACTTTCTTTCCTTTCTCGGCGATTTTCTTTATTGTGGTCACCAGTTTCGCAGCGGGGATTTCCCTTGCAGGGGTCGTTTCGAATGCTGCTTGGGTTGGTTGGGGCTCCTCGGGACCGGGAGGTTTTAATCCAAATGTAGTAACATTGGTAGCTGGCGTTCCTAGAGGGGGAACGAGATACCACACTGGGAATGCCAATGATATGTTGGGTAGTACCAGTGTTGCCAAGACCTGTTGGGAGGTGAAGCCAAGAGGTGGGTATAGGAAAGGATTTTGGGAGGTGGCATAGACTATGGAGGTTGCAGTAGCTGATGCCTCGGTGTCGTTACTGCTTGAGTTATTTTCCTGACTAACCTTGGTGCTTGATGTGGACATCATGCATACCGGGGCTGCTATGGCATTGGGCGATACCTCAGGGGTAATAGGAGGATATCCTAGGAAGTATCCTAGGACATATGACGGTTTGAATTGGCTAGGGCCATATTATTGATACCATACAAGACCATCAGTGGCTGTGTCTAAATAGGGTAGAACCATATCTGCATTGGTCAAGGGACGCTTTTCCGTGTGCATCAGCTAGTCTACTGTAATGATTCTATCCTCGTGGGGGGAAATCATGATGTGGAAAACATAGGATGCTATGGTAGACATGGCGTACATGTAACTCCGCCCAAGGAGTATATTGTAATCCAAGTGAGCGTCCAAGACTTCGATGTCTATGTGGACCGTTTTTCCGGCTAAGCAGACTGGTACATTTTGGAAGAGACCGACGGGGGTCGAGGGTCGACCGTCGTATGCCCTGAGAGTGATGACGGAAGGTTTGTGTTCTGGGGCTCCTAACTTCTGCCCTACATTCTTTGACATGATGCATGTAGATGCAGCCTCGTTAATGACACAACAGTGAATAGTGATATTCTGTACTGATACTGGTATCTGGAAGGCGACCATGGAGGGAAGCCTAGGGGTGGATTTGTCTAAATAAAAATCCATCATGTGCGTGTCGGCGGGGTCGATGGCGCCTAAGGCAGAAAGTAGGGCTTTCTGCTACTTTGGGCAGTACTGCAGTACCTCCAAAGCGGACATAGCAGCAGGTGACTGGGCTAAATTTTCTACGATGCTGTAATTTTGGGCTGCTTTGGAGTAGTTACCTGCTTGCCTATTAGGCCCTTTAACCATTTTTGGCAATGGTTCCAAAGGAATCTTTGGAATGGTCAAAGGTGCAGTCGGTGCGGACGTACTAGCCCCTGACATACCAGTGTCTGGTGGGGTGTCGTAACTGTGATTCCGTGTTTGAAAAAAACATTTCTTCATCGGCCATGTAAATTTCATGGCTGTTTTTCTCGGAATCGTTGGGGTTTTGCTGCTGAGTGCTAATTGTTCCTTGATGGGGGAAGGGTTCTTGCATGACTGCAGTTGTCTGGGAAGATCCTCCTTGTCCTCTGTTGCTCTGAAGCTTTTTAATCTCGGGGAGTTCGGGACAATGGTGAGTATAGTGGCCGTACTCACCACATATCAAACAAGAATGGTTTGTTCGTAGAGGTGGCCTTTTGCCTTGATTTTGAGCATTTCTTGGCTCCTAGTTCCTGTTGAAGTTATCTCTAGGCCGTGGTCATGGTGGGCGTTGTTGACTGCTGCCCCCTTGTCCATGATTCCCTTTGGGTTTGTTTTTTACCTTTCTTTTGACCACATTAAGAGGGTGATTCTCCTAATCATACTGGTGTGGTTGATCTTGGGACGACTGCACAATGTTCACCTGTGCATTGTTCTGCATTGGTGGGTTATGTGCTTGGGACTGAGCATACTGTTGTCCCATATTTGCACCTGGCCGTTGGGGGGGAGTTCTTCTGTTAGTTTTTCTTCCTGCGTACTAGGTCCCCCCGGCCGGAAGGTAAGGTCCTCCTTGGTGATACGATGGCACCCTATTAGTAAAATTTTGCTGCTACATATGATGACTTTGAAATCTGGGTTGAGACATGTCCTGGGTAGACCCATGTGTATAACCGTGATTCTGACTACTGCTCCCTAGGTACCCTTGGGTCATCGACCCAATAAGTCCGTTTGCAAAGTTTGACGCGCCCGATAATTCTTGATAAGATTGTAGGCGTGGGGCGTTAGGCAGAATATTATATATGTATCATGATTGCGTAAAAATTAGTTCAAGCTACTGGGCTTTACTGATTGCGTCCTCTTCGGATGTGGGGTTACGTTGCACCACATCCTTTGAAATCTCCACCGTTAGAGTTTTCAAGAATAGATCTAAAAGGACTCAGTCATCGAGTTGAGCTTTACATAAGCTACGACGTCGTCTCCACTCGTGGAGATGTTCAGAAATGTGGGTAGAGGGAGATTGTCTGAAATGAGTTAGTAATTCCATTCCCGAATCATGGTGAATGGGTAACTAAAAATAAGTGAGGAACACAGTAGCAAGGGCGCTAAAGGTTTTGTGTGAAGCAGGGGGTTGCTCGATGTACCATTTCGCGGCCACTCTCGTGAGAGTGCGTTGAAACAACCTCAATCGAATAGTATCGTCAATGATGCTATTCGATGAGCACCGCGGGTGAAAGGTCATTATATGATTCCCTGGGTCTTCCGCTTGCTTGCCTTCAAACTTTAGTATGTCTGAAGGGAGCTTCGTGGGCATGGGAGGCCAATTAGGGTCATGCACGATGGGGTCATTGGTGAGATTGGTTAAATCCAGTAGATTTAACACCACTAAGAAGGGTGACTGAGAGGTTGAATCCATGGCAACGTGTGAAGACATGAATTTATGGTTAGAATGAGGGGTAGTATGAGACATACCCGGTTGTGAATTCAGTTGGCTTCCCATATGGGATGCACTCTTCTGCTCCCTAGGGGAAGAGGGGGGAGTGATGTGTGGTGTGTTGTTGGGACACCGACTAGGGTTCCCAAAAAAGGTTGCTCCAAGAAAGGAGGAACCAAACACTGTGGCAACGTTCCATTTTTGACGCCTAAATGGCGAAAGACTTGGAACCCCTCCCGTTAATGGGGGGAGGTCCAAAAGATGCCTGGACCGATGAGGTTCCATTGGAACTGTTTGAGGGTCGTCCAAGTTAGGTTTTGGAATTTTTTTTTGAGGGGATTGAGTCTATGATCACGTAAAATTTATGGCCACATACATAAAACAAAGAAAAAAAGAAATGCTTTTTCCTTTAATTTAATCTATGTGATCAATCAAGCAAAAAATGGTTTGTTTGTTTGCGCGTGATACTAAAAAAATCCTAGAATACCTAATAACATCCTCACACTCTCAAAAGTAACTGGGCCTTGAGAGGATTTCTTGCGAGTTCTGGCACAACGTCCCGAAAGAACTCGCGACGCCCCCAGTCAGCCGAAGATAATCAACCAAGGTAAGGGTATAGGGTCTGGTGCTTGCCTGCACCATCACCTATAGGGTAAAGGATGCCCTAGTTTTGGCCACTAAGAACCATCATCCCACGTGAGCGTTCGAGTCTTGGGCTTCTTGGTAGTCAGCTAACAGTACCAAGTATCATACGGGTCAGGTAGCCCCAACTAATACCGCACGCACTGCACCTAAGCCTAACCCCCTCTGAATCGGGTCTCTGCAGTGCTCGGGTTTTCTTTTCTATGGGCTGATAGGTGGATTTTAAGCTCCCTAAAATGAAACTTCTATGTTTCAAATGTGAAGCGTGATCAAGGCGGCTTATTGGATTCCTACCCCCTTGAGCCTAACTTAAACTATAATTTCTCTTTTGGCCCTTGTGGGGAGAGTTTAGTGAGTTGGTTTAAGTTATTTTTAGGTGGCTTTCTTTTCTTAGTGGGTGAATGTGTGTGAGCGTATGGTGAACAATATCATAATTTGAACATATGGATATTGGTGATCCATTACAAATGTCCCCTAGTTAAACTATGAGATGTTGTTCCTTGCTCAAATAAAAAGCATTTGCGGATAAAGATTACTTGCTCTAACTTGCGATTCAATCCTAGTCCCGCAATTTCCTAAATGCAAAAATTGAAATTTAAACTAGAAAATTTCTACACTAGCTTATGCATGTGTGGTCATGAGCCACTTACTTGGAATAGTTAGACTAAGTGTGCATACCATAATTTGCAAAAACATAAATTGTTCGGAAAGCAACGGTTAAACCGCCCCCTACTTAAACTATGTGAATACCTTTTGCAAAAACCAACTTAAATGAAAACTAACTAAATGCCTACAAAAAAACAACAAAAATTAGTTTTCAGAAGCTGTGGGGTATCAACACAGGTGTTGGAAGATACATTAGGGGCTGCCCAAAACACTTACAAGCAGAAAAATGCAGCAGATAGGGAGAAACAAATCTCTCTGCAAATTGCACGCAAAACCTTCTTACAGGTGCGCCTTCCAGCGTGTAGGTCATTCCTGAACACACGCACTACGTGCCTCTGTGTAAAAACAACGTACAAAATTCCTGCAAGTAAAAAAAAATTAGGAGCTGCCTTCTTCAATCTGTCACTTCAGTGAGTCTAGGGACTGGAAGATGGGTCAGAGGACTGTCAGCTCCACTCCAGCATAGACTAAGGGTCTCCTGTAAACAATGGCACAACCACAAACTTGAAACACATCAGTGGAGTCGCCAATCCTGTTGTGGTGGATTCGAAACACCGGTGTACGAAATCACACGAATTTAGAGAATGTGGTCTTTTCTCTAAACCATAAGTAACAGGCAGTATCTGGGGGGAGCTCAGAAGTATAAGACTTAAAATGAAGTAATACACTTAAGTATGCTCTGTTGAAAAATTAAAACTAAAAACATAAAAAGAAGCTAAATCGAGAGTTCTAAAAAATAACAAAGTAAACAACGGCTCGATGGCCTTCTTCTCATTGAATGCTTGGAATGAATAAAAATCTTACCCACTTGTCGAAAGGCCTAGGCAGAGGCTCTAGGACCCGACGCAAGGATGTTTGTCCTTCAAGTTCTGCCTTTTGACACAGTTCAACTCTCTCTCTTTGCTGCAATGGACTGAAATTGTTGAGTGGTCAACAATTAAGTCCCCTTCTTTAGCTCTTGCTCCTTGGTTCACACAAACAACTGGTGTTTCTTGGGCAACTTTGGCTAGCATAACCTCGTGCTCACACATTGTTCATCTCTTTGAGGATTTATATAGTTCAACTTTCAAACCTCCTTCCCTCCCTTGGTACATGGTGGATAGTGACCCAAGGGAGGGGAAATATTCCATTGTGGGTTGAAATATGCTTTTGTGTGCTCACACAAGGTCTAAGGAGGCACTGGTGCTGTCCTTAGGCGGCTTTCAAATAAGGATAAACTGTCACTTGCTTGCTTGTGGTCCCGGAAATGGACTTTTTTCCATTTCCAGGAATGCGCGCTTATCGAGCTCCAGTGCACGCAGAAGGCACTCTTATCGAAGGAAAAAGCGCGCATTCGGGCATTTATGATTAGTTCAATCTTGAATTGTTCCAAACCATACAGATTCTTAATATTTTTGATTCCATAATGTATCCTTGTCCCGTAAATCCTTGGGCTTGACATTACTTAATGTCGTTTTATGCTGTATGATTTTCTAGTGTTAACAATTGCCCCCTAATGTGTGAGGTCTAGGAATAAGTGTATAGCCGAAATAAATTATAGTTTCTTTTCTGTATTGTACACACACAGAGAGAGAGAGAGAGAGAGAGAGAGAGAGAGAGAGAGAGAGCGAAGCACGCATGTAGAAGGAAAACATCTTGCACCGGGTCCGAGATAACCACTGCCTAGGGGACCCCCTACAAGTAGAAAAAATATACAACATATTTGAAAAATTTCAAGGAGGCTGGCATGTCCCATGCTCGTGATGCTATGGCTAGTTAAAAAAAATTGATAGATACAATCGTTGTCTGTGTCACTACTATGGTAGTGATTTTTGTGGTTGTTGACGATGACTGCTGACACCCTCGAGGGAATTTTTTCTTTGGCGGTAGGTGGAATGTGGTACCCATATGTGTAATCTTGGTATGGCAGATCACTGTGAAATGTATGCGTATGTATTGGCTGTGACCTTCCCATGTAAGCATTGTTGTCAGAGACGCTTATAAAGGCACGGGTCTTCGACGGATCTTGATCAAAGTGCAATGGTTGTAAGATACGATACCATCGTGACATGAAAGCTTTTGCTATAGTCGAATGTCAAGAGGATCAATGACATCCATGGACAATGATGTCTCCCATAGTGCCACCTGAGGATTCCCCTTTACATGGGGAGGGGTCATCCAAGGTACCTTTTCCTTTTTGGAAAAGAGGTGTTGATGTCGACAAAAATGAAGCCTTAACCGAACCATAATGGGTTTAACATAGGCATGTTGGTGAGTGGTGGCTGAAAACGGATGAGGGGGATTCAGTGGCTCGAGGTAGAAGTATATTTGAGTAGCTTGGCGGCAGTCACAGGTATTTTCTGAAGGGAAAAAAATCCCTGGAGTCGGTAGGACTTCCAGGGTGGGTATGAACAAGCTATGAATGTCATAATGGTGCGTGCATGGAGGGTATGACATACTTCAACCAAGGGAGATGGGGGACTGCTGCCATGGGAGGAAAAAGTGCAGTATGAGGGCGAAGAGGGGAAGGGCGTTGTTTGTGCTTTTTGTACAAAAAGAATAAAATAATGGGGTTTGGTTTGTACAAAAAAAAGAGACGGGTACCCCAGAACATGAAAGAGGGTCGCTCACTTGATGGTGTGAGGAAAATTTTTTGCTGGGGGTAGGGGTCCCATTGGCTGGTCTCATGTGTGGGGTTGATGAAGTGGAAGATGTTGCAGATGGATTAATGCTGATGGAGGTATGGTGGGCCAAATGCGGTGCATGGAGGAGTGCTTTCATTCTGCTTGTACAACCCAGTCGTCCAGGAAGGGGGGTGAGTTGGAATGGTGAACTTGACCTTATGCATGATATATGGATGGGAATGAGGTGCTTCCCGGACTACAATGGTATGGCCATGGTGTGACTTTGTGGAGTGATGTAATGTCTACTTGAGATGACGATCACCATGGGGGGGAGGCTCTACCGACCATCGAGGACGTTTATCATATGTAGGGTGAGGTGATGATAAATGTGGTTGGGTGTGAGGACCCTAGGTTTTATTTTTGATGGAGAAATGATATCAGGATATGCAAAGTTTCTGGGACTCTATCATGCTGAGGGTAGAATGATACCAGCTCCGAAACTTCCGATGGTGATTGTTGTGAATTGTTTGCGGGTTCTTCCTGCAAAAACAACTACATCAAGTGAAAGAATCTTCTTTTCATTCAATATTATTTGAAAAAAATGAATTTTTGAAAGGAAGATGGAAAATGGGAGAGTGCATACCTGCCGGCGCTTGAAAAAATATTTCTTTAGGAAGTTAATGCGGGGCATTGCTTTCGTTCATCATGGTATACTGATTATGGTGCAACTTACGGTTTGCAGAATGGACCTTCTGATCTCCTGTTATGGACCTCCGAAGTTCTGGAAAAGGGCGAAAAATAAGGGATTATGGCCCTAATCCTATTCATTTTTACTTGATGAGTTTGGGAGATCAAAGGTGGTAGCAGAGCCTTTCTTTCTGTTGTGGTCAGCCTGTGTACCGGGGATTCACGATACTATACCGAGGTAACTCTCATGATGTCCTGCATTTTTATTTTTCTAGTTTGGTGACGCCGGGGGTCATACAAATTAGGTTTTTATGGCCTCAAAGGGTCTTTTTGCCCTAGATTGCGCTGGCGATCTAGGGAAATAGGTGACCCCCTTGCGCGTATTTCTCAGGTACAGCCACGCGAAGGCACGCTGTCCCTGCCTCTTTTCGTGCAAGGGCGCGCCTGTAAATGAAACATGTGCGCAAGGGCGCGCCTGTATGAGAGACAGGCGCGCAAGTGCAGTGTTTTTTGAAAAAACTTGGGGTTTTTTGCTGTTCTTAATGGTTTTTCTCCTTTGTACTGATGGGTGCCTATTGGTTGGAACGTTAGTGTGGAGAGAGCAAGATTGGCCTGAGATCCGGACTGCTCTGGCTGATGATGTTGGGGCGCGTCGTCAGTTGGCCGCATGGGGCCTCCTAAAATTTGCTGAGAGCGAGTGCCTTCGGTCACATGACTGATTGCTATGTTATATCATACGACATTGGAGTCAAAGGCGAAACATGTTTGTCCTGAGGGGGACAAAGTTGATTATTCGTTTGGAGATGGATATTTACTTTGTGATCAGATTACTACCTCAGGGAGAGGCGCTGAGGTATTCGCTTCCTACTGGGCAGGTGAAGATGGACAGGTTCCGGTGGTGTCATTGCGATGGTGCGCCTCTGACTGAGGGGTGCATCAATATCACCTCAGTGACAGATATGGCTGAGCGGTGTGCTCTGGCTGTTATTGTGCGACTGGTGGGGTCGTTTGCGCCACATTGGGCATCGAGCCCACAGGTGGGAGTTTTACGCCACTTGAGGAATGAGAATTTCTTCAATTTTTCCCGTTTCTGTTTTGATGGTATGTTGTCGCAACTGAATAGGGTCCAACATGGATCCAAATCATTTGTGTATGCCAACATTTTATGTAGCATCATGTATGAGAGGGTCGTGCTGCTGAGGCCCGTAGTGCCTGTGCTTATCGGGGGGCCGAGGGAGCCATGTATGAGGAGGTGGGCTCCGGTGATGCCACGCGGTGGTGGTGGCAGAGTGGGTCGTTATTGGAATGACATGACGGAGGCCTGGTTTGAGGCCAATCCGCAGTTTTTTTTTCCATACCCTTACGCAGGGATGGATTTTCAGGGTGATCCAGATATTGGTCTCCCTTTTGGTTATGCTTGGGGTCCAGCAGGTATGTGCTATATTTCTGCATTTATTCGAGTTTTTTTGTTTTTTTGTTTGTTTGTGTTCTTGAGTGTTTTTTTATTGACACTGACATTCTTTTTGTTACATGTGCAGATGTTGGTGAGGTGGGACGCCCAGTGGCTCGACTGGTGGGTCACAACCCTCCACCACGACCACTTGGTGGTCGGGGAGGTGGTGCTGTTGGTGGACCGGGCGAGGGTGCCGGTGGACCGGGCGGGGCTTGTACTGGCCCTTTAGGTGAGGGAAGCAGTACAGGTGTCGCTGAGATAGCAACAGAGAAAGCTCGTGCAGATGCGGCTGAGGCATGCATTGTAGCTCTTACAGCTCATGTAAAGGTTCTAAAGGACTTGCGGGGTTGAGTGGACCATTTGACCCACGTAATGCCTACTCGAGGTCTTATTGATGACTTTGAGGAGATATGGCTAGAGACAATGATGACCCATGAGAGGGACTATCGACTGACTCCACGACGGGTAGCTATTGTAGTGGTGACAACAACTCCGGTGGTGGTACCAGGAGCGGTGGTGGGCCCAGGTGCTCCTCCTGAGGGGGCATCCCCGTAAAGTAGATTTGTAAACAGGGAAAACACCCATTATGAGGATGCTTCCCTTGTTTTTGACGACCTCTGTATTTTTGGGCTGGCCAATGGGCTAGAAATACTATTTTTTGTACTCTGATACACACATTTTTTGATGTATATATGAGAGATATTTTTGCGGCTCTACATGGTGTGATGTATATTTCAGTTTATGCATTTGTGTTATGCTGATGGATATACATGTTTTTGGTTTTTATGTATGGTGGTTTTCTCGCGATGCATTCGAGTCTAGGATATTGTTAGCTATGCGATCAGCTGTTTGGTTTTGATTCCTTGATACATGAGAGAATGTAATATAATCAAATTATCTGCTTAATCTTCTGGCACACGAATATTTTATAAATAGGTTTGCATCCTTGGTTTCAAATGTTTGGTTTAAATGCGAGACTACTAACTGGGAATCAAGGTAGACATGCATATGGCGGATGCCCTGGTGGAGGGCCTCGCACATAAGTCCGATAACAACATCATATTCTTCTTGATTGTTGGTTGCTGAACCGATGCACACGCTGTTTGAACACAGTGGTGATCGATCAGGGTGATAGATGACCCAGGCGGCTGCAGCTAATTTTTGAGACCATCGCGATGCTCCATTAGCAAATCCGAAATAGGGTTCAATTTGGTGATCCATGGTGATATTTTGAGCGCGTTTAGGTTTTTTGGGTAAAAAATATTTTGGTGTTGGGGTTGTGTGTACTCTAACTCTAGGGGATAAGGGCTTCTGGGGCCCTTATGGGTAGAACTTCTTGAGTTAAAGGCCGTTGATGGGGTTATAGAGGTAGGTCCCATCCAGTTCCGTCAAGATATATGCCCCCTTCCGAAGGCAATGTTTGATGATATAGGGCCCTTTCCACAGGGTTTCGAACTTTCCTGGCCCTAAGGCTTCTGTTGCGACATCATAGCGAAGGACTAGCTCTCCTTCGACAAATGAGCGATGGGTGATGTGGCAGTCGAATGATGCTTTTACCCTTTTGTTATGGGCCTCATTGTGTTGTAGTGATTGGTGCCTGTTTTCGTCAAATAGCTCTAGTTGTACTAGGCGTTGTTATAGAGGTTGGGTTTCATCCAGGAGTTTGATGGCTGCATGCAAGTTTGGGAACTCGCGAAAATCAATACAAGAGCGCAAGGTGCCCTGGATTTTTGCGACAAGAATAAAGCTAATTTCCTGTGATGGAGGGGTTGTCGAAATCCTATCTTGCGCATGTGATGACACAAGTCATATGTGATGAGTTGTGTCATTGGCATGCGGTGGGGAAAGGATCTCCGCAATGGAGTCTTGAGTGAGCTGATAGTTGGCCTTCCCACTAGGATAGTCAATTACCGGTAGATAGAAGTTGATTTTATCATAGAGATGTCTGAACGTT
The DNA here is from genome assembly GCA_034641835.2 of Pinus albicaulis. Taxonomy (NCBI): domain Eukaryota; kingdom Viridiplantae; phylum Streptophyta; class Pinopsida; order Pinales; family Pinaceae; genus Pinus; species Pinus albicaulis. The sequence goes on along the minus strand of CM076583.1, from coordinate 553,586,795 downwards.
TGCAGCAACAGACATCCCTCTAGTGTGTGATTATGACTAGTGAAAATGGTGCAGGGTATCACAGTGCTAATAGAGTAGATAGTGTGAGAATATACACTACTCGATGTTCCAGATGTGGACGCTTGGAAAGGGTCTGTTGTGGACCAAGTCATATTTTGTTTCCATTTTTGCATCGTGGGTTGGAACCTACCTCCCTTTTTGGTGGGTGGTTGACTTAATGCTGCTCTAGCTACTCTCAGTTTGGGGAGATGCATGCACTTAAATGTATGATGAAAGTGTGAGCAAATTTGGCAGTAATTCCGTGTAATATTCTCTTGATTAGAGAGAAGATTTTGAGGGAGAAATGTGATTATGCAGAGACTATTTACAAGGGGTTTGATTTCTCTGCATTGATAGATCCGGTGATCATTTGGATCACATAGGCCGCATGTTATCCTCGGCTGGGCCTGAGGTTTACGTGATCGGTTTATGGTCTTAGCAGGTGTGATGAACCACCTTGGTGGCGGGGTCATAGTAGGATTATAACACCATCGTGTTAGTGGGGGTGTCGTTGGGTCGATGATGTATCTTTTATGCCATTCATGGAGGTCGCTTGTCCTCTTTTCTACAACATTAATCATGTCGATAGTGGGACGGAGTCATGAGACATTAATACAATGTCGGTCGTAATGATTACCCTGACATATCAGGAAAAATGTCTGTGATATGGGGCTCCCATCATGTGTGGTCTGAGGCCGGGCGGGGTACCATCATCGATATGCTGCTAGGTTAGGGTAGTGGACTACTATATGGTCCATCTGCTAGCACAATGTGCATGCGGGTGGCTTTTGTGACGTGTCTCTGATGGTAAATATGGGTTGCTTGCTAGGCCGTTCTTCGGCTAACAAGAACATGATTGACCCGCTCATCTCTTCTGCTTTGGTCATGGAGATGTCGATGGATTCGACATCCATATTGTCTTCTTGGGAAAGTCAAACTATGGCTGAGAGGAGAGTAGAAAGGGCTAGTCGGAAGTGAGGTATGTAGTGGCAATCCTCCAATAAGTGATTGTCGGCACATAACGGGCATGTGAATTGTGCTTTCCGTAGCCCCACGTAGTAGACCCTCTCGATTGGATACCATCTATGGATGAGTTCCAATGTGGTGCACTCTTCGAGGTAGTGGCCACGTTCATCACATAGCGTGCAATGTATAATGGGAATTACTGGGGGGCGTTCTACGTATCGGTGCTCCTCTTGTAAGTACAAGATGGTGTGCGACTCGTCATTGATAGACTGGATGGAGGGATCCTCTTGATAGGATCACTCGATCACGTGCAAGGCATCCCGGTACCGTCGTATTTCTGGGCAGTGGTGGGTATAGTGCCCATAGGTGTCACAGAGGGCACATGCATGATTGGTACGCAACGGTTTGCCTGTACTTTTGGTGGAAAGTTCCTTTTTATGGGAATGCCATTTTGAGGTGCTTGCCTCGCAGCCGAGGAGTGGTTTTAATTCGTCCAACTCTGGGCATATGTGAGTAGGGTGTCCTGTGAAATCACATATAGCACAGGCTGATGACTCCCTCTACATGGTGGGGGTCACCACTTTCTTTCCTTTCTTGGCAATTTTATTTATTGTGGTCGCTGGTTTTACAGCAGTAATTTCCCTTGCGGGGGTGGTTTCGACTGCTATTTGGGTAGGTTGGGGCTACTCGAGACCAGGAGGCTTTAATCCAAATGCAGTAACGTTGGTAGCTGGCATTCCTAGATGGGGAACGAGGTACCACACTGGTAATACCAATGATATGTTGGGTAGTACCAGTGTTGCCAAGACCTACTGGGAGGTGAAGCCAGGAGGGGGTATAGGAAAGGAGTTTGGGAGGCGACATAGACTAAGGAGGCTGTAGTAGCTGATGCCTCAGTGTCATTACTTCTTGAGTCCGTGTCCTGACTAACCTCGATGCTTGACATGGACATCATGCATACCGGGGCCGCTGTGTTATCGGGTGATACCTTAGGGATAATAGGAGGATCTCCTAGGAACGATCCTAGGACAGACGATGGTTTGAATTGGCCAGGGCCATATTATTGATACCGTGAAAGACCATCCGTGGCTGTGTCTACATAAGGTAGAACCATGTCTGTGTTGGTCAAAGGATGCTTTTCAATGTGTGTTAGTTGTTCTACTGTAATGATTCGATCCTTATGGGGGAACATCATGATGCGGAAAATGGAGGCTGATATGGGAGACATGGCGTACATGTAACTCTGCCCAAGGAGTATATTGTAATCCAAGTGAGCATCCAAGACTTCGATGTCTATGTGGACCATTTTTCCAGCTAAGTAGACCGGTACATTTTGGAAGAGACTGACCAGGGTGGAGGGCCAACCGTTGTATGCCCTAAGTGTGATGACGGAAGGTTTGAGTTCTCGGGCTCCTAACTTCTTCCATACATTCTTTGACATGATGCATGTGGATGCACACTCATCTATGACACATCGGTGAATAGTGATATTCTGTACTGATACGGGTATCTGAAATGTGACCATGGAGGGAAGCCTAGGGTTGGCTTTGTCTAAATCGAAAGCCATCATGCGCATGTCGGCAAGGTCGACGATGCCTAAGGTGGAAAGTGGGGCTTTCCGTTGCTTTGGGCACGACTGCAGTACCTCCAAAGAAGACATAGTAATAGGTGACTGGGTTAAATCGTCTACGATGCTGTAATTGTGGGCTGCTTTGGAGTAGTTACCTGCTCGCCTATTAGGCCCTTTAACCATTTTTGGCAATGGTTCCAAAGGAATCTTTGAAATGGTCAAAGGTGCAGTCGGCGCGGACGTACTAGCCTCTGACATACAAGTGTCTGGTGGGGTGTCGTAGCTAGGATTCCAGGTTTGAAAAAAAATTTCTTCGCCGTCCATGTAAATTTCATGGCTATTTTTCTCGGAATCGTTGGGGTTTTGCTGCTGAGTGCTAACCGTTACTTGATGGGGGAAGGGTTCTTGCATGAATGCAGTTGTCTGGGAAGATCCTCATTGTCCTCGGTTACTCTGAAGCTTTTTAAGCTCAGGGAGTTCAGGACAGTGGTGAGTATAGTGGCCATACTCACCACATATCGAACAGGAATGGTTTGTTCATAGAGGTGGACTTTTTCCTTGCTTTTGAGCATTGCTTGGCTCCTGGTTCTGATTCCAGTTGAATTTATCTCTAGATCGTGGTCGTAGTGGGCATTTTTGACTGCTGCCCCCTTATCCATGGTTCCCTTTGGGTTTTTTTTTTACCTTTATTTTGACCACATTAGGAGGGTAATTATCTTGATCATACTGGTGTGGTTGATCTTGGGACGGTTGCACAATGTTCACCTGTGCATTGTTCTGCGTTGGTGGGTTATGTGCTTGGGACTAAGCATACTGCTATCCCATATTTTCACCTGGCCATTGGGGGGAAGTTCTTCTGTCAGTTTTTCTTCCTGTGTATTGGGTCCCCCCGGCCGGAGGGTAAGGTCCTCCTTGGTGATACGCTGGCGCCCTATTAGTCAAATTTTGCTGCTGCATATGATGACTTTGAAATCTGGGTTGAGACATGTCTTGGGGAGACCCATGTGTATAACCGTGATTCTGACTGCTGATCCCTAGGTACTCTTGGGTCATCGACCCAATAAGTCCGTCTGCAGAGTTCGACGCGCCCGATAATTCTTGATAAGATTGCAAGCGCGGGGCGTTAGGCCGAATATTATATATGTATCATGATTGTGTATAAATCAGTTCAAGCTGTTAGGATTTACTGATTGCGTCCTCTTCGGATGTGGGGTTACATTGCACCACATCCTTTGAAATATTCGCCATTAGAGTTTTCAAGAATAGATCTAAAAGGACTCAGTCGTCAAGTTGAGCTTTACATAAGCTACGACACCGTCTCCACTCGTGGAGATGTTCAGAAATGTGGGTAGAGGGAGATTGTCTGAAATGAGTCAGTAATTTTATTCCCGAATCATGGTGAATGGGTAACTAAAAATAAGTGAGGAACACAGTAGCAAGGGCGCTAAAGGTTCTGTGTGAAGCAGGAGGTTGCTCGATCTACCATTTCATGGCCACTCCCATGAGAGTGTGTTGAAACAACCTCAATCGAATAGTATCGTCAATGATGCTATTCGATGAGCACCATAGGTGAAAGGTCATTATATGACTCCATGGGTCTTCCGCTTGGTTGCCTTCAAACTTTGGTATGTCTGAAGGGAGCTTCGTAGGCATGGGAGGCCAATTGGGGTCGTGCGTGATGGGGTCATTGGTGAGATTGGTTAAATCTGGTAGATTTAACACTGCTAAGAAGGGTGACTGAGAGGTTGACTCCATGGCAATGTGTGAAGACACGAAGTTTTGGTTAGAACGAGGGGTAGTCTGTGACATACCCGGTTGTGAATTCAGTTGGCTTTCGGTATGGGATGCATTCTTCTGCCCCTTAGGGGACGAGGGGGGAGTGATGTGTGGTGTGGTGTTGCGAGACCAATTAGGGTTCCCAAAAAATGTTGCTCCAAGAAAGGAGGAACCAAAAACCATGGCAACATTCCATTTTTGACGCCTAAATGGCGAAAGACCTGGAACCCCTCCCGTTAATGGGGGGAGGTCCAAAAGATGCCTGGACCAATGAGGTTCTATTGGAACCGTTTGAGGGTCATCCAAGTTAGGTTTTGGAAATTTTTTTTGAGGGGATTGAGTCTATGATCACATCAAATTTATGGCCACATACATAAAACAAAGCAAAAAAGAAATGAATTTTCCTTTAATTTAATCTATGTGATCAATCAAGCAAAAAATGGTTTTGTTTGTTTGTGCGTGATACTAAAAAATCCTACAAGACCTAATAACGTCCTCACAGTCTCAAAAGTAACTGGGCCTTGAGAGGATTTCTTGCGAGTGCTGGCAGAAACGTCCCGAAAGAACTGGCGACGCCCCCAGTCAGCCGAAGAGAATCAACCAAGGTAAGGGTAGAGGGTCTAGTGCTTTCCTGCACCGTCACCTATAAGGTAAAGGATGCCCTAGTTTTGGCCACTAAGAGCCACTATACCACATGAGCTTTCGAGTCTTGGGCTTCTTGGTAGTTAGCTAACAGTACCGAATATCAGACGGGTAGGTAGCCCCAACTGATACCGCATGCACTGCGCCTAAGCCTAACCCCCTTCTGAATCGGGTCTCTGCCGCGCTCGGGTTTTCTTTTGCGTGGGCTGATAGGTGGATTTCAAGATCCCTAAAAACACAACTTCTATGTTTCAAATGTGAAGCGTGATCAAGGCGGCTTATTGGATGCAATTTCTCTTGTGGCCCCTGTGGGGAGAGTTTAGTGAGTTGGTTTAAGTTATTTTTAGGTGGCTTTATTTTCTTAGTGGGTGAATGTGTGTGAGCATATGGAAAACAATATCATAATTTGAACATATGGATATTGGTGATCCGTTACAAATGTCCCCTAGTTAAACTATGTGATGTTTTTCCTTGCTCAAATAAAAAGCATTTGCAGATAATGGGCCGCTTCCAAAACCTCCTAATTAGTCTATATGAGTGACTAAAGGGAGATGGAAAATCACAAATATAGAGTGTTCATATGCTTGTCTAGGGTCACCCAATGGCGCAAAGACATCAGAGATTACTTACTCTAACTTGCAATTAAATCCTAGTCCCGCAATTTCTTAAATGAAAAAATTGAAATTTAAACTAAACAATTTCTACACTAGCTTATGCATGTGTGGTCATGAGCCACTTACTTGGACTAGTTAAAATAAGTGTGCATACCAGAATTTTCAAAAAACATAAATTGTTCGGAAAGCAATGGTTAATTCACTCCCTACTTAAACTATGTGAATACTTTTTGCAAAAGCCAACTTAAATGAAAACTAACTAAATGCCTACAAAAAGCAGCAAAAATTAGTCTTCAGAAGCTATGGGGTATCAAAACAGGTGTTGGTAGATACATTAGGGGCTTCCAAACACACTGACAAACAGAAAAAATACAGCATATAGGGAGAAAAAATCTCTCTGCAAATTGCGCGCAAAACCTTCTGACAGGTGCGCCTTCCTGCACGCAGGTCACTCTTGAACGAGCGCACTACGCGTCTGTGTGTAAAAACAACGCACAAAATTCCTGCAGGTAAAAAAAAATTAGGAGCTGCCTTCTTCAATCTGTCAACTCAGTGAGTCTCGAGACTACAAGATGGGTCATAGGACTGTCAACTCCACTCCAGCATAGACTAAGGGTCTCCTGCAAACAATGGCACAACCACATAAAATTGAAACACGTCAGTGGAGTCACCAATCCTGTTGTGGTGGATTCGACACACAGGTGTACGAAATCACACGCATTTATAGAATGTGATATTTTCTCTAAACCATAAGTAGCAGGCAGTATCTGGGGGGAGCTCATAAGTATAAGACTTAAAATGAAGTAATACACTTAAGTATGCTTTGTTGAAAAAGTAAAACTAAAAACATAAAAAGAAGCTAAATAGAGAGTTTCAAACAATAACAAGGTAAACAACAACTCGATGGCCTTCTTCTCATTGAATGCTTGGAATGAATACAAATATTACCCACTTGTCGAAGGTCCTAGGCAGAGGCTCTAGGACCCGACGCAAGGATGTTTGTCCTTCAAGTTCTGCCTTCTGATGTAGTTCAATTCTCTCTCTACTACAATGGACTAAAATTGTTGAGTGGTCAACAATTGAGTCCCCTTCTTCCACTCCTGCTCCTTGGTTCACACAAACAGTTGGTGTTGCTTGGGAAACTTTGGCTAGCATAACCTTGTGCTCACACATTGTTCATCTCTTTGAGGGTTTATATAATTGAGCTTTCAAACCTCCTTCCCTCCCTTGGTACATGGTGGATAGTGACCCAAGGGAGGGGAAATATTCCATTGTGGGCTGAAATATGCTTTTGTGTGCTCAAACAAGGCCTAAGGAGGTGCTGGTGCTATCCTTAGGCGACTTTCACATAAGGAGAAACTTTCACTTGCTTGATTGTGGTCCTGGAAAGGGACTTTTTTCCATGTCCAGGAATGCGCACTTATTGGGCTCCAGTGCACGCAGAAGGCGCTCTTATCGAAGGAAAAAGCGCGCATTTGGGCATTTATGACTAGTTCAATCTTGAATTGCTCCAAACCTTAGAGATTATTAAAATTTTTGATTCCATAATGTATCCCTGTCCTGTAAATCCTTGGGCTCGACATTACTTAATGTTGTTTTATGCTGTACGATTTTCCAGTGTTAACAACGGTGATTCTGGTGATGATTTTATGTTTGATCCTAATGATTTCTTCAAACAAGAGACATGAAAGATGTTATGAATTTTTCTCTCTGCGGGAAGCTCTAGCTCATATGCCACTTCTCCTATTTTCCAGATAACTCGATAAGGCCTGTAAAATCGTGGCTTTAATTTTTCTGCCCCCTTCTGCTTCAAGGTAGACTTCCTGTACGGTTGAAGCCGGAGATAAACTGCATCTCCCACTTCAAAACTCCTCCCTATCCTTCAACAATATTCATATAACTTTTGTCGATTCTATGCCGTCTGCAGATTGTCTTTAAGGGCTCTCAGAATATCCTGATACCCCTGGATCCAATCCTTTGCCAATGGTTCTCTACTATCTCCAAACACTGTATCTGCAAAAGATAGTGAATCATATCCATATAAGGCTCAGAAAGGTGACATCCCTATGGACATGTGATAAGTGGTGTTATAGCAGTATTATCCTAAGTACAACCACTTGGTTGATGCTCATTGTTTTCCTGTGACATAATCTCATAATTAATCTTCCACCCATTTATTTATTGCTTCTGTTTGTCCATCTGTCTGCGGGTGATAACTGGTACTAGGGGTGAGTTCTGTTCTAGCCAACCTGAATAATTCTTGCGAGAATGCTCCCATGAATCTGCTGTCACGATCACTCACAATGGTTTTGGGAAAAACATGTAGATGGAATACCCCCTGGAATAATATTTCTGCTATTTGAGACGCAAAAAGTTTGGAGGGGATTGCAAAGAAGTGAGGGTACTTGGTGAAACGGTCCACCACCACAAAAATGCAATCTTTTCCTTGTGAGGAGGGTAACCCTATAATGAAATCCATGGATATAATTTCCCATTTTTGTTCTGGAATGGGTAGTGGTTGTAATAAACCTACAGGGTGTGTATGTTCAACCTTATTACTTTGACAGGTACCACATTCCTTAACATATTTGATAATTTCCTTCTTGAGTCCCTTCCATGTGAACCTTTCCCTGATGGTCCTATAAGTCTTCAGAAATCCTGGATGTCCAACTAAAGGAGAGTCATGGGCTGCTTGTAAAATCTTCATCTTAAGTTGATACTCAGGTACTAGATAGATTCTATCATTATAATAGATAATATCATTAACAACTCTATAACAGATGTCTAATGACTGTCCGTCAAGGATCTCACAAGCTGATTGATTTTTTGAGTATTCCACCAAAAGATGGGACTTCCAGTCATCCACAATATCTATGAGAGAGAAGGTAGATGGTCTCCTTGACAAGGCATCTGCAACTGCATTGTTTTTACCTTTGACATATTCAATCTCAAAATCATAGGCTTGGATCTTAATGACCCATTTTTGCTACCTTTCATTTAATCCCTTCTGATTGAGGAATTATCTGAGACTATTGTGATTAGTTTTTACTTTGAATCGGTTCCCCACTAGATATGGACGAAACTTGGCCAATGCATGCATAATAGCCAACATTTATTTTTCATAAATGGAGTAAGAGTGTTCATAATCATGCAACTTTCTACTCTCAAAAGAAATGGGATGATGGTTTTGTATTAGGACAACCCCGATTCCTTCCCCAAAAGCATCACACTCCAATATAAAGGGTTGAGAGAAGTCTGGCAAGGCTATAACTGGACACGAACTCATGACTTCCTTCATCCGCTCAAAAGTCTCCTGGGTTGTTTTTGTCCATAAAAAGGCTCCTCTTTTTGTCAAGTCAGTAAGAGGGGCTACTAGCTATGAATACCCCTTTAAAAATCTTCTGTAATAAGTACAAATACCCAAGAAGCTCCTTAACTCTGTTACATTTTTGGGAGTTGGCCAATTGAGAATGGCTTCAATCTTCTCTTGGTGGACCTTAACACCCTGGCCCCCAATGATGTGACCTAGATATAGCATTTATGTCATCCAAAACTCACATTTAGAGATTTTGGCATAAAATTGTTGTGCCTCCAATATTCCCAAGACCTCGTCTAGGTGTTGCAGATGCTCTTTCCATGTTTCACTAAAGATCAGGATGTCGTCGAAGAAGACCAAAACAAATTTACGCAGTTGCTTGTTGAATACATTGTTCATGCATGAATGGAATGTTTCAGGGGCATTGGTCAACCCAAAAGGCATCACTAGGAACTTACAATGTCCATAGTGGCATCTAAAAGCTATTTTTGGAATGTCTTGATCACAAACCTGATCTGGTGATACCCTGAGTGAAGGTCAATTTTTGAGAAATACTTGGCTCCCTTTAACTCATCCATAAATTCGTCAATGCTGGGAATAGGATATTGATTTTTGATGGTATTCTTATTTAGTGCTCAATAATCTATACGCATCCTCAAGGACCTGTCCTTTTTCTTGACCAAGACTACGAACGAAGCAAAAGGGCTCAAGCTCAGCCGAATGTGTCCTAATTCCAACAATTCTTGTATTGCCTTTTCTATCTCATCCTTGTACGCTTTTGGGTGTCGGTAAGGGGTAGTGATGATATCTTGGACCCCTTCCTCTAGTTTGATGATGTGCTCAAATCCCCTATCAGGTGGTCGTCCTAGGGGTATATCTCCAAAGACCTTCTGGTATTTTTACAATAGTGCCATAATATCAGGGGAGTACTCCTTGTGTTGTTCTACTGGTTCCTTATCCATGATTCGACACTCTACTTCCCATACAATATCTCGATGTCGAAGGTCTGCCTCCATTCGATTGGATGTCACAACCTTGGGAGGATAAGCATGCATTCCTCTCAACTTCACCTTTTTACCATCTGGTCCTGTGAATGCAAGTTCCAAGTCTTGGTAGTTTACTGTATGAGTTCCAATAGAATATATGAATTGTACCCCCAATACTACATGAGAGTTTGGGCAGTCTACGAAAAATAATTTATCTGTAACTGTGCAGTTTCCCATTGCTAGGTTCATGTTAGGAAATATCTTAGTGCATGGCATGCGATTGTGCTCTTTCTTTCTAGGAATCAAAACTGTAAAGCCTTCAAATTCTTCAGTAGCTAGTCCCCTTTTGGCTACGAATTCTGCATTAATGAAGTTGTGGGAGGCCCCACCATCAATTAGCACAGTAACCTTTTGTCCTTGTATGGTGCCCCTAACCCGAAGGGTGTGATATCTTGGGACCCCTGTAAGAGAAGAAATGACTCCTTCCTGAATTTCTTCCTGTATTGCCCCCATGCCTTATGATTCCCCTTGATCGAGCTTTGGATTCTCTTCCTCATCTTCACTTTCAGAAAATACTTTAATATAGTGGGCCTTCCCTTTAGTACACCGATGTCCTGGTGCCCAAGGTTCTTTATAAGAGAAGCATAGCCTTCTCCTTCTGAGATCTTTCCTGGTCTCATCATCCAGCTTCCCCTTACCAAATGGCTGTCGTTTTTGCTGCTTGACTTCCTCCCCTTTATGAGGAATATAAAATTTGGTTAGGAATCTATTCTTGGGTACTGCAACTTGCATATCCCTTGCACAATTAATTTCATCTTGCAAGGTGGCAGGTTGTTAGGCCCTAACCCAAACTCGTAGGGGTTCTGACAACCCTTCTATAAATAACATGACCAACGGGGTCATAGAGAGGTTGCTGACCATTACTGCAAGCCTCTGGAATTCTGCAACATAAGATTCAAGGCTCCCTGTCTGTTGGAGTTGGGTTAGCTCTCGGAAGTACATCTCAGGATCCTTCCTATCAAATCTTTCTATTAATATCTGTGTGAATTCTGTATAAGAGATGATGCTGGCATGTCTTAGAGTTTTCATACCATGTTGCCACCATTCATGTGCTTCTTCATCAAGATGAAGTGTGGAATATTTGATGGCATCCTTCTCCTGCATGGGATTGAGATGGAAATGTGTATCCAGTTTCTGTACCCATGACCGTGCAAAACACTTTGATGATCCATCAAAATAAGGAAGAGTTACCTTTCCCACAGCCTTCTACAAATCTACGTTTGACTGATGGCCCCCATATGTGGTTGCCTTCCATTGTTGTTTTCTCCTCATGTAGTAAAAGTCATTAAGGATCAGGGTCACTTTCACGTTGGGAGGAAACGTATCATACTCTTTCATCCATGTGGTAACCATTTCTGCAATTGGTGAAGGGCAGTCTTTCTCCCTGGAGGAGTCATCCAAAAATGGAGGCATGGTTGGTTGGCTAAAAGGGTTGCTCCGAGTGTTGACATGTTCGTGTGAGGGACCGTTGCTATGAACATTGATATACTCCTGCGGTGGACTATCCCCACCTGAATGGGAAACTCCTTCCCCATTATTACTTTGCACATTAGGTTGCTCGATCTGTACTTTAAGGAGTTCCATGATGGCGTTTTGCGTGTCAACGATCTTTTGTAAGGAATCTTCAAGTTTGTTATTTTCGTGATCACCCATTGGTATTTTTTCCCCTTTGTTTTTCCCTTGACTCCTAGCCTTTTTTCCTTCCTAATTGATAGTGATACCCTTTTGTTTCTCCTTCCTTGGCATCCCACAACTGGCCAAGATGAAGCTCTGATACCACTGTAATATCCTTTAAGAAATATATAATGCCATTGTTGTAATAATAGTAAAAATATAACAGCAAAGTAATATGCTTATTATAAAAAACCCTCATGATAACATATACACATAATACTCCATTACACATAATTGAGTTCCAATCACCATATTTAATCAAGCCCTAAGGAAATGCACCAAATATCATTTATTAAGGAATTTAGCCCATGTGATACAAGCAGTTTGACCAACAACGTAGATGGGTTAATTACATTATAATGCCAATTAATAACCCTTGACATAGGGCTGTGGTGGTCCTGCAACATCTTGCTGCAATAGATCTGTGCTTCCTTCCTTCCTTTGCCAATATGGAAATTAAAATAATTATAATAAAACCGGCAGGGCAGATCTCAGATCCACGCTCATAAAGTGTAAAGTAAAAAATTAGATGAAAACCCCTTTAAAACAAATATGGAATGAATGCGCCCAGCTAGGGTGATCATAGAAACCACCGAAGTTAGGTTTGCTTACTAGGGTGAGATCGAATCTCACCGAAGGAAGCTTGAGGATCGCACCTGAAAATCCTTAGTTGAAAACTCCTCTGAGCTTTCAAAATATCAATGAAGAAAATATTAAATTCCACGAGTTGCTCTCAATCCTCCTCCTCCTTTTATAGTCGACTGCTTGGAAGAAACCATGGGAAAACACCTAGCGTCAAAACAACCCAAAAGGAAAAACCATGGGCAAATACCTGGGGTCAAAGCAACCCAAAAGGAAAAACCATGGGCCAATGCCGCTTTATTTATTAGTCTACTACTTTCATGATTTGGTCCAACTGGTTAAATGGTTGGGGATATTACACAAGATCAGGGTAATAGATAATCCCTTTCTTATTGAGAGGGAGTGATGAAATGACTCCCAAAGGGGGCTTCTTATTTAATTTTCCCTTAATTTTTTTTTTTTTTTTTTTTTTGTGACTAGAAGAATCGACAACGGCATCGGTATCGTACTCGCGTGACACGGGGTCGAATCCCACTGGATACCCCTATACTCCTAGGAGGAACTGCTGAGCCCGCAACAACAGCCCCTCGGTTAAGACGAGACTTGAACTTGTGACCTGCACCATGGCACGAACGTCTTAGCAGCACGTTCACTTGCCACTAGACCAAAGCCCGATGGGAAAAGGTAGTGGGCTTGGCCCGGTTTAGACTAACTACTTGCACGACAAGCTACGACCTTGCTCGAGATCGAACACAAGACTGGTCCATCATTACGAGGCCTATTTTACTACTACGCCGCCTCCACGACCTTTAATTTTCCCTTAATTAAACTGGAAGAGAAATTGTAATTTCATCTCATGACATGTATTAGTTAAACAAGTCAGGAAGACTTAGTTAGCTTAGGAAATTCGATTTGAGGGTCATAGAGGAGGCATGTAGAGTTCTCCCATGATTTTAGGTTGTCCAATTACATTTATTTGGGGGTTGTAATTAGTTAACTCAATTAATTGAGTTAAAATTAGTTTAACTAGTTCTAACCGAGAGATGAGCTAGTGATAGGTCCTGTGAATTAAGTCTGATTTAATTCACAAGTAGTGATCAATTAGTTAAATAATAATTTTCTATAAATATCTATTGCATATCAGTTATAAGGACGACCCAATTGAGTTTGAGTTTAAAGGGAAGATAACTATCAATTGTATATTTAGAAACTCGTATAGGTCATGTATAGAGTCATCAAGAAGGCTATGATGCATTGCACAATCAATTCTTGGGAATTTCCTATTTAATAGGGAAGAAATTCCTCCAGGAATGTGTGAGCAAGGTTGGTCACACAGAGGCTGAGAATTGGTTAAGTATTTGACTGATTTTACCTAGATCAGACAGTCAATAGAGTGTGGGAGTTTCTCAGTGAGAGAAAATCATTGTATTGTTTCATGGTCTTGTATTTATACAATATAGAGATAGTGGGGTTTTGAGCAGTTTATTTTCGTCATATAAATATTGTGTTGTGTGATCTATTATTTCTTTCTCTTACTTGTTATGTGATTATGAGATCTTATTTGGTTTCCACATATTGTATAAGGATTCAACATTTTTTTTAGTACATTACAAGATCAGATTAAATCATGTTGATATATTTTCTACATATCGAACCTATGTTTAGACTGCTACCAGTTTCTTACCATTGCAATTGGTATATGGTTTGGAAGAAATCCTTCCTATTGAGTGTGAAATTCCATCTTTGAAACTTTTTGTCGAGATCCTCCTTTAAATTTTTGCAGAAGAACAACATCTCTTACATCTTACATGCTTATATGAAACATGACATGATGCTGCAATGGCTAATGAGGCCCATAAGAAACAAATTAATGCACAATACGAAAATAATGTCAAGCCTCATGTCTTCTCGGAAGGTTACCTCATCTTGTTATATGATTTTCATGCGCAACGATTATAATAAGACTGGTGTGAAACTCATAGATGATGGAATTTCATTTATCGACATGAGATCCACCCATCTCCTCATCTGTGGGACTCCTGGATCTGGGTGCTTGAGAAAGATATGTTGTGGTCATAGTAATGGAATCCTCTCAAGGCAAATGAAATCAAAATTTAACCATACCCAAATTTCTTCAACTGTCCATCTTTGGCCTTGGTGAGTTTTTCTTTCATGTTTGCTGGTACTCCCTCGCTCCAGTTGAACATTTTCAACTCTATGCACTCTAAAGCATACTGCATTTGGCACCTATTAGCCAAATACAGGGTAGTGTTGCCAACAAATCTAGTTATCATAAATAATATTTTCCTCAAAGGAAAACATACCGCATCCTTTATCTCGATTTTCCTAAGTGGACTATTCAAAAATCATTTATATCAATGAGTGCTAACTGGACCATTCAAAATTCATGAGAAATCAGTCAGTTATGGCTACTTATAATGGAAATAGTCATAGATTAATGACTTATTTAACGCAATTGAATCCCAAAAAATGATATCTAATATAATGCACTGCAAAAAACCCTCAATACTTAAATACAATGAGTGAAGGGAGATTTTCTTAAATGGTTCATGAGGCACAATACTTGCTAAGGTTTTGCAAATGGGGTAGCAAGCTAAGTGGGATTGATTATGGGGAAAAAATCCACATGAGATCCACCCTTCTCCTCAGTCTTCTCTCTGCTTCTTATTTCATCAAGTTCATTTAATTGCAAAAGGTGTTGTTGTTGTGCTTCTGAGAGATCCAAACCGAATTGGACAGCAGTTCCAAAATTTTTACTCTGGAATTCAATTGGTAACAAAACCTACTTCCCGTACACTGACTCATAAGGTGTATGACCTGTATTGTTCCTCCAAGTATTTATGTAAGCCCATAATGCTTTTGGTAATATATTTTCCCAATCCTTTTTATGAATATTTGTTGTTTTTGTAAGGATGGACTCGATCACCTTGTTTGTAGATTCTACCTGGTCATTTTCCTATGGATGGTATGATGTAGAATTCCTGTGCCAAATCCTGTATTGATCTACAATTACTTTTACCATATTAAAAAAAATTGAGTTCCATTGTTAGTAAAATTTCCCTTGAAACACAAATCGAGTAAAAATTTAATTAAATAAAAAATCAACAAAAACTCTTTTAGTACCATAAGGAATAACTCTAGCTTCTGCCCATTTTCTTACAAAATTTTACAAACCAAGATATGTATTTTATTTAAAGATGTCGGGGCTATAAATCCCACAAAATCAATGGCCCATTTTTCAAAGGGTTTTAACATGACTTGAGGGCATAAAGGAATTTCATCGGCTTGACCATATTGGCCCATTTGGTGACAACTATCACAACGCTTAACATATTATTTTGAATCCTTAAACAAAGAAGACCAAAATTAGCCAGCCCAAAGAATATTATATGTTGTTCTCTTTTCAGCAAAATGGCCCCCACAAGGCTCATCATGGGAATATCTCAAGATATCAAACACTTCCTCTTCTCTCACACATCTATGACTATGAGGAAATTTTTTCAAATATCTTCCTCCTTTCACGCGAGGATAGGTATGGTGGTTCTTTTCCTGTGACAAAGTAATTAGCTATGTCAAGAAACCATAGAGAGTTTGTCAAAACAACAAAAAGATACTTTGAAATTGATCGATTCGTAGTTGTCTAGTTATGGTTTGAACTAGAAGTTTGTCACCTATAACCTTCTTTAAGCATGAAACATGGAAAACTGGGTGCAGAGGAGAAGAAGTAGGAAGCTCTAATTTGTATGCCATATTACGAATGTTTTGTAACCTCTTGTAAGGACCATATTACTTTGGCGATAATTTATTATACTTCTTAGCTTGCTGGAGGGACATTTGTTTGTATGGTTGTAGACATAAAAATACCCAGTCTCCTACATCAAAACTTCTCTCACGTGATGTTGATCCGCCCGTTGTTTCATTTGATTTTGTGCCAAATTTAGGTTATCCTTTAAGAGTGGGAGAACTTGTTTTTTATTCTCAATGTGATCTTCCATCGCTTGAACCTTATAATTTTCTATTAAAGATGATGTGATGGACGATTGATGATATCCATAAAGTGCGATAAATGGGGTCATTTTTGTTGTAATATGGAAGGAAGTGTTATACAACCATTCATCCAAAGGTAACCTCTTGACCCATTGATTTGGAATGGATAAAGGTTGTAGCAGACTTGGGGTCTTAATTGTCTCAAATTTATTTTGCTGGAAAACCAAATATTCATTCACAAATTTTTGAATATCAAATTTAAGGCCATCCCAAAAAAAATTTCTTCACCCCGTGGTAAGTTTTTAAAAATCCCGAGAGGTGTGCAATTCCAAAATAATATTTTGTTTTAGTTGGGAATTCTTACAAAGATATAAGTGATCTTTGCACCATAAGGAATCATTTTTCCAACAAAATGTATCAGATGTACTAGGATATTTTTGCAAATTTTGAACGAGTGTCCATACTTCTTTGTCATTCTTCCATTCCTCACTTGCTTCAGTTATCCAATCTAGTTGGATAATAGAAATTGCACAAAGAAATGCTTCTACATCCTCATCCTTTCTTGAGTGTGCATCTGCAACAACATTTAGCTTCCCTTTTTTGTAGATTATTTCAAAGTCATAACCCAACATCTTTGTGACCCACTTTTTCTTCTCTTCTGAAGATATTATTTTTTCCAAAAAGTATTTAAGACCATCATGGTCATTTTTTACCTTGAAGTGTCTTCCCATTAGGTCAGCTTGCCATTTTTTTAATGCATGTAGTATTGCCAACATTTCCTTCTCATAAATATCTTTCTGTAAATACTTTCCTTTGATTGGATGACTTTCAAAAGAAATGGGTCTTCCTTCTTGCATTAAAACAACACCAATTCTATTTCCTGAAGCATCACATTCCACAATAAAGGTTTTTGTGAATTCTAGCATAGCTAAGATCGGTGCTTGGCACATTGCCTCTTTAAGATGTTAGAAGGCCTTAGTTGCTTCAGGATTCCATGAAAATGCATCTTTCTTCAATAATATTGTTAGAAGTGCTGCTATTCTCCCATAATTCTTAACAAACTTGCAATAATACCTTGTTAACCCAAGAAATCCTCGCAATTTTTTTATGGTTGTGGGGACTTTCCATTCCTTAATGGGCTTAATTTTGTTAGGGTCTACCTTAACACCCTCCTGAGATACAATATGACCCAGATATTCCACCTCTTGTACTCCAAAGAAACATTTGGAGATTTTTGCATATAATTGTTCCTCCTCCAATAGTTTGAACACCCTGTCAACGTGTTGAACATGATCCTTTCAAGACCTGTTGTAGATTAGTATATCATCAAAAAATACTAACACACATTTTCTAAGGAAGGGTTTGAAAATTGAATTCATCAACCCTTGAAATGTAGAAGGTGCATTGGTAAGGCCAAAAGGCATGACTAAAAATTCATAATGGCCCTCATGAGTTCGAAATGTTGTTTTTGGAATGTCTTCAGTCTTCATTCTAATTTGTTGATATCCTGAACAAATATCCAACTTGGTGAAATAAATTTCTCCATGTAATTCATAAAATAATTCATCAATCACATGAACGTGAAATTTATCTTTAATAGTGAGCTTATTGAGCTCCTTATAATTTGGACACATGTGCTACGATCCATCCTTCTTGTGCACCAATACTACTGGAGCAGACAAAGAACTTTGACTAGGTTGAATTATACCAGCCTATAACATTTCTGCAATCATATGTTCAATTTTTCTCTTTTGGACATAAGGATATCTGTAATGCATGATGTTTGGAGGAACAATTTCTGGAATCAAATGAATAATATGATCATGATCACGAATAGGTGGGAGTCCTTTGGGAGTTTCAAACACCTTGGAATGATTGTCAAATATTTTTTGGAGATCTGGAGAAATAGATGATTTTGATGTTGGAACTTCTAGTGAGCATAATTGTGCAATGACGCCTCGTTGTTCTTTAAGTTAGAAGCTTTGTCATGACATTAGATCTTATTATCTTTACTGGATTCCATGCTATACCCCATAATTCAACTTCCTTTCCTTCCGGAAAAAAAAATCAAGAAAAGTTCTTGAAAATTAAAAGCTACCGTCCCCAAATATTGTAACCATTGTACTCCTAGTACAACATTAGCACCACCCATTGGAATGGAAATCATTGGAATATTCAATACATGTTCCCCCATGGTTAGCTTGATATTATGGCACTTTCCAGAGAAATTTATAATTCCTCCATTTTCCACCATCACTCGACACTATGGTGCTGTGTATAGGAAGCAATTCAATTCCTTGGCTACCTTACAATGAATAAAATTATGGGTAATACCCGAATCAATAAGAACTATTACATTTTTCTTCTTGATATGTCCTTTTATCCTGAGAGTTTGTGGAGTGGTAATTCCGACAATTGCTTTAGAGGATATGGTCAGATTCATTTCTTCTTCATCTAGGGTTGGTTCTTGGTGTATATCCTCTCCTTTTAAAGTTTGTTGTTCCTTTTCTTCCTCCTCTTCACAATCTATGTAAAATAATTTCTTCTCAGCACACTTATGACCATTAGTGTATTTCCTATCACAACTATAGCAAAGACCTTTTGCTCTTTTTTCTTCCAATTTTTGTGGTGTCCACCTTGTAGGTGTTGGAATTCTAGGAGTAGCAACACTTCCATCTTTATAGTTGTGAGTTGTAGGCTTCTTTGTCACCATAATTTTTCTTTCAATTTTTCTTGTCAACCTGAATGCCTTGTCCAATATATCAGGTTCCCAAAGGCGAACATCATGTTGGATGTTATCCTTTAGAGTCCCTATGAAGACATCAATCCTATGTTCCTTTGGAATATTATTCATCCTATATTAAATTTTTGGAAGTCCTCAATGTGATCCATCATTGAACCCTTTTGTTTGAGATTTATCAATTGGCTAAAGAAGGTGTTTCTCTTTGTATCCTCATAATGTGCTATCATTTCCTCCATAAAAATTGACCAAGTGACCAATGGTTTACGAGAACAAAGCCATTGATACCATACAAACTTGTTTTGTTCTAGATATAAAGTTGCAATGCATAGCTTTTGTGTGTTTTTCGTACTATGGAGCCCAAAGTATTTCTCCATTTGTAGTATCCAAGTTATCGGATCCTTGCCATCAAAATTCCTCATATCTATCTTTGGAATATGGTGGGTCTTAAATCCAACATTAGAGTCTATGAAATCATGATTAACATTTCTTTTTTCTCATCATGAGTTTCCTCTACTACCTTTTCACCATTAGGAAGCTTTTCTTGTAGCAACTTTTCCAAACCTTCCTTCAAACCTTCCATGTCTTTCTTCAAATATTCCATGTTTCCTTCTGTAAAATCCATCTTAGCTTCCATGCCATCCATATTAGCTTCCACGCTATCCATATTATCTTCCATGGCATTCTTCAAACCATCCATCTCAGCTTCCATGCCTTTGTTCAAACCATACATCTTATCTTCCACGCCTTTTTTCAAAACTTCCATTTCATTTTTAGTTAGTCTTTGCAAGACGAAAGTTGTTGCACCTGTTCTTATAATTTTTATATATCATGTTGTAGTTCTTCCTCTTCATGAGTCATAATAGAGCCTTATGAGGGCTTAATGGGTGTTGAATTATTTTTTGGGGGAATTTTAGAACCCAATACTGATATCTATGCTTCAATATACCCTTGGAATCACTTCAAACTGATTTTGAAACAAGACATGCAAATTGAAAAAACAATACACACCTTTTTCTTGCTTTTGAGGAGCTCGATATTGAAACTGATGTATCTCTGTAATTTCAGATCTCCGATATTTTGTTTTAGGTACTTTAGTAGCCCTCTGAATATTCTTTCCAATGCCACATGTATGACCTGATTTGGATTCTTCAAGGCAAAATTATGCGCAATCTACCATAATTACCTAATTATGGATTGGTTCAATAGAGTGAACTTGTACGGTGTGCCACATGTCACTTTTTCCTCCTTTGGCCTTGAAATCAATACAAAGGAAACTACAATCTGTGTGCTTTTGGCCAATTTTTATAGAATTCCAATCCTTTGATCAGAGAGAGTTATGAAAATTTTCCCAAGGTCACCTCTTTGCGATGAAATTTGGGAGCCTGCAAAAACCCTAAATTCCATAGATCATATCACTAAAAATATTGCGAACCAAGATCTGAAATTTTTACATATTGCCTTGGGATTTCTTTGCAAATGGTTTTTTTTTAGCTTCTGAACCTTCGTAGAAAAAAAGTTATAGCGAAAATTCCACGATGACCTATTTAAAGCAGCGAACCCCTTGAATCCAAAGCTCTAATACCAAATGTTATAAAGCCAGCTCCCAAAATAGAAGAAAAGAGATATCAACACCTTATAAGTCAGCCACTTCGAGGGGGAAACCTCCTTTACATTACATAAATGAACAATTCTTGGATGATACAAATGGAAAAACATCCTTTCTATATATAAGAGTCCATGGGGTCAAAATGTAATCCTAGCTGACCTAACAATAATAATGTAAGGGAACAAAAATAACAATAGTAGGATTTTATGGGGCACAATAATAACAATATGGGGACTACAGGGGTACAAAAATAACAATAAGGGGGCTAGAATAACATCAATAAGGGAATACAGTAGTAATATAGGGCCCTAACACTTTATAAAGTGGATGTAGAAGATTGTGCTACCTTGAGCATGAAAGAAAAGAAGGTGGAGATAAGGGGCATCAGTGAGTTATGGCACATGATATTGGACCATCTACACCACAACGCTTTGAAGATCATGCAATAGATTTCTATAGGACTTCCAAAGGGTGCACTTGCATAGAGAGATACATACAAAGGGTGTATATTGGGGAAGTATACCAAAGCCACCTTTCGAGATAAGGAAATATGAGCCAAGGTGATCCTTAAGAAATTTCACTCAGAATTGTGTGGACTGTTCTCTACAAATTCCACAACAAAACACTGGTATTATGTGATTTTTCCTGATGATTTTTCAAGAAAATTTTGGATTTTGTTCATGCAAAATAAAGATTAGACGTTCTCCAAGTTTTGTGAGTTCAAGGCACTTGTCAAGAAATATACATGGAAGAAGGTGAAGGCTTTTAGGAGTGACAATGGCAAAGAATACATCTCTAACAAATTCAAGAACTTTTGTTCCTTATAAGGAATTCGATGAGAATTGATAGCACCTCATAACCCACAACAAAATGGGGTTGCAGAAAGAAAAAACATAACTATTGTGGGAGGAACACAAGCTATGTTGCAAGATCAGGGCCTATCGTTGCATCTGTGGGTGGAAGCATTAAATACAATAATATTTGGGTAGAACAGAAGTCCTCTTTGGATAATTGGGATGAGTACACTAGAGGAGGATTTTTGAGGTAAGAGACCAGATGTGTCGTGTTTTAATTTTTTTGGTTCATATTTTTATTTCCTTGTGAACAAATATGCGAGGAATAAGCTAGAGCCA
This sequence comes from Pinus albicaulis, assembly GCA_034641835.2. Lineage (NCBI taxonomy): Eukaryota > Viridiplantae > Streptophyta > Pinopsida > Pinales > Pinaceae > Pinus > Pinus albicaulis. The sequence continues at coordinate 553,565,080 of CM076583.1, read as the reverse complement.
ACAATAAAGTTTGGGATATTTGTGGGGTACATTGATACACCAAAAAAATATCAAGTGTAATTTCCAACACACAAGATGACAGTGGTAAGAACATATGTGAAATTCGATGAAAAGAAAGCCATGTGATTGTCCCTTGAGAGGGAGATTGAGTTGCATGCAGTTGAGGAGCTCTTGGCTCTAAAAGAAGAACCTCAAGATGTGGAGCAGGCACAAGTAGAGGAACAAAGAGTGGTAGAAACCACTCATGTAGATCCACCCACTAGAGATGGAACGACGTGCACTAGAGAGGTTGACAGGTTGTTGCTAAATGCAAGAGAGAATGTGGGAGAACCCACATCACAATGCAAGTAGAGAAGGTCCCTAGAGAAGTACACTGGATAAATGGCTCTTATGAGCGAAGGTAATGAGATAGAACCATCCTCTTTTGAGGAAGTAGTGCAACATCTAGTGTGGGTTGATGCCATGTTTAAGGAGTATGACTCCATCATGAGAAATAGTGTATGGGAATTTGTACCAAGACCAGTGGGGAAGTCAGTTTTAGGATCCATATGGGTCTACAAGGTGAAGTAGGCAACATATGGGAGAGTGGAGAAGCACAAGGCCAGATTCTGCCTAGAGGATTCTCTCAGATGGAGGGGATTAACTATGATGAGAGTTTTGCACCAGTCGCAAGGTATTCATCTATCATATCCATCCTTTTACTCTCACCATAGTTGGGATGGAAAATACACCACATGGATTAAAATAAAACCTTTCTCAATGGAGTTATTGAGGAAGAGGTGTACATTGAGACCTCAGAAGGTTTTGAGACCTTTGACAGGGAGTCACATGTGTGCAGACTCAAGAGAGAAATGTATGGGCCAAGGCAAGCACCCCGTGCTTGGTACACTAGGATTTAAAACTATTTCACTGGGTTGGGCTTCACCAAGAGTGAAGCAGATGAGAACATTTATCTTATTGTGGTGGATGGTAAGATTTTGATTATTTTTCTTTATATCGATGATATGATACTGACAGGTGATGAAAAATTCATCAAGTTTTGCAAGGAGGATCTTGCAAGATAATTTGACATGAAGGACATGGGGCTCTTGCACTATTTCTTGGGGTTGGAAATATGCAAAAGAGATGGGGATCTATTTGTATCTCAAGGAAAGTATGCCAACGAGATCCTCAGGAAGTTCCACATCGAGGGAAACAAACCCATGGAGATTCCTCTAGCAGGAAACTTGAGGAAAGAGGATTCTACTTCAGTCGAAGTAGTGGATGCTACTATTTACAGATGGCTTGTGGGTTCACTCATTTATTTGGTGAACACACGACCATACATATGCTACATATTTAACCAACTTAGTCATGCTATGGTTAAGACTACCAAGCTCTTTTGCAACGCATGCTAGCATGTGTTGAGATACCTCAAAGGCACTATAGAGTATGGGCTACGGTACAGACAAATAGAGGGAGTGAAGCTTGAAGGATTCATCGATGTAGATTGGGCAGGGAGTCTGTCCGAAAGTAAGAGCACATCAGGGGGCATCTTCAACATAGGTTCAACAATATTTTCTTGGTACAACAGGAAACAAAGATCATTTTCACTCAATTCAATAGAGGCAGAGTACATGGTGGCTAGTCAGGCAGCATCCAATGCCATATAGATGATGAAGATACTTGTTGGTTTGTTTGGTCGATAGATGGATCCAACGGTGATACATTGTGATAACTAGGGTTACATTGAACTCTCGGTTAATTCATTTTTTCATGACAGGTCTAAGCATATTGATATCTGATATCATCATCTCAGAGATTGTGTGCAGAGGTGGATTGTGTCACTAGAGTACATTTTGACGGAGGAGCATGATGGAGACATCTTGACGAAGGCACTGAAAATAAGCAAATTCGAATTCCACAAATACAAGATCAAGGTAGTAGATAATCCCTTTCTTTTTGAGAGAGAGTGTTGAAATGGCACCCAAAGGGGGCTTATGATTTAATTTTCCCTTAATTAAATTGGAAGAGAAATTGTAATTTCATCCCATGATAACATGTATTAGTTAACGAAGTCAGGAAGACTTAGTTAGATTAGGAAATTCGATTTAAGGGTCATAGAGGAGGCATGTAGAGTTCTCCCATGATTTCAGGTTGTCCAATTACATTTATTTGTGAGTTGTAATTAGTTAACTCAATTAATTGAGTTAAAATTAGTTTAACTAATTCTAACAGAGAGATGAGCTAGTGATAGGTCCAATGAATTAAATCTGATTTAATTCACAAGTAGTGATAAATTAGTTGACTGATAATTTTTCATAAATAGTTGTTTCATATCAGTTATAAGGAAGGCCCATTTGAGTTTGAGTTTAAAGGAAAGATAACTATCATTTGTATATTTAGAAACTCGTATAGGTCATGTATAGAGTCATCAAGAAGGCTATGATGCATTGCACAATCAATTCTTGGGAATTTCCTATTTAATAGGGAAAAAATTCCTCCAAGAATGTGTGAGAAAGGCTGGTCAGACGAAGGCTAAGAATTGCCTAAGTATTTGACTTATTTTACCTAGATCAAAGTGAGATAGTCAACAGAGTGTAGGAGTTTCTCAGTGAGAGAAAATCATTGTATTGTTTCATGGTCTTGACTTTATACAATATAGAGATAGCTGGGTTTTCAGCAGTTGCTTTCCCCATATACATATTGTGTTGTGCGATTGATTATTTCTTTCTCTTAGTTGTTATGTGATTATGCGATCTTATTTGGTTTCCAAAAATTGTATAAGTATTCAAAATTTTGTTTTAGTACATTACAAGACCAGATTGAATCCCGTTGATATATTTTCCACATATCGAACCTCTGCTTAGACTGCTACTAGGTTCTCACCATTCCAATTGGTATATGGTTTGGAAGCAATCCTTCCTATTGAGTGTGAAATTACATCTTTGAAACTTGTTGTCGAGCTCCTCCCTGCCATTTTTGCAGAAGAAGAGTGTCTCTTACATCTGACATGCTTAGATGAAACCCGAAATGATGTCGCGATGGATAATGAGGCCCATAAGAAACACATTAATGAACAATAAAAAAATAATTTCAAGACTCTTGTCTTCTCGGAAGGTTGCCTCATCTTGTTATATGATCAAGTCTAAAAATTTAGGATCGGGAAAGTTTGATCCAATGTAGTTAGGCTCGTACATTTTTAAACACATTCTTGATAAAGGGGCCTACGAGCTTGTTGATTTTGATGGAGTTCCATTGGCGCAACGTAGAAATGGGTTGTAATTAAAAAAATACTATGCTTAATTTATTTTTTTACGTAGTTCACTCTGTATATACTTTATATAGGTGTTTTGAGTGTGGGTGAAATGTGTTCCTTTGATAGCTTCTCATCATTTCTGTTAATATTATTTAAATTTGGTTTGTAGATGTTGGCATCCCTTCAACCATATGTTGATTATTCTAACGGCGTTATTCATATTACTTGGAACCTCTCTTCCGTAGGAGGGGATATATATGCTCCGAGTGGTGAGTTAGTGAGTTTACAAGGGATTTATATTGGTCACCCTACCAATAAAATCGTTGAGTATAGAACAATGATTGAGCTGTGGCTGATGCTATTTCTCATGGTATATGTTGTATAGCTATCATATTTGAATCACAACTTGTAGTACTACAGTTGACTAACGTCTATTCAATTATAATTCCAACTATGCTTCACATGTTCTTAAGGGTCCACCTTCTCGAAATACATTTTGATTATACTCATTATCAACACATTTATAGAAGTCTAAACACATTGAGAGATGCAATGGAAAATCATGTTTTATATAGACATTTGCGACATATGTAAATTAAATTAAATTCACATCACATACATTGAAAGAGATAACATAACACATAAGAAACACCGAGAAGCATATAGCTGTATAGATATATATAATTTTGGTTTTACAAAAACTTGTGCCCGAGACACATATGACCACACAGACTGTCATATCAAAAATAATACATGCAGTCAAAATACGTCTATATAGCCTCCTAGTAGACTAATATTGATAATGCTCATGATAGTAAGAAACATCGCTATCCATCTTGCATAGTAGCTAACTGATATAGCTAGGAACGCCAATAGTATGATGCTTCAGTCTCGTAGGGATCTAATCGACCTTAGTCTCGATTATTCCCTGGGTCAATCCCTGCATGTGTTGCTCGAACCACTACAAGAATCTCAACCACATTAAGATCCTGCAATACCTCTCACCCGTTGCAAAAATCTGCACTCCAAAAGGTGCCTGTTGTGGGTCTCCAACACGTTGAATATAGGATGAACCCACAGGTCGAACAGGTCCAACTTATACATGTAGAAATAAATAGTTAGTCTTGTATACATTTAAAATATAAAAAATTGTAAAAATTATGATGAGCCTTAGTAATGCAACAAGAAAGATGCAACTACCGAGGCTACCAACTTTAATTATCAACCTGAGGTTCGTACAAACTTAAGAGGTATCAAGACTATGTGTGCAACATACAATGTGTCCTTATTTGGTTGATCTGATGTAATGGAGTGAATGTTATGAAATCAAATCCTAAAATAATTTTAGAAATGGAAATGTTGCTTTGAAAAGGAATTAATCCTAGGAAAGAAAAACAATTTGTAATTGAAATCCTAAGAGCATGAATTCAAATAAAAATACCTAATCTAATTTGAAAAAATGAATGTCCTAAGTGGTGTTTATTCTACCTCAATAATGTATTTAGATACTAGGGGTCATAGTTCAAGCCTAAGAGACAAAAACCAAGCTTTGGGAGCAAATATGGTCAAGTTTACATGTGCTAGAAGAGTGCTACATGCAACTCTGTTTTTGCTACACGCAAGTCTGTTTTGGAAATAACTCAAAAAATGACTAATTAAATCAAATGAAAATGGGATGGGACAATTTTTTAATTTTTAATTATGATGTCTTAGGTCTCCATTCCAAGTGGAATCACTCCAAAATACTCTTGTTCACATGTGCTAAAAAATAACAGAAAATTACTACTCTAAAATATGGAAAGTGAAGAACTAAAGAGCTAGTTAATCTATCAAATGCTTACCCTAATCAAGTGAAAATGGAATGGGATAACTTTTGCTATAAAATTTAACATTATTATGACCTAATACAAGTGGAATAAAGTAAAATGGATCTCATTAACCCCTTCTAAAAAATAACATAAATTTACTACTATTTTGCTACAAGGCATTTCCAGAAATCTTATATTCGTGAACTAGTAACCAAATCCAAGTAGATTAATGATTAAGATGAAATTCCGAGTTATTATAAGGATGAATAATGCTTTTGAACCTGTAAAAAACCTACAATAGAACTCACTTAAATCATCTAACTCAAACCTAGAACAAGAAAATAAACAATACTAAATACATAAATATGCAAAATAGAAATAAGAGATGCATGTGAATAAGAAGTGAAAAGAACATAAATAAATTGTGCAAGAGGGCTCCCAGGCTCTTAGATGGCCAAGCCCAAAGAGGAATCAGAGTCCTATGGAAGGAACCAAGCCTTGGAAGCTAAAAATGACACCAATATTCATTATTTAATCAGTTCAAGTACATCCTTGCAAGAAAAGAAAGTGGAGCTCCCAGAAAACAAGTTTTCTCCACAATAAGACTAAACAATACATGCCCCTAGAGGCCAATTCAAATTGGTACTTATAAAAATTATGAGGAAGAACTCCCCTTGAAAGGAGGAAGCTTTCCCCTCCAAAATTCCTCAAATAATGGATCTAGTTCCTAGCACTAGGAGTTTGCAGTAAATGACAGGGAACACATTCCTAGATTTTCTCAATCATCAGAGTTACAGAATATCTCCAAAATATCTCAATAATTTCGTGATATTTTTTTCATTTATTTTCCAATATTGATCCTCCAGTAGTACGGAGAAAGTCTCTAAATTGTCTCCTTCTCCAAATCTTCATAATTTGGCCAACATTCTCACAATATTCTACAAAAATAAATAATATTAGGCACAAATATGAAATTATCTTGAAACCTTCCTAAGAACATATTAAAGTATAAAAAAACATTATTAAGTGTAGAAGGATAGATTTAATATATCTTTTATGTGCCTAAGAAAGGCTAGATGGGCCTTAATTTATGTCTAATTTATTGGTCCATCAACTTAAAAATAAAAAAACGATCAAAATGTTTTGTTTTACCTATGGCACCCCATCACTCGCCATCAGGAAGCACAAGCTTTTGGTCTTCGTGGAAATCCATCCCTGCGTATGGATAGTCTTCAATAATTATGAGTTTCATGCGTGTTGACACCTAATCCTAGGGATGGGTGTGCACAGGTATTTTTGTATATTATTTATTATTAGGAAATAAGGAAGGCCAAGAGTCATTGGGAGCTGAATCCCAATAGCCTCACCTCCCATCTATATAAGCAGGTACATTCTTCAGCTAATACACAATTCTAGTTTTGAGGAGTTACCTCCTGGTTTGACATGGTATCGGAGCCAGCCCCACATTTGGCATTTCTGCCCTGTGGTGTAACTCCCTACCCTTTGCTCAGTCAATATTTTTAATGTTTTTGCTGCTCATTAACTGCTAGACTGTTATTTTGCATTTTTTTTCCCCTAAATAGCACTGACATTTGCAGCTCCAGCTCCTGCAGACTGCAGGCTCTGTCAATCTGCAAATTGCAGGCTCTGCCATTCCAGCAGTCCTGCAACTCTGTCTTCTACAGATTCAAGTTCAAATTGTTTTTTGTAACAGCCCTTTTGGGCCTCCACCATTCTCCATCCATCCTTGCGCCCTCTCCATTCATCCCTGTTCCATTCTCCCTCTGCGCCCTACGCCCTCTCCCTCACTCACCTCCCTCTCCCTATTCCCTACCCAACAAGCTCCCCAATCGATAGTCTTTTGGCTCCCACTCCTACGCCTCTGCTATACGCTCACTCCAGCAAATTCAATTCTGCACAGACTCCTCACTGTTACGCTCACTCCTGCAAAGTTTCACGCTGTCCATACATCTCCAGCGCAGTCATATTGTATCACGAATATACCTCTCAAAGCCACCCCTCCTCATATGTCATTACACTGTTCATACCGTCTCATACAGTTTCATTTCCTGTGGTATTATAATACTAACGCTCTCTGCGCCATATAAACCCGTCCCATATATTACCACTGTCCATATTACGCTGTTATACCACGCCCCTCAATACCTGCGTTTATAATACCTCCAGCTCCAGCAGACTATGGTAATACGCCCTCCCATTACAGCGGCATAAGTCGTATGGCATCCATATTTGTTTTAATACCGCCTTTTTACCATTCATTCCGCGCAGTCAATACCGCCCTCCCTTACATATAATGTTGGTTGTAACGCAAACATTGTTATTACATTGTATTATGATCATATCGCCCGTCGACCCCTCCTCATTTAATATGAACGCTGCCACTTTGTATTATCCACTGTTTGAACGCTGTCGACATTCATAATTCCACCATTTTACCGCCTTGTTATACGACCATTCAACAGTTGTTATATCATATATACATTGTTATACGACCATTCATAATACGACCATTCAACATTTGTTATATCATATATACATTGCGCTGTCATACATTGGTTGTTAATACATTACGGTTTCATATAAAACGTTGTCATGTGCGTTGTATGAACATGACCTGTGCGTTGTGAGTTTGGATTTATATTTGCGCCCCCTCCCATAGTCATTCCTTTTATATATCGCCCCCCCGCCCCCCCCCCTCATCACCATTTCACAAATTCCACCCCTTCCCATTCATAATCCCATTTTTTCATATACATTTTCTCCCCAAACAAAAAAAAAATACATTTTTTTTATGCAGAATCAGTCTATAGCATAGAGTGTTTTTTAAATTCAGTCTTCAGCAAAAGTTTTCTGAGCAGATTTAGTTTCCAGAAAGAGTTTTTAAACTCAGAAAATTTTTTCCAGCAAGAGTTTTTGCCCCTTTATTTGAAATATTTCAAGAGTTAGAAGTTTTTATAGCAGAATTTGTTTCCTCTTCAGAAGATTTTTTCAGGCAGTCTAATGCATTCTCTCATCTCCATTGTTGGGATAGTTCTCTCCGGCAAAGAGAACTATCTTGAATGGTCGCGGAAGATTAAACACACACTCATTTTTAATGAGCTGTGGAAAGGAATCTGTGAAGGACAAGCAGAAAATCCACCAGAGAAGCCCACTTCAGACAAAGAGCTTTCCATTTGGGAAAACAAGAATTGCAAGGCTTATGCCTTGATTGCAGCCTCAGTGAGTGAAGAGGTGAGTCGCCATATTTCATCATTCTCAAATGCCTTTAAAGCCTTGAAGAAACTAAAAGAACTCTATGACTCACATTCAGAATTAGAAAATGTTCAATTGATGGTTAAGCTGTTCAGTCTTGAAATGAAGAATGATGATCCCCTTGCTTTAGCTTCAGAAGTAAGATCTATAATGCATGACATTGAAAACACTGGTGTAAAAATGGACATACCTCTCATAGCATATGTTAAGGCATTATATCCGACTTACTCACATTATCTTGAGTCTTTGCAAGCAAGTGGAAACCTTGAAAATATCACCTTTGATAAACTTGAGAAGAAGTTTGCAGAAAGAGAGAAAGATTTTGGGAAGATGACAGTCCCTTCATCTTCCGAAGAAGCTGCATACTTGGCACAAAGAGAAAAGAGTCATGCTCCAGATTCATCCAGAGGAAGAGGAAGAAGGAACTTCACAGAAAGGGGGGGCAGACAAGCTGACAAATCCAATCTTCATTGCACACGGTGCAATAGAGATGGACATGATGCATCCAAATGCAGAACACCATGGAACAAAATTGAGCAGCACAGAAATCAAGACAAAGGTAAAACCAATGACAAAGACAAAGGTAAAGAACCTGAATCCGCTCACTATGTTCTAGCACATTGTAACAATGGAGTAACTGAAAACCTCTTTGATGTTTCATTTACTTCATGGAGAGATGATTGGTTGCTAGATTTAGGAGCAACATGTCACATGACATTTAGAAAAGATTTTTTTGAAGAATTCACTGACAAAGTTGATGAAGCAGTATATTTCGCAGATAAATCCAAACTCAAGCCATCAGGGCTTGGCACAGTCAGGCTTAAGTTGCCTGGTCTTCCAGATCATATTCTACATGAGGTTCTATACCTCCCTGAGTTGAGGAGAAACTTGCTGTCCCTGGTCCAAATCCGCCAGCAAGGACACTCCGTTCACTTGTTTGATGGCAAGGCAGAGGTCAGAAAAGCATCAGATCACTCACTTGTCATGGAGGGAATAGAAGAAGGGAGACTCTTGAAGCTGAAAGGTTCATCTGATTATGCTCAAAACTTTGCATTCAGTTCACATCATGATGAAGGTACATTTCCATCAAGTCTTTTATGGCATGCTAGATTTGGACACTTAAATTATGACAGCCTTAGTTTGTTGAAGAAAAATGGTGTTGATGGACTGCCTACAATTCCTAGAAAACCTAAGGAATGTGATGCATGTATTCTAGGAAAGCATAGCAAACAGCCATTTCATGATTCACACTCAAGAGCACATAGGAAACTTGAACTTGTTCATTCAGATTTATGTGGCCCTATGCCTATTGCTTCTGCAAATGGAAACAAACACATGATGACATTTATTGATGACTACACCAGAATGTGTTGGATTTACTTACTGAAGAATAAGTCTGATGCTTTTCAAACTTTCAAGAATTTTCATGCATGGATTGAAAATGATGCACAAACACATATTGGCTCTCTACGTACTGATAATGGAAAAGAATACACCTCAAAAGAATTTGAAAATTATCTTCGTCAACATGGAATCAAACATCAAACCACTGTGCCATATAATCCACAACAGAACGGTGTAGCTGAAAGAATGAACAGAACCATTTTAAATATGGTCCGCTCCATGTTATTTTTCAAGAATGTAAAATTGATGTTTTGGGCTGATGCAGTTCTATGTGCTGTTTATATAAAGAATAGGTGTCCTTCAAGTTCAATTAGAAACAAAACTCCTTTTGAAATGTGGCATGGCCACATTCCTTCGGTAAAGCATTTCAGGGTCTTTGGGTCCACCTGTTATGCCTTGATACCCAAGGGTAAAAGGAACAAACTTGGTGCTAGAAGTAGAAAATGTATCTTCTTGGGGTACTCCAATACCTCCAAAGGATATCGTCTCTATGATGAAGAAAATAAGAAGTTTGTGATAGCAAGAGATGTCATATTCCTTGAATCTTCCAAGAGTGACAAGGTTGTTGAGCGGCAACTTGATCGCCTGGATATATTCACACATGCAAAGTCCTTCCAAGAATGTGATAATGTGATTCCACATCTTGAAGGGGGGATTCCGATATTGAATCAAACTGTGGAATCATGTCCTGAAGCACTCTCTCCCCCACATGAAGAAACAACCACGGATGACACATTGGATGATGTGATCGACAGAATTGGGAGATTGAATCTTGAATCAATCCCAACTCAGTCAAATGACCAGCCTGGGCCATCTCAGAAAGGTCCTCCCAAATGGCTGACAAAGACACTGGAGGATGTTCATCCTGATGAGGTTGGAAAAACAGGAACAAGAAGTTCCACTCAAAAAATCGAAGGTGATGTAGATAATTCTGATTCCCCTGTTGATATGGATATTGCTTATAACTGTGAATTGAGTTTGTCTACAGATCATGAACCAACTTCCTTCAAAGAAGCCGCTTCTCATGATGAATGGAAAGAAGCAATGCAGAAGGAGTATGATGCCTTGATAAAGAATGGCACTTGGAAGCTGGTTGATCCGCCTTTGGGAATGAAACCAATTGGCTGCAAGTGGGTCTACAAGAACAAGTACAAAGCAGACGGCTCACTTGACAAGCACAAGGCCAGGCTTGTGGCAAAAGGATTCGCACAGAAGGAAGGAATTGATTATGAAGAAACGTTTTCTCCCACAGCAAAATGGACCACCATCCGGACTCTCTTTGCCTTAGCAGCTCAGAGTGGATGGAAAGTCCATCAGATGGATGTAAAAACAACCTTCTTGAATGGAGATCTGAAGGAGAAATTTTATATGTCCCAGCCAGAAGGATTTGTGATAAAGGGTCAAGAACAAAAAGTTTGCAAACTTGTAAAATCCTTGTATGGCCTCAAGCAAGCACCACGAGCCTGGTATGAGAAATTGACCGAGCATCTTCTGAAACTTGATTTCAAACACTTTGATCTTGATGATGCAACTTTATTTGTTAAGAAAGTTGGAAAAATAGTTGTATATCTTGTGGTATATGTAGATGATCTTTTGATAACAGGAAACAATGAGAGCTATATTGCATCCATGAAGAAAGAGTTGAAGAAAGGTTTTGAAATGACTGATTTGGGTCATGTTCATTACTATTTGGGTATTGAAGTAATTCAACATCCTAAATTCATCTTTCTTTCTCATAAGAAGTACATTGGAGATCTCTTGAACAAATTTGGCATGGATGATTGTAAACCCTTAGGCACTCCAATGGAACAAAACTTGAAGCTCACATCCGTTGAAGGGAAGGAATTTGAGGATGCAACTAAGTATAGACAGCTTGTAGGAAGTCTTATCTATCTGACCACCACCAGACCTGACATCTCATTTGCTGTTGGAATCCTCTCAAGGTTCATGTAGAAACCTTGTGAAGGACATTGGTCTGCTGCAAAAAGAGTACTAAGGTACTTGAAGGGGACTCAAGACTTTGGACTCAAATATACACAGGTAGGCGACTTCATCTTGACCGGATACTCTGATTCAGACTTTGATGGCGACAAAGAAACAAGGGTGTCTACTACAGGTTACACCATGAGTCTTGGATCAGGAGCTGTCTCATGGAGATCACGCAAACAGTCAGTTCCAGCAGATTCCACGACCGAGGCAGAATATGTGGCAGCAGCTGAAGCAACAAAGGAAATTGTGTGGCTCCGGAAAATCCTGGAAGATTTGCAGATGAAACAGATGCATTCCACTCCACTCATGATCGACAACACTTCTGCAATAAAGTTGGCCAAGAACCCAAAGTTCCATGATCGAACAAAGCACATCAATACAAAGTACCATCTCATTCGACATCATGTTCAGGCCAAAACCATCCATCTACATCATTGTTCCACAAATGAGCAACCTGCTGACATCTTCACCAAAGCACTTGGAAGAGAAAAGTTTGAAAAGTTCAGATCGATGCTTGGACTCACCAACATCCCTTCGGATTAAAGGGGGGAATGTTGACACCTAATCCTATGGATGGGTGTGCACATTTATTTTTTTATATTATTTATTATTAGGAAATAAGGAAGGCCAAGAGTCATTGGGAGCTGAATCCCAATAGCCTCACTTCCCATCTATATAAGCATGTACATTCTTCAGCTAATATACAATTCCAGTTTTGAGGAGTTACCTCCTGGTTTGACAATGCGCAACCATCAGAAGAAGACTGGTGTGAAACTCATAGATGATGGACTTGCATGTCTAGACATGAGATCCACCCATCTCCTCATCTGTGGGACTCCCGGATCTGGGAGTTCGAGCAAGATATGTTGTGGTTGTAGTAATGGAATCCTCTCAAGGCAAGTGAAATCAAAATCAAACCATACCCAAAGTTCTTCAACCATCCATCTCTTGCCTTGGTGAGTTGTTCTTGCACGTTTGCCAGTGCTCCCTCGCTCTAGTTGAACATTATCGACTCTCTTCACTCTAAAGCATACTGCATTTGGGACCCATTATCCAAATGCAGGGTAGTGTTGCCAGAGAATCTAGTAATTATAAATAATATTTTCCTCAAAGGAAAAAATACCACATCCGTTATCTCGATTTTCCAAAGTGGAGTATTCAAAAATTCGTTATATCAATGAGTGCTATGTGGACCGTTAAAAAATCTTGAGAAATCAGTCAGTTATGACTACTTATCATGGAAATGGTCATAGATGAATGACTTAATTAACACAGTTTAATCCCAAAAAATGACATCTAATATAATGCACCGCGAAAACTCCTCAATACTTAAATACAATGAGTGAATGGAGCTCTTCATTAATGGTTCATGAGGCACAATACTTTCTAAGGTTTTGCAAATGGGGTAGCAAGCTAAGTGGGATTGATTGTGGGGAAAAACTCCACATGAGATCCACCCATATTCTCAGTTTGCTCTTTGCTTCTTATTTCATCAAGTTCATTTAACTGAAAATTGCATTGTTGTTGTGCTTTCGAGATATCCAAACCGAATTGGACTACAGTTCCAAAAGATTTAATTTGGAATTCGATTTATAAAAAAACATGCTTCCCATACACCAACTCATAAGGTGTATGACCTGTATTGTTCCTCCAAGTATTTATGTAAGCCCATAATGCTTCTAGTAATCTATTTTCGCAATCCTTTTTATGAATATTTGTTGTTTTTGTAAGGATGGAATTGATCACCTTGTTTATAGATTCTACCTGGTCATTTCATGTTGATGGTATGATGTAGAATTCCTTTGTCGAATCCTGTATTGATCTATTATTCCTCTTACCATATTAAAAAAAACTGAGTTCCATTGTCTGTAAAATTTCCCTTGGAACACCAAATCAAGTAAAAATTTCATTAAATAAAAAATCAACAAAAACTCTTTCAGTAGCATAACGAAAAACTCTAACTTCTACCCATTTTGTTACAAAATATGTACAAACCAAGATATGTATTTATTTAAAGATGTCTGGGCTATAGGTCCCAAAAAATAAATGGCGCATTTTTCAAAGGGCTTTAACATGACTTGAGGGCGTAAAGGAATTTCATCAGCTTGACTAGGTTGGCCCATTTGCTAACAACTATCACAAGGCTTAACATATTGTTTTGAATCCTTAAACAAAGAAGACCAAAATTAGCCAGCATGAAGAATATTATATGTTGTTCTCTTATCAGAAAAATGGCCCCGACAAGGCTCATCATGGGCATCTGTCAAGATATCAAACACTTCCTCTTCTCTCACACATCTATGAATATGAGGAATTTTTTTCAAAGATCTTCCTCCTTTCACGAGAGGATAGGTATGGTGGCGCTTTTCCTGTGACAAGGTAATTAGCTATTTTAGAAAACCATGGAGAGTTTGTCGAAACAACAAAAAGAAGCTCATTAGGGAATGTATCATCTATAGGAATTTATTGACCAGGATTATCCAATCTAGAAATATAATCAACTACTATATTTGATTCTCCTGGCCTATTGATTATAGTAACATTGAACTCTTGTAGCAAAAGAAACCACCTAGTTATCCTACCGCTAGTTAATGTTTTGTTCATTAAGTATTTTATGGTAGAATGATATATATGTATAAAAACTTCATATAATGTAATACAATGTCTGAATTTGTTAATAGCAAAGACCACAACTAGAAAATATTTCTCAGTTATTGTATAGTTAAGTTTAGCATATGAAAATTTCTTATTGATGAAGTAAATATAATAGGATTGTTGATTTTCTTCCTATCCTAAACTTGCACCAATGTCTATGTCTGAGGAATTTGAGGAAATATGGAATGGAAGGGACCAATTGGGCCCCCTCAAGACTGGTTCATGTACTAATTTTTCCTTCAAATTCTCAAAATATGGTTGACAAGATTTAGTCCAGGTCAAATCACTATCCTTAGCTAGTAATAAAAAAAGAGGGGCAAATATCCTAGAAAAATTCTCAATTAATCTCTGGTAATAACCCACATGTCCAAGGAATCCTGTCACTTACATGTTATGAAACCAACTCCCAAAATAGAATAAAAGAGAGATCAACACCTTAGAAATCAACCACTTCGAGGGGGAAACCTCCTTTACATTACATAAATGAACAATTATTGGATGATACAAATGACAAAACCTCCTTTCTATATATAATATTCCACGGGGTCACAATATAATCCTAGCCAACCTAACAATAATAATGTAAGGGCACAAAAATAATATGGGATTTTATGGGGCACAATTATGACAATATGGGGAATATAGGGGTAGAAAAATAACAATAAGGGGGCTACACTGACAACAATAAGGGACTAAAATAGTAATATAGGGACCTAACATGCTACTCTCCTTCAAAAAAGTGTTGTCCTCAATGCTTGAGTAGCTCTGGATGCTTCCGTATAAAATTATCATCCTCCCATGTGGAATCTTCAGTGGGTAAGTTCTTCCACTTGAGATAGTTTGAAATTGATCGATTTCGTAGCTATCGAGTTCTTGTTTCCAAGATTGCTTCAGGTTCCAAAATGATTTTTCTGTCCTCATCAAATTATGGAAATATGGTTTCAATAGGAAGTTTGTCACCTATAACCTTCTTTAAGCATGAAACATGGAAAATTGGGTGCACTGGAGAAGATGCAGGAAGATCCAATTTGTATGCCATAAAACCAATATTTTGCAACACCTTGTAAGGACCATAGTACTTTGGCGATAATTTATTATCCTTCTTAGCTTGCTTGAAGGACATTTGTTTGTATGGTTGTAGACGTAAAAATACTCAGTCTCCTACATCAAAACTTCTCTAGCTGCGATGTTGATCTGCCTGTTGTTTTATTCGATTTTGCAGCAAATTTAGGTTATCCTTTAAGAGTGGAAGAACTTGTTTTTGATGCTCGATGTGATCTTCCACTGCTTGAACCTTAGAATTTTCTCTTAAATATGATGTGATGGATGATGGATGATATCCATAAAGTGCCGTAAATGGGGTCATTTTTGTTGAAGTATGGAAGGAAGTGTTATACCACCATTTAACCAAAAGTAACCACTTAACCCATTGTGTTTATTTATCAGATAGAAAACAACGAATATATCCTTCCAAACATTCATTCGCTATCTCTGATTTCCCATCGGATTGAGGATGATAAGATGAGCTATGAGCTATTTGAGTACCCAAACAAGAAAATAATTCTGTCCAAAAATTTCCAATGAAAATGGGATCTTTGTCGCTTATAATAATCTTTGGGTTTCCATGTAGCTTTTGAATTGTTTCCATAAATGCATTAGCAACTGTACTTGCTTTAAATGGATGATATAATGCACAAAAGTGTGCATACTTGGTAAGTATATCAAATACCACCACGATGACACTCTTTCATTCAGACTTAGGTAAAACTGTGATAAAATCCATTCAAACCTCCTCCCAATGTTGAATTGGAATGGATAAAGGCTGTAGCAGACCAGGGGTATTAATTGTCTCAACTTTATTTTTCTAGCAAACCAAACATTCTGCCACAAAATTTTGAATTTCAGATTTAAGGCCATCGCAAAAAAATTCTTTTCTACACCCTATGGTAAGTTTTTAAAAATCTCGAGTGTCCTCCTAATGGAGAGGTGTGCAATTCCAAAAGAATATTTTGTTTTAGTAGGGAATTCTTACAAAGATATAAGTGACTTTTGTACCATAAGGAATCATTTTTCCAATTCAATGTATCAGATGTACTGGCATCTTGCTGCAAATTTTGAATGAATGTCCATACTTCTTCGTCATTCTTCCATTCCTCCCTTGCTCCAGTTATCCGATCTGGTTGGATAATAGAAATGGAACAAAGACATGCATACACCTCCTCATACTTTCTTGAGAGTGCATTTACAACAACATTTAGCTTCCATTTTTTGTGGATGATTTCAAAGTCATAACCCAAAATATTTGTGACCCATTTTTGTTGCTCTTTTGAAGATAGTTTTTGTTCCAAAAGGTATTTAAGACTATCATGATCAGTTTTTACCTTAAAGTGTCTTCCCATTAGGTAAGGTCACCATTTATTTAGTGCATATAGTATTTCCAACATTTCCTTCTCATAAATAGCTTTCTATAAATAATTTCCTTTGATTGGATGAATTTCAAAAGCAATGGGTCTTCCTTCTTGCATTAAAACAACACCAATTCCATTTCCTGAGGCATCACATTCCACAATAAATGTTTTTTTGAAGTTTGGCATAGCTAAGACCGGTGCGAGGCACATTGCCTCTTTAATATGTTCAAAGGCCTTAGTTGCTCTAGGATTCCATGAAAATTCATCTTTCTTCAATAATGTTGTTAGAGGTGCTTCTATTCTCCCATAATTCTTAACAAACTTGTGATAATATCCTGTTAACCCAAGAAATCCTTGCAACTTCTTTATGGTTGTAGGGACTGTCCATTCCTTATTGGATCTAATTTTGTTAGGGTCTAGCTTAACACCCTCCTGAGATACAATATCACCCAGATATTACACCCCTTGTACTCGAAAGAAACATTTGGAGGTTTTTGAATATAATTGTTTCTCCTCCAATAGTTTTAGAACCCTATCAACATGTTGAACATGATCCTTCCAAGACCTGCTGTAGATTATTATATCATCAAAAAATAATAACACAAAATTTATAAGGAAGGGTTTGAAAATGGAATTCATAAACCATTGATGTAGAAGGTGCATCGGTAAGGCCAAAAGGCATAACCAAAAATTCATGACCCTCATGAGTTTCAAATGTTGTTTTCGGAATATCTTCAGTCTTCATTCTAATTTGATGATATCCTGAATGAAGATCCAACTTGGTAAAATAAAATTATCCATGTAATTCATCCAATAATTCATCAATCACAGGAATGGAAAATTTAAATTTAAGAGTGAGCTTCTTGAGTTCCCTATAATACAGACACATGTGCCATTATCCATCCTTCTTGTGCACCAATAGTGACTGGAACAAAGAAAGCAATTTGACTAGTTTGAATTATACTAGCCTCTAAAATTTATGAAATCATACATTCAATTTCGCTCTTTTGGAAATAAGGATATCTGTAAGGCCTGATGTTTGGAGGAACACTTCCTGCAATCAAATGAATAGCATGATCATAATCATGAATAGGTGGGAGTCCTTTGGGAGTTTCAAACACCTTGGAATGATTGTCAAAGACTTTTTGGAGATTTGGAGAAATATATTATTTTGATGTTGGAACTTCTAGTGAGCATAATTGTGCAATTACGCCTCGTTGTTCTTTCTTCAGAATATTTTTCATGACATTAGAGCTTATTATCTTTCTCGGCTTCCCTGCGATACCCTGTAATTCAACTTCCTTTCCTTCTGAAAAAAAATTCAAGAAAAATTCTTGAAAATTAAATGCTAATGTCCCCAAATATTGTAACCATTGTACTCCTAGTACAACATAAACACCTCCCATTGGAATGGAAATAATTGGACTATTCAATACATATTCCCCCATGGTTAACTTGATATTATGGATTTTTCCAGAGAAATTTAACGTTCCTCCATTTGAAACCATCACTTGATAGTATGGTGCTGGGTATATGAAGCAATTAAATTCCTTTCCTACCTTACAATGAATAAAATTATAGGTACTACCTGAACCAATAATCAATATTACATTTTTCTTCTTGATATGTCCTTCTATCTTGAGAGTTTGAGTGGTAATTCCTGCCAATGCATTAGAGGATATGGTCAGATTCATTTCTTCTTCCTCTAGGGTTGGTTCTTGGTGTATATATCCTCTCCTTTTAAAGTTTCTTGTTCCTTTTCTTCCTCCTCTTCACAATCTATGTAAAATAATTTCTTCTCACCACACTTATGACCTTTAGTGTATTTTCTATCACAACTATAACAACACACTTTTTCTCTTTTTTCTTCCAATTTTTGTGGTGTCAACCTTGTAGGTTTTGGAATCATAGGAGTAGAAACACTTCCATATTTATAGTTGTGAGTGGTAGGCTTCCTTGTCGACATAATTTTTCAATTTCTGCATTATACCAACCTCTAGCATTTCTCCAATCATACGTTTAATTTTTCTCTTTTTGACATAAGGATATCCGTAATTCCCTATGTTTGGAGGAAAACTTCCTAGAATCAAATGAATAACATGATCATGATCATGAATAGGTGGGAGTCCTTTGGGATTTTCAAACACCTTAGAATGATTGTCCAAGACTTTTTGGAGATCTAGAAAAATAGATGATTTTGATGTTGGAACTTCTAGTGAGCATAATTATGCAATGACACCTTGTTGTTCTTTATTTAGAAGCTTTTTCATGAGATTAGATCTTATTAAGTTTCCTGTATTCCCTGCTATACCCCGTAATTCAACTTCCTTTTCTTCCAAAAAAAAAATCAAGAAAAGTTCTTGAAAATTAAAAGCTATTGTCCCCAAAGATTGTAACCATTGTACTCCTAGAACAACATCAACACCACCCATTGGAATTGAAAGCATTGGACTATTCAATACATATTCCCCCCATGGTTAGCTTGATATTATGACACTTTCCAGAGAAATTTATAGTTCCTCCATTTTCCACCATCACTTGACACTCTGGCGCTGGGTATAGGAAGCAATTCAATTCCTTGGCTACCTTACAATGAATAAAATTATGGGTACTACCCGAATCAATAAGCACTATTACATTTTTCTTCTTGATATGATTCTATCTTGAGAGTTTGAGGAGTGGTAATTCCTGCCATTGCATTAGAAGATATGGTCAAATTCATTTATTCTTCCTCTAGGGTTGGTTCCTGGTGTATATCCTCTCCTTTTAAAGTTTCTTGTTCCTTTTCTTCCTCCTCATCACAATCTATGTAAAATGATTTCTTCTCAGCACACTTATGACCTTTAGTGTATTTTCTATCATAATTATAACAAAGCCCTTTTGCTCTTTTTTCTTCCAATTGTTGTGTTTTCAACCTTGTAGGATGTGGAATTCTAGGAGTAGTAGCACTTCCATATTTATAGTTGTGAATGGTAATGAGTGGTAGGCTTCCTTGTGGCCATAATTTTTCTTTCAATTTTTCTTGTCAACCTGAATGCCTTGTCCAATGTATCAAGTTCCCGAAGGCGAACCTCATGTTGGATGTTATCCTTTAGAGTCCCTATGAAGACATCAATACTATGTTCCTTTGGAATATTATTTACCCTTATATTCAATTTTTGGAAGTCCTCAATGTGCTCCATCATTGAACCCTTTTGTTTGAGATTTATCAATTGGCTAAAGAAGGAGTTTCTCATTGTATCCTCATAATGTGCTATCATTTCCTCCATAAAAATTGACCAAGTGACCAGTGGTTTACGAGAACAAAGCCATCGATACCATACAAACTGATTTTGTTCTAAATATAAATTTGTAATGCATAGCTTTTGTGTGTTTTTCATATTAAGGAGCTCAAAGTATTTATCCATTTGTAGTATCCAAGTTATCAGATCCTTTCCATCAAACTTCCTCATATCTACCTTTGGAATATGGCGGGTCATAAATCCAACGTTAGAGTCTATGAAATCATGATTAACATTTCTTTTGTTCGCATCATGAATTTCCTCTACTACCTTTTCACCATTAGGAAGCTTTTATTGTAGCAACTTTTCCAAACCTTCCTTCAAATATTCAATGTCTTTCTTCAAATCTTCCATGTTTCCTTCTATACCATCCATATTAGCTTCCATGCCATCCATCTTTGCTTCCATTCCATTCTTCAAACCATTCATCTTAGCTTCCACACCTCTCTTTAAACCATCCATCTTACCTTCCACGCCTTTCTTCAAAACTTCCATTTCATTTTTTGTTACTTCCGTTGTGGTCAAAGTTCGGTCAAAGGACGTAAGCCGAGAGTGAAGAACTCTTGATTTACTTTGATGTAGAAAATCAAGAGTTATCTAGTTAGAATTTAATTCTATGTTTCAGTTAGAATCACCATCTGTA
Organism: Pinus albicaulis; assembly: GCA_034641835.2. NCBI lineage: Eukaryota > Viridiplantae > Streptophyta > Pinopsida > Pinales > Pinaceae > Pinus > Pinus albicaulis. Next base: position 553,544,381 of record CM076583.1, on the reverse strand, counting down.
GGTGTAATTAACTCCTCACAGTTACATTTTATTTTGTTTAAATACTGGTTATGAAAAGACCAAAGACAATCTTAATTTCTGAAAATGCTGTGTATGATTTAAAATCCGTACTTTTTCATAATTCAAGGATCGTGTTCGTGGTTCTAGTTTCTGCTTAATGCGCATATATTTAGCTAGGATCCTGACCTATTTTGTCACAGAGGGCCCTTGCACGGGAGGAGGTTTTTCATTAGTTATTTTAGTTTAATTATTTTCTTTGTTTTTTCAATTCACAAGTAGATTAATATCATGTTGCAGCTTTTAGATCAATATCATAGATTCGAATTATGAATGATTTCTTAACATCAATGTTAGAATGACTGTGTAATCTTTGCTTTCCAAGAACATCTCAAGAAGGCAGATTCATATATTTTCCAATTGGATTATGTTTGAGGCAATAGAACTCACAGTTTTTGAGTTCCCTTTCATGTTCTTACATGATTTTAAACTGATTTCCTAGATTAATATCCTCAGTTATATGTATAATTAAATGCTTGAAAATCATACCAAGAAGGTAACTCTGTGATACTTCCAAATTGGATGCTTGAGTGTTTAACCTATACAGAGATTGAGTTTTTCCTTACATGTTATTTAAATTCTTTCCTACATTTAATTTTCAAAACTAAAGTGTAATCGGTTGCTCGTACATCATGTCAAGAGGGTGACTATGTCATACTTCCATATTGAATGCTGGGGTGATTGATCATACATTATTTTCTTTTCCTTTGAATCTGATTTCATTTAGATCAACGTTGCAATTCCAATTTTTAGTCATAAGATTCATATTTCAATCCATGGAGTAGGATTAGCTTTAATTTTCAAACTCATTAGAATAGGTGTTTTGTTTCTTAGATCAGATTCTAACCGTTTAAAAGTTTGATTCCATTTTATGCAAAATTAGTTCAAGAACACTTCCTTTTCTTCCTTCTTGCAAAGTTAGTTTTACACATCTAAATTTCACTAGATTCAGTTGATTCATTTCATAGTTTCCATTTCTTAAAATTAACATTTAGACATTAAGAAAAAAATCCCCCAAAACAACATAAAAATACATACAACAAATCAAGAAGAAGGTTAACTAAGCACATATAGTGCACCACACTTCATCAGATTGCACACCTCAATTGATAATTTATGTTGAACAATTTAAGACATTAAATTGGCTAAAATTTTTGGCGCCGTTTCCGGGGAAGTGTAACTAGGTAACCTCATTTCTTACATATAAAAAACAAAATGATATGCTTAGAAAAAGAGATTCTAGGGGTAGATTCATAGCTAGAGGCAGAAGTTTATTTCCAACAACACCACTCACTCCACCTAAACCATGTAGTGATACACCACCATCTCAAACTCATATTCCATACTTCACTAGACATAGACTTCCTAAAGTTTTAAGGTCAGAAATCCAATCAAGAGGATCTCCTACTTCACCCACTGAGGCAGTCTTAAAAGAAGAAGATCCTAGATCTCCAACAGAAGGAGTAAACCTTTTCACCTCTATAGGGGAACACATTCTAGTTGAAGAGTTAGAAATTCCTAGTGGAGAAGAGGAATAAGAACTCGAGGAAGAGCAATTAACTTTACAAATAGAACCTTAAATTAGCTCCGAGGAATCTATAATGGTAGGAAGAGGAGAAGGAGGAGAAGGAGAAATTCTAAATGGAGGAAATTTATTGTTTGGAGGAAGGGGTGGAGGAAGAGGTAGAGGGAAAATAGGAGGAGGTAGAGGAGGTGAAGAGAACAAAAGAAATAGGGAAAATGAAAATTATTTTGGATTTCCTATAATTGACGAGGATACAAATGCCACAATGAAAAATATTTCACCCTCTCTTCTTCCAAATTTCCATGGATTAAAGAGTGAAGATCCTAAAACCTTTTTATTTGAATTTGAAGTTTTGTGTAGATCTTATGATTACTTACAAGACTCTCAAAAAATTAATCTATTTCCTGCAACACTGGAAGGAGCAACTTTAAAGTGGTTCATGGGTTTAGTCACACAGTCTATTAGGACATGGAATTAAATGAAAAGAGAAATTTTAGAGAGATAATTGGATTATTGCATACCCATTAATCATAAGGATGAAGTATTCAAAATGATGCAAAGAGAGGATGAGAATTTGGAGGATCTAATTGAAAGATTCAATTATAACAGAAAAAGAGCTAAAATGGATAATTTAGATCAAGCTACTTTAAAATCTCTTTTGTTAAAAGACATTAGAGATGAGTGGATAGATATTATCAACATGATGGGGAAGGGCGATATCTCTCAACTCTCATTACCTGACATTCATGAATTATGTATCCATCTCTCAAGGGGAAAATAAAAAACCAGGAACAATCCAAGAGATCCTTCTCTTACTAAAGTGAATAAATCTGCAACTCGAACAGTAAGTAGGGCAGAAATTGGAAATATGCTTGATGAATTTAAAACAGATATTTTAGGGAGTCTTAGTGAATAGATAGACACCCCTAAATTACAAAACAAGCAGAATGTCGAGACCGATGCCTTAGCTATTTTATTTCCTAAATGCATAAAGAAGCATACTTTAAGAGAATTTCCTCTTGATGCAAAAGTCATAGAAACCTGTGTGATTTGTTCAGAAAATTAGGAAACTAAAATCTGCCCTTGAATTCCAGGTCTTATGGTTGTTTTTCAAGGAGAAGAAACTCCAAATGTAATGGAATCTCTTTGCTTTGTCTCTAGAATACCATGGCAGGGGCCATAAACTCAAAGTTTAACAACCAAATGTATACTCACCCCCCACCAAATAATTGGAATTCTTGGCAACAACCTTCATCCCAACCTCAATATTGGACACAAGGAATGAAAAATCCCTATGGTAGATACTCCCAATACTACCAATATCCTCCATCTTATCCAAAATATCCTCCCCAACAAAATCCTCAACAAAATCAACAACCCCAACTCCAAAACCAAAATCCACAACTTTCATTATCATTTCCACAAAGACTGAATCAACTACCTTCCCAACCATTTCCAAACCCCAATAGCAAAAATCCTCAAAATGCCCACATTATAGAAGGGCAACAATTTCCAACTTACATGATTACTCCACTAGATCTTAATGATGTTCAACTTAGATCTCGTAGAATACTAGAGAGGAAAAATCCTTTTGTAGTTATTCAAGAACAAAATAATTTTGAGGAAGATTCGCTACAGCCAAATAAAAGTTTTGAAGAAGGAACATCTCTTCAAAACCAGAATTCTGAAAATGAAAAAAAAAAAAGAACCAATAAACTCAACTCCTATCATAGAGCAACCATCAGTATCTATTTCTAACCCTCCTTTTCCTGAAATATTAGAAGTTGATAGAGGGATAGAAAAACATATCATGTTGCCCAAATATGATTTTCTAGATAAAGTGAAAAATGTATGTATCAAAATTCCTTTGCTACAGGCCATTAAAGATATTCCAATTCTTACCAAAACAATAAAAGAGTTGAGCATGAAGAAACCAGGAAGAAAAACAAAAGAAATAAAAATAATTCAACTAGTAGGAAAAATTGCAGACACAATGATGGGAAAAATTTCCATACAAAAATATTTAGATCCAGGAAGTCCAGTTGTAAAAAGAAATATCAATGGTATTGAAATTCCAAATACATTGACTGATTTAGGAGTAGCTATAAACATCATGAGAAAACAAACCATGGAACAAATCAAGCTTCCTAATCTTATGTATACACCTACATTATTGCAATTAGAAAACATATCTGTAATCAAGCCAGATGGTGTATTAGAAGATATCTCAGTATCCTTAGATTATTGGGAGTATCTTGTCTATTTTATGATTTTAACTCCCAAGAACAATCTAGGAGGACATCCACTAATATTAGGAAGACCTTGGTTGTTTACAACTGATGCTTTCATTAGTTGTAGATATGGTGACATGTATATCTCTGATGGTAACTCAACAAAGAAATTCCCTCTATATCCTCCAAAAAAAAAATCATAGAATTAGAATATGAAGAATGGATTGATGACGAAAATGACATACAACCTCTCTTTACTATTTCAAGTATCAGTGAAGATAGTAAAATCTTAAATTCAATAGAAAATTGTGAATCATCTTCAGAATATGAACATGATCAATTTCAAGAACAATGTAATATTGAATATTTTTCATCCAGGCAGATGTCTCTATACTTTATGGAAGAGTTTGGTAACTCTACATTTGAAATATTCCCAGGGAAATCTTTAAACATATACACAAACTTGGAAAGACTACAACAGGAAAAGTAAATCAAAACCTTACAACAAAATTATTCTGCATATGCATGGGAATAAACTAACATTAAAGGAATTAGTCCTAAGAATTGTATACATCACATATACATTGAGTAAATTTTTAAACCTATCAGACAACCTCAAAGAAGGATGGATCCGAATCTTAGGGAAATTGTGAAAGAAGAATTTCAAAAATTGCTAAATGTAAACTTCATTTACCCAATTTTAGATAGTCAGTGGGTTTCTCCCTTAGTGATTGTACCCAAAAAGAATGGTAAGTGGAGGGTATGCATTGACTATTGAGAGTTGAATAAATCTACCCTAAAAGATCATTTTCCTTTACCTTTTATAGATCAAGTATTGGATACATTAGCAGGTAAGAAGTATTTCTCATTCTTGGATGGTTTTAGTGGTTACAATCAGATCTAGGTAACACCTAAAGACCAAGATAAAACCACATTCACCTATCCATGGGGAACTTATGCCTACCGATTACTTCGTTTTTGTTTGTGCAATGCACCTACAACATTCCAAAGGGTAGTACTAGGAATTTTTTTTTCTGATCTAATACATGATTGTGTAGAGGTATATATGGATGATTTTATAGTTTATGGGAATTCATTTAAAGAAGCTTTAGATAATTTGGAAAAGGTCCTTAAAATATGTAAAGAAGCAAATCTTTCGTTAAGTCATAAAAATGATTTATGATGTTTACAGAAGGAATTGTTTTAGGACATCACATTTCAAGAGATGGAATTAAAGTTGACACATCTAAAGTTGAAGTAATCTCCAAATTATGAATTCCAAGTTGTCAAAAGGATGTTAGAAGTTTTCTAGGATTCACAGAGTATTACAGAAGAGTTATAGAAAATTTCACTAAAATAGCATCCCCACTCTTCAAGTTACTCACCAAAGTTTGTGAATTTAGTTGGAATCCTAATTGCCAAATGGCATTTGAAACTTTAAAAACAAAAATTTCTGAAGCACCCATCTTAAGAGGTCCAAATTGGAAACTACCTTTTCATATTTCAATAGATGCTTCAGATACAACTCTAGGAGCTGTATTAGGACAAAAATATTTGATCCCCTATGCCATCTATTACACAAGAAAAAAATTGACTCCTAATGAGTTAAATTACACTGTAACTAAAAAATAATTCTTAGATGTTGTCCATGCTATCAAAAAATTTAGACATTATATCACCGACTATGGAACCTTTATTTGTATAGATCACTCTACAATTAGATACTTAACAAATATATTTGTTACTAAAGGCAGAGTCACAAGATGGTTATTACTCCTGCAAGAATTCAATATCACCATTCTAGACCGACATGGAAAAAAAACACAGTTGCTGATTTCTTGTCGAGAATTCAAAATGTTAAAAATGATACTCCATTTGAGGATAATTTTCCTTATGAATATATTTTTGAAATAACTACTAAAAATCATTGGTTTGCAGATATTTCTAATTACTTAGTCACAGGAAAGTTACCTTCACACTTGTTTCCTAGAGAGAAAAGAATAATTTTTCAAATAAGTGCACTTTACTCATGGATTAATGATGAATTGTATAAAACAGGTCCAAGTCTCATTATCAAAAGGTGTGTTCGAGAAGATGAAATGCCTAAGATTCTTAAGGAATGTTATGGTGAACCCTGTGGTGGAAACTTTGCTGATAAGATGACAACCTACAAAATCCTTCATTTAGGATATTATTGGCCATCCATATTTAAAGATACCAAAAAGTATGTAAAAAGGTGTGATAACTGTCAAAGAATGGGGTAACTTATTCCTACAGATGAAATGCTATTACAACCTCAGGTACTCATCCAGCCATTTGAAAAATGGGCTTTGGAATTTGTTGTACCAATCAATCCACCATCTAATCAAAAGAAATATATTCTGGCATGTACTGATTATGTCACTAAGTGGGTAGAGGCTAAAGTACTTTCTTTAGCTTATGGGAATTCTGTAGTTAAATTTATTTTTCAGGACATCTTCAATCTTTTTGGTGTCCTAGGAGAAATTGTGACAGATTAGGGATCCCATTTTACATCCAAGCTGGTGGAACAAGTCATGGAGAACAACAAGATCAAGCACAAAAAATCCACTCCTTATCATCCACAAGAAAATGGTCAAGTAGAGTCTACCAATAAAGTAATCGAAGGAATTCTCACTAAGACTGTACATCTACATAGAAGAGATTGGGCAGAGAGGCTTCCTGAGGCCTTGTGGGCCTACCGAACCACATGGAGGAATACAACAGGACATACTCCATATGAACTTTTTTATGGGAATCAAGTCCTATTTCCTATATAATTTAAGATCTAAACCTTCAAGATGGCAGTCCAATTGGGGCTTGACTTATCAAAAGCTCATAAGCATAGATTGGAGAAACTTAATGAGCTTGATGAAATCAGGCAAGATGCAGTTCAAAGAACCAGTATAGTCTAGCAACAAAGGTCCAAATGGCATGATAAATATATCGAGGAGAAAAATTTTCAAGCAAGGTATCGGGCACTTTTGTTTAATTCAAAGTTCAAAGACTTTTAAGGAAAGTTTTAGACTCATTGGATTGGGCCTTATGATATTAAAAAAGTCTTTGACAATGGAGTAGCTAGGATAAGGACAATTGATGAAGAAAAGGTACCTCTTCTTGTGAATGGACATTGATTAAAAGTTTATCATAAGCCAATTTCAAGAGAAGAGTTTATCAAAATTTTCCAAGATAATACTGATATGAAGTTAGTGAAGAAGAATCCTTCGTCTTCCAAAAATTAGTTTTTATTTTTCCTATATATATAATTGTATAAGTGTGAAAACCAATCAATGATTGGCATCCTTATACAGAAAATATAGAATGAAAATCAGAATCTCTGACATCTTATATTTTCCTTTCCATTTCTAAAAAATCCCCAAAAAAATAATCTTTTGTTCCCTTTCTTTTTTGAAAATCAATAAAAAGTAGTACAAAACTACTTCCATTTTGCGGCTACATTCCATTCTACAACTGATTTCACAATCTGCAGTTCCATCACATTCGTACAAACTACTGAAGCAAGAATAGTGGGCACCGGAAATTGAAGGACTCCATTTGAAGACCATCATGCTAAAGGATAACTGAAGAATCAACACCAAGGAAATAACAACAAAAGGTTAGTTCTAAACGTAAGTTACATAAATTTATTTAAATAACAAGGTAAAAAACATTATCATGCATAATGTAGATGATCATATGCTACCTCAACATGTCATCATTTGATTTTATTGGGACTCCTATCATGACATAGATCAACCACATCATTCGCATTATGTTTCATAATAGTCCACAATGGACTCCCCCATTTATGATTAACGGTCATGACCTCTTGCCATAACCTATCCATCTACGTTTCTTAAAACCCCATCAAATATCCATTTCATTCTTTCCTACAAGCCCTCGACGTCCTTCATCAAATCCGCAACTCAATTCACTTCATACAGAGAAGGATAATTATGAAGGCTAGACTCTTCACAATAGAAGACATGGGTTTGATAGTCAGGACTGAATCGGTAGGAGCTAAATATATGGAGGGATATTATCAGATCAAGGAGATGTTGTAGAAGGCTAAGTGGCTCAATTTTGCAGAAAAATTTGATGGTTTCCACAAAGAGATCACTAAGTATCTTGTGAGGTATTTTGATGGAACGAAAGTCGAAATAAGAGACATCAAGTTCTCAGTAACCGAGGCATTCATAGCTGAAGCCACATAGCTCCCAAGAGTTTGCGAAAGGTGGTTCAGAAACAAATAATTTCATAGTAAATCATGGAAAGTTGTCCTCAAAAAATCCAGGTATGGATACTTCTGTTTTCAAAAAGGGTATTCCTAGCTCAACACTCAAGAACAAATGGAGGAACATGCTTTTAACTCTACAAAAGTTTATCACTTGTGAAGGTAGATTTGGCTACATGTATGTATATAATATTCGATTGTTGATGAACTTTTTAGAGGATGGTGAAATAAATTGTTCTTTATTTTTACTGAATAACTTAAAAAGAATGTCTACAAATGTGCAAAAGAGAATTAAATTTATAGATACCACTATGCACCATCATGGGTTGGTAAAAATACTTCTTGAATTTCATTTGAAAAGTATAGGAGATTGTTGGGAGAACTTTCTGATCATAAACCATTTCCAAGATGATCCATAGAAGCCTTAGGAAGACGAGACTAGAAAAAGTAGAAGAAAGAAGATTGACATAAGCATTGAAGACATACCTGCGTCTCCACTACAGCAAAGTGATGAGGAACTCACCCTTGCAGAATTGATGAAGAATAAGAAGTAGGGTGAAGTTAAGATAGAAGGTAAAATAGAAAAGAAGAGGAATGTTACAAGTGAAGAAAACTTAAACCCTCTATAGATGAGATGGAGCTATAGACTCCAAGGTTCATGAAGAAAACACTACCACAAGAGACAAAGATTATAAATTTATAGGAATAACCTCCAATACCATCTCCCACCAATATCTCTCCTCCACATAGCCCTGAAAATTCTCTTATACATAATTTTGAAGGCAGTCCCAATAGAAGATCTCCAGGCATAGACCCAATACAACAAGAGATATATGACTACATAGAGACATTAGAGAAGAGAAATGCAACAATGAATCCAGAACCACCTATCAATCCACAAGAACCTCTAGTTGATACCCTTGAACAAGAAATCTATGAGATAGAGATATTGAATAAGCATATTAAATAGGAGAATGAAGCTTTAGAGCAGCAAAACCAATTGGAGAAAGTCATTAGTGGTAATACCATCCTGCACTTGATATTGTGGTACAAAAAAAAAAAAAAAAGTTAAGAAGAAAGAACAAATTATTGAACAGGGAAATCATCAATCTCAAATACAAAATCCTTATGAGGAAGCCCAGGATGGCAGTCACTTCAAAGAAAAACAATAGGAGAAAACTGGATGTATTAGCAAAAGTGTCTGAACAAATGCAATAAGATAAGGAAGTTCACATTTTTGGTAAGTTGCATGAGGACATGCAATGAATTCTTAGTGGGGGTATGTTGAACCTCATAATTTTCCTTTCTCTGACATCCTTTCTCATCACTTTTCCTTACCTTTTCATAAGTTCATACACTCCAATCAATGATAAATGTCATGTTTTATCTCAAGGAATGCATTTGAATGATTTCTATGTTATATTCTGATGTTATTGTTATTTGAATGGTTCTGCAACTAATTTTATGGTTTGATAGGTTCCGAGGAGAAAATAAAGGAATGGGTCACATGGGCATCTCCAAATTGATCTACATATGGATTTCATCCTATAGAATTGGTCAAAATCAACAAAAAAGGGTGCCTGTGATCGTGGTCAAAGTCCGGTCAAAGGACATAAGTCGAGAGTGAAGAACTCTTGTTTTGCTCTGACGTATCAAATCAAGAGTTAACGAGTTAGAATTTAATTCTATGTTTCGGTTAGAATTGCCATCTTTAGGCGTAATTAGTTCCTCACAGTTACATTTTATTTTGTTTAAGTATCAGTTATGCAAAGACCGAAGACAGTCTTAATTTTTGAAAATGCTGTGTATGCTTTAAACTCAGTTATTTTTCGTAATACAAGGATCGTGGTCATGGTTCCATTTTCTGCTTAATGCGCATATAGTCAGCTAGGATCTCGACCTATTCTATCACAGAGGGCCCCTGCACAGGAGGAGGTTTTTCATTAGTTATTTTAGTTTAATTATTTGCTCTGTTTTTTCAATTCACAAGTAGATTAATATCGTGTTGCATCTTTTAGATCAATATCATAGATTCAAATTATGAATGATTTCTTAGCATCAATGTTAGAATGACTGTGTAATCTTTGATTTCCAAGAAAATCTCAAGAAGGTATATTCACCTATTTTCCAATTGGATTATGTTTGAGGAAATAGAGCTCACAGTTTTTTATTTCCCTTTCATGTTCTTACATTGCTTTCTTAGATCATACCCTCAGTTAATTGTATAATTGGATGCTCCTAAAGATCAGGCCAAGAAGGTGACTTGTCCTACTTCAAAATTGGGTGCTCGAGTGTTTAACCTATGTAATAATTGATTTTTTCCTTTACATGCTTTTAAACTGCTTTCTTAGATCATACCCCTCAATTAATTGTATAATTGGATGCTCCTAAAGATCAGGCCAAGAAGGTGACTTGTCATACTTCCAAATTGGGTGCTCGAGTGTTTAACCTATGCAATAATTGAATTTTCCTTTACATGCTTTTAAATTGCTTTCCTATATTAAGATCCTCATTTAGATGTATAATTGAATGCTTGTAAATCATATTAAAAAGGTAACTCTGTTATACTTCCAAATTGGATGCTTGAGTGTTTAACCTATACAATAATTGATTTTTTCCTTATATGTTATTTAAATTCTTTCCTAGATTTAATTTTCAAAACTAAAGTGTAATCGATTGCTTTTACATCATGTCAAGAGGGTGATTATTTCATACTTCCATATTGAATGCTGGGTCAGATTGATCATAGATTAGTTGCTTTTCCTTTGAATCTGCTTTCATTTATATCAGCATTGTAATTTCAATTTTTAGTCATAAGATCCATATTTCAATCCATGGAGTAGGATTAGCTTTAATTTTCAAATTCATTAGAATAGGTTCTCCATTTCTTAGATCATATTCTAACCGTTTAAAAGTTTGATTCCTTTTTATGCAAATTAGATTAGTTCAAGAAAACTTCCTTTTCTTCCTTCTTTCAAAGTTAGTTTTACACATCTGAATTTCACTAGATTCATTTCATAGTTTCCATTTCTTAAAATTAACATTTAGACATAAAGAACAAAATCCCCCAAAACAACATAAAAATACATACAACAAAGTAAGAAGAAGGTTAAATAAGTACATATAGTGCACCATACTTCATCAGATTACAAACCTCGGTTGATAATTTATTTTGAACAATTTAAGAGATTAAATTGGATAAAAAGGAATCACTTCAAATTGATTTTTCAAACAAGACTTATGCAATTTGAACAAACAATTGTTGGAACGGGGTCTCCTAAAAAGCTGCAAAACTGGTCCAATTTTGATATTTTTGGTTATATTTAGCATAGCGGAGGGGTTTTTTGGTGGATCAAAGCCCTGAACGCATTGTAATGGGTCAAAGGGTAAACTAGGGGTCTGAAAACCATTGGTAGCGAACCATAGGAAAGTCGAGGCTAGATTGTTATAAATAGAGAAATATTTTGTATCGAAAAGGATAGGAAATGACGAGCTATTGATGCGATCTGTTTGGGTTTTGGGGAACAAAAGCTTGCTGGCTGTGTGCACGGAGATCCTAGTCCAGTTGTGTGCAGACCCTGCTGCTGTGTGTGCAGGTTGGGAAGGGGATTAGAATTGTAAGGAAGAAGTGATGAATGAATGAATGCGAAATATTGTTAGAGAACTGAATCTGTGAGTACTGTGATATGAATTACTGGTAATTGTTGTATTATGTGTTTTTTGTCCTTAAGATGCGAAAGATCTGTGTACTGTGATCTTGGACCTAGATATTTTATGTTCTGTTTATGTACTGCTGTGTTAATGATATAATAAGCATATAACTGTATATCTAGTGCACGTGGATGCAAATAGAAACATAATTAACCCTGCGCAGAACAAGGTAATCTGGGAATTACAGAACCAGGATCCAGCTCTGCTTTCCTTACCCATCCTTTCTCATGGTGTGGAAACCTGGTTCCAGCACCCACCCATACTACTTTGGGTGAGAATTTGACCTGTGAAAGCAGGTCATTGTCGAAAGGGTCAGTAGTATAGGGGTTTGTTGGCAAACCTTGCTTACCGAACTTGGGTCAGGACCCCTTAAGCCAACAAATGGTTTCGTTGCCGGGACCGAAAGAAGTCTGAGAGAGGAATTGGGTAATGACAAGAGAATACTGGAAACCTGAAAGAAAAGAGATTGAGGATTGGTTCGAAAGACAGATCCAGGAGTTCCCAGTAAGGAAAATCGCAGTGAAAAATTAACGGCGAAAAGGTGGAAAAATAGGTACATTCTTACTAAAAGCTAAAAAATATTCTTTGTAACCTTTGCGATTAAACTCCATGAGTGGCTGGCTAGGCTTGTGGAATTCCAGAAGTGCTGGAAGGATGAAGGAGTCACTCAGTGGACCCCAGAGCTACTTGAGCAGCTGGAAAAAACTGATAATACTATCACGCGCACGGTGGATCACTGGGTGGATAGTGTGCTGGGATCATTTGTGACGAAATTCACCATTGATCAGTTTGTATCATACTCTGAAGCTGAATGATGATTCTTCAAAGGATTTCGAGGAAAATTCCTGAGGACATTACCATTGCTGATCAAGAAATTGCTGTGTGAAAAGAGAATTCTGTGTAATCATACTGACTAATTGACCTCGAATCTAGATGAGAGCGCGACCCGCAGTGGTAAATACTATCGGACCAAACTTGACGGAGGGAGATACGCCTACAATTTGTTGTAGGAACCAGCTATGCAAGATCCCTAGGCTACATCGCCACCTCGGCCGTGCAAAGGTAAGAATTCGCCTATTCCGCCACCCCCCTAGATAGTGATATGGCTGCGCATTTGAAACTACCTACCTTCAAGGGGGTAGGAGACGAGGATATGGACTGGTTTTGGTTTGTGGAATTCTCTATCTGGACTGTGCAAAATGTGGCAAGTGACACGATAAAGAGGTCACAACTGTCTTTAGCATTCAAAGACAGAGCTCTGGACTGGTATATGCGATACGTTGCCCAGAATGGGACCGCCTCCATCCAAGATATCAAATATGCTCTGAAGAAACAATTCCAGAAGCCGAAATATTATTCCCAACTGGTAGAAGAAGTAAAAGACTTCAAGCAAGGTGCGTCTGAGTCAGTATGGGAGGCTGATCAGGGATTGAAGAAGGCAATTAGGGAAGCGGGGTTCGAGTAAGACGATATACAACATACTGAGTGGTTCATCGTTATGTTGTTACCTCACCTACGTATGCCGATGAGTCATCAGACCTTTTAATCGTAGGAGAAAGATGTGGAAGTCACTATGAAATTAGAAGTTGCACCCCAGGAGGATTCGTCAGCAGGGGTACAAAAAATCCAAGAACAAGTTGGGGCTATGCATATGGAGATACAAAACTTGTGAAAAGAACAAGGAAAGGACATCTGCGCAGATCTTTGGTGTATACGTTGCCGGCTGTCTGGCCATATGAAAGATCAGTGCCCTCTACTGACTGATTATATGCAAGCAGGAGGACCTAGTCTGATATGCCCAGGGCCAAGTAGGGAACCTGCCCTGTTGCGACTAGGATCAAGTGGATCTGCGCTATGGTGTGATGATTTTCGGGTAGTAGGACTACACGATACGAACCATTGCCCTCGACTAGGTGCGTATGTCCCAGAACTAAAACAACAATGGTGTCGATTCTGCTGATTAGTGGGACATGATGAGAAAAACTGTTGTACCTATGACTTAATGATGGATCGTGGGAATTTATATAGGGTACAATCAGACCTTGCATCGCTAAGACTTGCTGCACACTTTGGAGGATCACCGGCCCGAGGCAGAGGAGGTCGGGGAGGAAGCGCAGGCCGAGGACGTGGGCAACTAAGCTGTTATAACTGTGGGGAAATAGGGCACTTTTCCAGAGTATGCCCTAATCCCACTAGGCCATCATGCAAATATTGTAGGTAGCTGGACCACGAGGTAGAATATTGTCCAATATTAATAGCAAATATGCAGGAAAAACAACCCACCCCTACGCAGAATGTACAGAGAGTTAAAGCCGAGCTAAGGAGGGTCGATCCAAGTGTAAAAGTCATGACTTGTAGTAGGCTAGTCACCCAGGGAGCTGAGGAAAGGCTTGCCTCTCAGGAAGGAGCGTCTGTCAAAGAAAAAGCTCCATTGGCAGCCCCCGCACAGTCTCAGATAGAAGAAGGAATTGAGCCTTTCTTGAAGGCATGTCTGAAGTTGCTAGGGAATCCACAGGCCGTACGAAATATCCTAGCATTACTGAATACCTACATAGCTTGGCCCAGTTTTATCCCTGAGACCAAGTATGTACACAAACTATACAGCTATAAGAAACACACCGGAAGAGAGATGCGATTAACTGCACATATCGGTGACTATGAGATGGACGAGGTTATCTTAGATCTTGGATCAGATGCGAAAGTCTTACCAAAGCAGACATGGAAATGAGTGGGAGAGCCTAAATTGGAATGGTCCACTATCCAACTATGAATGGAAAATCAACAGAAAATCATCCCTCTAGGTAGGTGTTGTAGCCACTACAACAACACCCAAAATTTTGGGTATATTCAAAATTTCGGGTCCCCCTCTACTCGCCTAGCCATTAGGGTTTTGAACCAGCTTGTGGTCAGCGATGTTCATGTGGCCTATTCCAAACACATCATGAAATTTCTCACCCTCATGACGAGATGCTCTTGCCGCAGCCACACCATGTGTGGGGGGAATCATTCTGCATACACTCGAACGAGAATTTTTCTGTGTATTAAGTATGTGCATTAGGAACCCTTTCACCATGGATCTTGAAGCATTTTGGTTTGGGTACTACACTTAAGTTCATAGTCGCATGTAAATGATGTAGGGGGGATATTTCTATGAAAATTAACCTGAACTAATTGATATTATTAATGTTGCATGCAGGTCAACCCCACAGATAATATACCAAATGGTATTATCATCGCATTGGGAGAAGGAAGCTGAATTGAGAACAAAAAAGGTGCAGTTGTAGAGCATGGAAATTCCATACCTTGTCCATATAGGAAGGAGGATTAATGCTACAGTTGAAAACCTTGTTAAAGCAGAGGACAAGGATCTATGGAAATTAATCCAGCTTTGGAAAGAAAACAAGTTGAGCCTGTTGATGAAGTAAAAAAAAGAAAAGAAAAATCATTTAAAATGCTTTCATGTAGAATGTGAGGATGCAACTGAAAGAAGTGAATGGGGCAAGGTGAAACTGTAGCCATGTTGGGTTATAATGCTTGAGGGCCTTGACAAATTTCCACATGACCTTACCCATAGAGAAATCAAAAGTTCTCCTTGGGTGGATATCCTACTTGAAGGAAACGCGAGGACTCTTCCATCTCGAAGATATGCAGGCCCTTGCAAGATCCGCTAATGGAAGGGTGTATAAACATTAGCAAAGGGGAGCGTGCTGATGCTGGCTCGGGTGCTAGATCATTTTTAAATAGGTGTCCAAGGATTGCTCCATTTTCAGGAAGGGTTTTTGATTCCTTCAAATTGTCTGCAACTGTTAGAGGTTTCGCATGGAGCGATACCAAATATGTTTTTTAATTACACCAGATTTCAGCTATATACCAGATGTAAAATTATATGGTGGAAAGGCCCCTTAGTTTCAAGCAAGAAAATAGGTTGCACTAAATATTTTTTCGTAACCTGAAGCTAAAGGAGACGCAAACATATTCTATCCAACAGATTTTGATCGTGGAACTCATTGATCATTACAAGGCGGAAAGATGATAGTGAACTGATTAATGATAAAAATCTCAAACCAATCAAGAGGAAATGACTGAAAATTCTCGGTGAGACTGATTTTGTGATAGATTTTGGTCTCCCATCCAAGATAAGGGACAGAAGATGGTCTATAAATAGATTTAAAAAAAAGAGAAATGCCTGAGAGGTTAATGGTGCAGCTCGATGATATTATTTCGCTGTCCATATTAATGTCTTGACCTTTTTTTTTTATAACATCATGAGGAAGAGAGGAATATGTCCGATTATTGATAGTTCAAGCTCTATCTATTCTGCAAGGGCCACCAAAATAATCAGAATTCTCCAAAAGGCGCTGTTTCAAGCTTGGCCTCCACGTATGGAAAATCCAAGGTTTTTTTCATCCACGTGGTTCTATATTTTCCCAGTGAGGACCATTGGCGGCCAGCGCACTTGGAAGGAAGGAGTGAGAATGTAAATAAAAAAAAATCATGTGTTGAAAATGCGCGGAGGCGCCATAACCATTACACATGGGGCTATGTCGCTATTGCATGAAGGTTAAAATTGTCCGTTTGACTTTACAAATCTTCTAAAGAAGTTTTGAGTGCAAAGCATATTCCATTTTTCAATGCATGGCCAATGTTTAACGTATGGTGTGGCAGGATTTTGAGAGGGACAAGAGGTAAATGCATTCGGAGTGAAAATTATCATAGCGCTCGCAGAAAACTCGTCATCCATCGTGGTGGTCGCCATAAAGACAGACACACCTCAAAAGGATTAAAATGCCGAATATGAAGCATCTATTTGGCAAGAAGAGAGAAAATTATGGTGGCTATGTCATGATTTCCTTAAAGGTTTCCACGCAATTAGTATGCATGTGCCAGTTTTTAAGGTAGATCGAGAGTTGCACCAGGACAAAGCACAGTAAAAGTAGCAAGTCGATGCATATGTCTGCGTGTAGTAAAGGGTGAAAGAAATTTTGTTGCGAATATAACATATCGCTAGACGAGGAGATAGTCCAGTGCAATTCAACTGATTGAAAGGTTGTATCCTCTGCATTGGTTTGCCTCATGTGTACGCTTATATCAGAATGCTTTCATTTCATTTGCAGCAGAAATCTGGGTTTTGGAGATAAAGGGAACGCTCCCCTCTCACTGAAAACTAGCACCACGTCTCAATCCATTGAAGGGAGTGCATTTGCTGTAAGGAGTTAGCTAAGGAAAGTTTAAACGAAAATGCTCAATTCTTTCTTTACATCCATGAGGAGTTGGAAGTAGAGGAATAAGATAAAATAAACAAATATTGCGTCCCAGAGATGGATGAGAGTTGAGATTGCAAGATCTTAAAACACAATGGAGGTCAAAGCAACCTAAATAAATGTGCACGAATATTGGTCCTTACATATGTATTCAAGGGTAGAGGTGTAAAAATAAGAAAAATGGGAGCGCAGGCCGTTTTCATAGAACAACAGATTGCGATGAATGCTAGGAACCACAAAAGTGGCAACATCAAGGTTTCACATCAATAAATCACGATTGCATGCGGTTCATTCTTGTGTGGGGCATTTAAACACATTGAAGGAAAACGCAGCTACGAGTGTGGTGTTCAGTGGTCTCACAGCCTTCCCATGGACGCCTGGTGGATACCTCAGTGCTGGGAGTCCCATCCAACACGATATTCACTACCCAACGGACCTACATCCAATATTACACCAGGCCATGCGTAGAAGAGTTAGTGCAACCCGAGGAACACCAGTTGCAGCTGGTCAAGAGAAGGGTGCGACTGGTCGCAACTCCGTTTTCAAACAAAGGGAAGAAGTGGGGAGTTACGAATCTGTGACCTTAGGGAGCCATGTTGCCATCCATCAAAGGTTGTGACCCAATCCCTTTGTGACTATGCGACCTCTACCCTGTCACAAGGTCGCGAAACAGCTCACCGAGGCAATCAACAAATTATCCGATCTTCTGATCATGCGACCTCCACCAAGTCGCAAGGTCGCGAAACAACTCACCGAGGTAGTCTACAAATTATCCGATCTCCCGATCATGCGACCTCCACCAATTCGTAAGGTCGCAAAACAGCTCATCAAGGAAATCTACAAATTATGCGACCCCCCGACCATGCGACTGTGCGACCAGGTCGCTAGGTCGTAGAAAATTGCAAAGTCATCCAAAAGGCGATCCTCTGACCATGCGACTGTGCGACCAAGTCGATAGGTCGCAAAGCATGCAAAGTCATCCAAGGTGCGACCTCCAGACCATGCGACCAGGCCGCTAGGTCGCGGAAACAGGCTAGTTTACACAAATGAAGAACAATATCCACCGTCTTCCAAACTAGTTTAAATGGTGTTTCACATTCACATGAAACCTTCATTAATTCACGTGGAGCCTATGGTTAGTCAAACGACATATGTTAGTGCGATGGGATTCATTTAATAATGGTGGGTTTAAATATACGGTAGCAAAGTTTATTTATGGCAGCATTACAATGGTTTTAAGACCATAGTTGAAAATGGTGCTACTTTGCCTACATGGCAATATAGAATTTGCTCGGTAATCAGTCTCGGGAGAGGAGTCTTTTGTTTCTGCTGCACCATCAAAGAGATACTAGGTGTCTGAAGATGAGCATGTGCCTTTGTTCAAAAGAGTACCGTTTAAGACCATTTCTAAATTTACATGGTTTGCGACTCCTTATCTACTAGTGTGCTCTAATAGTTAAGCGAACTAGACACAGCTAAGCATGGGAAGAGTGAAGCGCTTCCTCATGCTAAGCATAGATTCAACTAGATAGAGTCTGAGGAAAATGTTGGGGATAAAGTACAGTGATTAAAGAGGCATAGGGAGAGCCTACACAAGCCGTTCTCTTTGATGACTTAATGACACAACATTTGACCACACAGGGGTCTAAAGTTATCATTTTCACTTGTACAATTAATTAAATATGCCCCTAACATTATTATTCGATCAATGAAGACATGTAACCTAAGCTATGTGACTGCAGGTGGAAACTTTTGGTCCGCACGATGAGCCAAAGTTTTCCCAAAAAGCAAGAGGGCCCTTTTCAAAGCAAAAGATGCGGGATAAGGAATATTGATATGAAATCCAAATATCACCAAAAGGAAGGCCGCAAGTCACAAATTTCCTCAGGTCGAAGGTCGCAGGTCACAAATTTCCTCAGGTCACAAGTCGCAGATTTCCTCAGGTCGCAGGTCACCGATTGTTGAGGGTTTCAAGTCGCAAAATTCAGTCAAGTCGCAGGTCGCAAAAATGGCTCAGGTTGCAGGTCGTAGAACAGACTGGGTCGCAAGGCAGCCCAACAGTCGGGAATGTGAAAAGTCAGGGAGCCCAAAGGGCGAGCTTTGCTCTATAAGTACTTCATTCAGGAACTTGTAAAAGGGGATTTTGTTTGGGACTCAAGTTGAGAACATTATATTACCAGGACTATACAATTAGGATATGAATACAAGAATTTTGCAAAATCCCTTTGTGGATCTGATGTTTATATATGTATGAGCACTATGAGTATTTTATTTTCAGTTTCTAAACATCTTTAGATTAATGGAACTGTATCTTTAATTCATATCACATTTGCATGACAGTTTTCTGAATATATGTTAATGGTGGTTGAGTTCATTTTGCTTTCTTAATGAATGTTAATGACTTTGTTTACTAGCATTCGAACTGTTGCTTAAATATATTTAGGAAGTGAAAGGTGTTTCTGCCATAAATAATTGTTTCTTTCGTGGTTGAAATAGCTTACAAGCATGACCCTAATGATGTGTTGTTAACAACATTTCCTTCGGTGCTTATGCTTTATTATTTCATCTTGCTACGCATAGTGTTATATGTACATTTAATGCATCAATCATATGTCTTGTATCATCCGATTAAGTGTGTATCCACAGGTTCATAGAGTTTAAGCGAGACCCAAAGAAATGAGAAATCAGCGGTAGCTAGACCCACACCCCGAACAGGATCCCTATTCCAAACGGTTCAAGGTCTAATTGGGAATTTTTACCGGGGAGATCCCCTACTGTTGGCCGGGTATATTTTCCCGTCTACAGAATTGGCGCTAGAAGGAGGGCTAGATGACAAGCTGAGCCCTTAGAGCCTCAAGTTAATCTCATATCTGTAATGGCTCGTTCCCAAATCATTCTCCTGAGATGTTTTTTGGAGTTTTATGAGCCTCGATGCCTCATCCCTGATGAACTTATGTATCACTTTTCCCAGCTAAAATTCGATGGTGAAAACGGAGTGTCTGTAACCAAACACCTTTTAGATTTCTGTGACTTTGGTGAGTGCTACGAATTTGACAATGAAGGTTTGATTTGTTTGCTTTTCTCCCTCACTCTCGAAGGTCGTGCTAAGCAATGGTGCCACACATTGCTAGAAGCTTCCATCCATTCATTTGAACAAATCTCCAGTGAATTACAACAATCTTTTCATAGGTACGATTTTCAAAATGTATTAATAAAGTTAAGTGACATCAGAATGGAACCTCAGGAACCTTTAGATGAATTCTCTATCAGATTTGTCCATTATTGTTTTTAGTTCCCTGAAAAGGATGTTGATTGGAAATTGTTAAGTGAACAGTTCAGGTATGCGATCCTCATTTCCCTTGAACAATTTCAAGTAGCAACCCAGCCTGATCCTAGTGTTCCCTATGACGACCCATAAGTTGCCAGCTCTTCAGACTGTGTCCCTAATGCTTCCTTGTCCATCTCCCCGAGTCCAGACCACATTCAGGCCTCCAAGGAGAGTATTGCTATTTGTGATATTCTTTCTCCTCCTCTTGAGTTTCTGGGTAGTGGAGTTGTGACCTCGAAATTTCTAAGCAAGGATAGACACTCGCAAGAGGATAAAGCCTATTATACTACCTTTGAATATTTCACACACCCTGCCGAATCGAATCTTGAAAACCAGATGGGCCCAAAATCCCTCCATGTTCATGAAACCTACCTCAAGCCCACTTGATGTCCCCCTGGATACAGTCCTAAATATGATTTGCATACTAATTGTGAATTGACTCTATCTCGGATGAAGTTGATTCCTTTACAAGGCCTGCCAGATCATTGTTTTCTCTAAATGACACGGATGTGTGTATTGAAAAAACTTGTACGGTTAAAACCCCTACGGCTCAATCTTTTCATTCATTATTTTGCAATTTATTTCACAAGTTTGTCACACCAGTAATTTGTTCGAGACATTCAAAATTTCCTTATACTGGTATTGGCGACAATCATAAGCACGTAGATGGTGTTTCACAACCACAGTTCGAAATTGATGAATATTTTAGGTTTGATCTTTCTCACTCTGAATCTTTAGACAGTCATAGGAGCGATTTCCTGTCTGGGCAACCTCAAGATGTCCTATTTATTGATCCATTCCGGTTGGTAACTCTCGGGAAGCCTAACATGCCAGGTACCCAAATTGATCAAATCGATGGTTCTAGCGATCACTGCTTATCTGAAAACATGTTCACTCATACCACTGAGGACTGTCACTCGTATCTCTCTACTAACTATAATCCGCTTTATGAAGATCAAAGTACCTATCAGGGAATCAAAGCACTTCCACTTCTGTCGGTTGTTACCCCTAGTTCTTCTGATCCTGACGAGACCCCTCAAACAACTCCAACTAGGGTTTCTCAGCTTAGGGTTTCTAAAATAACGATTCCCAAGTACCATGCTCCTCCCAGCATAACCACGTCGGATATCATTTCATCTGGGCGGATTTTTCATTCTAGTGAGGTTTCCCTGAGCACATATTCATGTCCCCCAACAGCTGGTGTGCAACAATAGATATACCCCAATTTATTCACTGGTAAGAAAACACCGGCCATTGTCTCTGATATTTCCAGTTTTTTCCCAGCCAGTAACAGTTACAATTAGGCACAAACATGTGATTTTGGTAAAATCCCCCAACTGCATGAAAACCTTTTGGTAAATTCACCCCATCTTGGCAAATCTAAAGAATCTGATACATTGGATCATCAATCTTCCAGTGCACAAACATTTGGCCGAATTGATAAAGAGTCCACTAACATCTTTCCAATCACTACAATTCACGATCACAACAGTTTGCCTATTGATCTCGCCAAACAATCAAAGTTGGGAAGCCCCCCGCCCAAAGGTCCAGAGTTTGTTCAAGACGGTGAGGAATTTCAGGCCCCACTAAACGTACATTCGGATCCTCATATCCTTGACAAAACCTAGGAGCAACACCGCACTGGGATTTTCAAAATTAGGGTTTCTACACTCGAATGCACAAGCATCTATAATTCGCCTAGCCCGTGTTTATTGTTTCCATCCCATAAAATTGATCACCCTCACCACCATAATGAGGGTTCTGGTTTGTTCAACCAACCCTATCTGGTGAATGTGCCTGCAAATAGGAAATGGCTTACCCATCACCCATCAGACCTAGGATTGTGCATGAATGGATTTGTGTCATTTATAAATAGTTTTAAGCTTCGAGAATATATTGTTGTGTATCAGAATAAGAGTGAAATTCATCTTGCACAATCCACTCCAGCACGTTCTCTGGTAAGTAGCCATGACCTTCTTGCTATTGCACATGCTCTACAGGTAAGTCTTGCTGTTGGTGCACGGTTTTGTATGCTGGCTCTGATTGCGAACATTGTTGTTCTTGCAGGTCGGGAGCTAATGTGGTGGCTGCACTAGAAATCTGATTTCACATAACCCAACTACCTCATTGATTAAGCTAGGGTTTTAGGTGTAGACTAGCTAGGACCTGTTAATAAAAATTTGTTAGTTCAAAGTTTTTAATTAGGTTTACTTGCCAAATTTTTACTTTATAATTTAAAAGTGTGTTTGCTATTTTTGTTTACGATTAATATCTTAGCCATCATCATGTTACAAGTATTTTCCATTCATTTCTTTTTTAGTTGCTTGTTGCTGCATAAATAATCACTGCTTGTATTATCCCCCTTTTCCACTTAAAACTGGTTGATCGTTCCCACACATGGCATTGCATTGCATATTGAGTCTCGTTTATTACATTGCGTTGTACACTTTATTCCTCACATCATTTTTGCAGGTTGTTGATATAGCTTTGAAAATTTTTGACATATCGCCTACCACTGCATGAGCCCTCATTGAAACCATACCACCTTGCAGACTTGTTTCACCCCGATTGCTGAAACAGTAACCCCTTTGTTTGCGTGAGGTTGCGGTGGCTATCTCAAGAGGCAACTTTCTCTCAATACAGGTCATCGAAGTCGCATTTTCAACAAGATGCTTATGAGTCTAAAATTATTAGCCAGGGAGATACGAGCCGGCTGTTTGTGGGAGATCTAATGAGTTTGAATGGCCCAATACCTGTAGCCTAAGCCTTGTGCCCAACATAGTCTTGGACATCTTAATGATCTGTTTTGCACGCTTCACCTATTGAGGTAGATGGGATGTGAAGGTTTGGCACAAGGGAAAACCCAAGTCAGGATATCTTTCAGTTTCTATAAAACAAGAAACAACCTCTCTTGCTCGTAAAATAAGTCGGGATCCCTCATCCGCCCATGAAAAATAAGTGCCACGAGCACATGAAAATAAGTGCTACAAGAACATGAAACAAATAAGGGTAAAGGATCGAGAAAGGCTTCCTGCGCAGAGAGGTGATGCAACGACTCCGCTGGGGTACTGAACAGGCTCGCTGGCAGCGGAGCAACGCTTGTGATTTCTTGAAGTGACTCCGCCGGGGTACTGTCCAGGCCTGTTGGCAGTGGAGCAACACCGGAAAATTACTTTAAAATTCCTGAAAATAATAAACCCACTGTCTCGCTCTTCACATTATAAAAAACCATTGGCATCCGTGAACTCCCACTTTGACGTGTTGTGATTAACGAGACCTAGCTGAGGCATAAGGATTGGGCATATCTGAAAAGGTCAAAATAATACAAGGGTACCCTCAGAACCTGTTCAATATTTACTTGCATCACTATCTGGACTAGGGCTATCATTGTGATGTTGACAGAGATGTTGGATTCTACCAGTGGTTCGCCATTTGTTGTAGCCGCTACAACAACACCCAAAATTTTGGGCATATTCAAAATTTCGGGTCCCCCTCTACTCGCCTAGCCATTAGGGTTTTGAATCGGCTTGTGGTCAACGACATTCACGTGGCATATTCCAAACCCATCATGAACTTTCTCACCCTCATGACGAGATTCTCTTGCCGCAACCACACCATGTGTGGGGGGAATCGTTCTGCATACACTCGAACGAGAATTTTTCTGTGTATTAAGTATGTGCATTAGGAACCCTTTCACCATGGGTCTTGAAGTGTTTTGGTTTGGGTACTACACTTAAGTTCATAGTCGCATGTAAATGATGTAGGGGGGATCTTTCTCTGAAAAGTAACCTGAACTAATCGATATTATCAATGTTGCATGCAGGTCGTACCCCACAGATAATATACCAATTGGTATTATCATCGCATTGGGAGAAGGAAGCTGAATTGAGAACAACAAAGGCGCAGTTGTAGAACATGGCACTTCCATACCTTGTCCATATCGGAAGGAGGATTAATGATATAGTTGAAAACCTCGTTAAAGCAGAGGAAAGGATCTGTGGAAATTAATCCAGCTTTGGCAAGCAAACAAGTTGAGCCTGTTGATGAAGTTCAAAAAAAAAAAATCATTTAAAATGCTTTCATGTAGAATGTCAGGATGCAACTGAAAAAAGTGGATGGGGCAACGTGAAAGTGCAGCCATGTTGGGTTATAATTCTTGAGGGCCTTGACAAATTTCCACATGAATTTACCCATAGAAAAAACAAAAGTTATCCTTGGGTGGATATCCTACTTGAAGGCAACGTGAGTCTTCCATCTCGAAGATATGCAGGCCCTTGCAAGATCCGCTAATGGAAGGGTGTATAAACATTAACAAAGGGGAGTGTGCTGATGCTGGCTGGGGCGCTAGAGAATTTTTAAACAAGTTTCGAAGGATTGCTCCATTTTCACGAAGGGTTCTGGATTCCTTCAAATTGTCTGCAACTATTAGAGGTTTCGCATGGAGCGATACCAAATATGTTTTTTAATTACACCAGATTTCAGCTATATACCAGATGGAAAATTCTATGGTGGAAAGGCCCCTTAGTTCAAAGCAAGAAAAGAGGTTGCACTAAATATTTTTTCCTAACCTGAAGCTAAAGGAGACGCAAAAATATTCTATCCAACAGATTTTGATCATGGAACTCATTGATCATTACCAGGCGGAAAGATGATAGTGAACTGATTAATGATAAAACTCTCAAACCAATCAAGAAGAAATGACTGAAAATTCTCGGTGAGAATTATTTTGTGATAGAGTTTGATCTCCCATCCAAGATAAGGGATAGAAGATGGTCTATAAAAAGATTTAAAAAAAATGAGAAATGCCTGAGAGGTTAATGGTGCAGCTCGGCGATACTATTTCGCTTTCCATATTAATGTCTTGACATTTTCTTTTATAAAATCACGAGGAAGAGATGAATATGTCCGATTATTGATAGTTCAAGCTCTATCTATTCTACAAGGGCCACAAAATAATCAGAATTCTCCAAAAGGCGCCGTTTCAAGCTTGGCCTCCAGGTATGGCAAATCCAAGTCTTGCATCCACGTGGTTCTATATTTGCCTAGTGAGGACCATTGGTGGCCATCACACTTGGAAGGAAGGAGTGAGAATGTAAATAACAAAAAATCATGTGTTGAAAATGCACGGAGGTGCCATAACCATTACACATGGGGCTATGTCGCTATTGCATGAAGGTGTAAATTGTCCATTTGACTTTACAAATATTCTAAAGAATTTTTGAGTGCAACACATATTCCGTTTTTCAATGCATGGCCAATGTTTAACGTATGGTATGGCAGGATTTTGAGAGGGGCAAGAGGTAAATGCATTCGGAGTGAAAATTATCATAGCGCTCGCAGAAAACTCGTCATCCATCGTGGTGGCTGTCATAAAGACAGACACACCTTAAAAGGATTAAAATGACGAATATGAAGCATCTATTTGGAAAGAAGAGAGCAAAGTATGGTGGTTGTGTCATGCTTTCCTTAAAGGTTTCCATGCGATTAGTATGCATGTGCCAGTTTTTAAGGTAGATCGAGCATTGCACCAGGACAAAGCACAGTAAAAGTAGCAAGTCGATGCATATGTCTGTGTGCAGTAAAGGGTGAAAGAAATTGTGTTGCGACTATAACATATCGTTGGACGAGGAGATAGTCTGGTGCAATTCGGCTGATTGAAAGGTTGTATCCTTCGTGCTGGTTTGCCTCATGTGTATGCTTATATCGAAATGATTTCATTTTAGTTGCAACAAAAATCTGGGTTCCAGAGATAAAGGGAACGCTCCCCTCTCTCTGACAACTAGCACCATGTCTCAATCCATTGAAGGGCGCGCATTTGCTGTAAGGATTTAGCTAAGGAAAGTTTAAACGGAAACACTCAATTCTTTCTTTACATCCATAAGGAGCCGAAAGTAGAGGAATATGATAACTAAACAAAGATCGCGTCCGAGAGATGGAAGAGAGTTACGATTGAAAGATCTTAAAGCATAATGGAGGTCAAAGAAACCTAAATAAATGTGCACGAATATCTGTCATTAAATATGTATTCGAGGGTAGAGGTGTAAAAATCAGAAACATGGGAGCGCAGGCCGTTTTCACAGAACACTAGATTGCGATGAATGCCAGGAACCGAAAAAGTTGCAACATCAAGGTTTCACGTCAAGAAATCACGATCGCATGTAGTTCATTCTTGTATGGGGCATTTAAACACATTGAAGGAAAACGCAGCTATGAGTGTGGTGTTTAGTGGTCTCACAACCTTCCCGTGGACGCCTGGTGCATACCTCAGTGCTTGGAGTTACGTCGAACATGATATTCACTACCCAATGCACCTACAACTAATATTACACCAGGCCATGCCTAGAAGAGCTAGTGCAGCCCGAGGAACACCAGTTGCAGCTGGCCGAGAGAAGGGTGCGACTGGTCGCAACTCTGTTTTCAACCAAAGGGCAGAAGTGGGGAGTTGTGGCTCTGCAACCTTATGGAGCCATGTTTCCATCCATCAAAGGTTGCGACCCAATCCATTTGTGACTACGTGACCTCTACCCAGTCGCAATGTCGCGAAACAACTCACCGAGGAAGTCAACAAATTATCCGATCTCCCGATCGTGCGACCTCCACCAAGTCGAAAGGTTGCGAAACAAATCACCAAGGCAGTCAAAAAATTATCCGATCTCCCGATCATGCGACCTCCACCAAGTCCCAAGGTCGCGAAACAGCTCATCGATGTAGTCTACAAATTATGCGACCCCCCGACCATGCGACTGTGCGACCAGGTCGCCAGGTCGCATAAAATTGAAAAATCATCCAAAAGGTGATCCTCCGACCATGCGACTGTGCGACCAAGTCGCCAGGTCGCAAAACATGCAAATTTATCCAAGGTGCGACCTCCCGACCATGCGACCAGGTTTCCAGGTCGCGAAAACATGCTAGTTTACACAAATGAAGAATGATATCCACCGTCTTCCAAAATAGTTTAATTGGTGTTGCACATTCACATGAAACCTTCATTAATTCACGTGGAGCCTATGGTTAGTCAAACGGCATATGTTAGTGCGATGTGCTTCATTTCATAATGGTGGGTTTAAATATACGGTAGAAAAGTTTATTTATGGCAGCATTACAATGGTTTTAAGACCATAGTTGAAAATGGTGCTACTTTGCCTACATGGCAATATAGAATTTTCTCAGTAATCAGTCTCGGGAGAGGAGTCTTTTTTTTCTACTGCACCATCAAAGAGATACTAGGTGTCTGAAGATGAGCATGTGCCTTTGTTCAAAAGAGTACCGTTCAAGACCATTACTAAATTTACATGGTTTGCGACTCCTTATCTACTGGTGTGCTCTAATAGTTAAGCGAACTAGACACAAGTGAGCATGGGAAGAGCGAAGCGCTTCCTCATGCCAAGCATAGCTTCAGCTAGATAGAGTCTGAGGAAAATGTTGGGGATAAAGTACAGTGATTAAAGAGGCATAGGGAGAGCCTGCACAAGCTGTTCTCTTTGATGACTTAATGACACAACATTTGACCACAAAGGGGTCTAAAGTTATCATTTTCACTTGTATAATTAATTAAATATGCCCCTAACATTATTATTTGATCAATGAAGACATGTAACCTAAACTATGTGACTGCAGGTGGAAACTGCTGGTCTGCACGATGAGCCAAAGTTTTCCCAACAAGCAAGAGGGCCCTTTTCAAAGAAAAGGATGCGAGATAAGGAATATTGCTATGAAATCCAAAGATCACCAATAGGAAGGCCGCAAGTTGCAAATTTCCTCAGGTCGAAGGTTGCAGGTCGCAAATTTCCTCAGGTCGCAAGTCGCAGATTTCCTTAGGTCGCAGGTCACGGGTTGTTGAGGGTCGCAAGTCGCAAAATTCAGTAAAGTCGTAGGTCGCGACAGTGGCTCAGGTCACAGGTTGTAGAACAGACTGGGTCGCAAGGCAACCCAACAATCGGGAATGTGAAAACTCAGGGAGCTCAAAGGGCGAGCTTTTCTCTATAAGTACTTCCTTCGGGAACTTGTAAAAGGGGCTTTTGTTTGGGACTCGAGTTGAGAACATTATATTACCAGGACTATAAAATTAGGAGATGAATACAAGTATTTTGCAAAATCCCTTTGTGGATCTGATTTTGATATATGTATGAGCACTATGAGTATTTTATTGTCAGTTTCTAAACATATTTAGATTAATGGAACTGTATGTTTAATTCATATCACATTTGCATTAAAGTTTGCTGAATATATGTTAATGGTGGTTGAGTTCATTTCACTTTCTTAATGAATATTAATGACTTTGTTTACTAGAATTCGTACTGTTGCTTAAATATATTTAGGAAGTGAAAGGTGTTTCCGCAATAAATAATTGTTTCTTCTGTGGTTGAAACAACTTACAAGCATGACCCTAATGATGTGTTGTTAACAAAATTTCCTTCGGCGCTTATGCTTTATTATTTCATCTTGCTACGCATAGTGTTATATGTACATTTAATGCATCAATCATATTTCTTGTATCATTCGATTAAGTGTGTATCCACGGAGTTGGGGATACAGCGAGGACCCCGAAAGGATAAATCGGTAGCCGAGACCCACACCACCGACGTGATCCCTCTTCAAAACGGTTCAAGGTCCTAGTGGGACTTTTTATCGGGGTCCCGCTGTGCTTAAGAAGTTTTGTCCAACATAATTAGTATTTAGAAGGAGGGCCGGATGAAAAATTTGAGCCCTTAGAGCCTCTAGTTAATCTCATATACGCAATAGCTCGTTCCCAAATCATTCCCTGAGATGTTTGTCAGTTTTTGTAATGCCTCAATGCCTCATCCTTGATGAACTTACAGGTTCATAGAGTTTAAGCGAGACCCAAAGAAAGGATAAATCAGCGGTAGCCGGACCCACACCCCGGACGTGATCCCTCTTCCAAACAGTTCAAGGTCTAATTGGGACTTTTTACCGGGGAGATCCCCTGCTGTTGGCCAGGAAGTTTTTCTCGTCAACAGAATTGGTGCTAGAAGGAGGGCCAGATGACAAGCTGAGCCCTTAGAGCCTCAAGTTAATCTCATATCTGTAATGGATCGTTCCCAAATCATTCTCCCTAGATGTTTGTCAGAGTTTTATGAGCCTCGATGCCTCATCCCTGATGAACTTATTGTTGGGCCTCAAAATAGTCCCTATTTTCACTCCATTATTCATCAATATCTTCACATTTTACCTTCATGTCACCTCCATTCCACCTCCATATCATTACATTCACTTCATTATTGGGTCATAACTATGTTTTTACAAAGTTTATTAATTCTTAACATTTTAAAGTGAATTTATGGCTAAAACTTAGAAAATAATATGCTTATACTTATGCCTAACAATTAGCATGAGTTTGTTGACATGTGTAGGCTCAAAGGAAGCTTCCAGGACACCTTTATGTGGCCTTGGATGATCAAATTCGAAGTTAAGAAGATAAACCTCATGGAAAAGATCATGGAGGAAATCATGGAGGATAGGGTTATGTGTCTAGATGGTTAGAGATATTAGTGGATGATCATTATGAGTTTGTTACTCCTCTCATTGTATAAATAGGAGTACCTCCTACATTCCAAGGAGAGGACTCTTAGAGCATTGTATCCAATTGATGATGGAATAGAATAAAGCTTCATTTTTCATATATTTCCATTATGTAGTTTTAGATGTAAATTGTGTTAATGTAGAATATGAATTTATGGAATTTATGTAGTTTTAGATATAAGTTTCCTTAATGTAGTATATGGAATAATTTGTCTTGTTCTTAAGAGAATTGAGCTCACTCTAAAAGGATGAGAGAAACATTTTATTTCATATTAGATTTTGTTTCATTTTATTGCTTAGATGTTTAAGGATTTGTTTGTGATTGATGAATGAGTTTTAAATTAGAATCTTATCAACATGTGAGAGGACATCCAAGGGTCTAAGTTAGGCTCTCTCTCTATTTGATTTGCATAATAATTGAAATTCATTCTTTTGCTTTTATGTTTCAAGTCATTTCATTTCTTATGCTTATGAATGGATCTTAGTTTAGTTTGGATTAGTACATGAGAGGACAATCAAAAGACTAAGTTAGTCTTTCTCTCTCTTTGAATTTGAACAACAATTAAAGTTCATTCTCTTGTCTTTATTTCAAGTTTCTGGTTTTATGAATGATTTCTCTATGATACTGTAGGAAAGGACAACCAGGACCTCCTAAGTTAGGAGCCTCTTCCCTTGCATATTATATTGAATCATAAATAATTTAGTTAGACATAGAGTTGTCTTTATTTCAAGTTTCTGGTTTTATGAATGATTTCTCTATGATACTGTAGGGAAGGACAACCAGGACCTCCTAAGTTAGGAGCCTCTTCCCTTGCATATTATATTGAATCATAAATAATTTAGCTAGACATAGAGTTAGTTTCCTACTCTTGCATATATATTGCTGGCACCATCACAAGCTCACGAGTTTCCCTGGTCGATAATTTAATGCAGCAATTTGTTCAAATAAATTGCCCAACATTTTGGCGCCGTTGCCGGGGATGGTGCTAAAGGATTAGGCATTAGAAATTTAATTTAGTACTAGCATTTTTCTTTAGACAAAATAATTTGTGAACCCTGGTGACAGCAGGATCTTCACAAAGGAGTTTAAGTTTGAATTTTCTGATGTTTTAATGTTAGCTAGTTTTAAATTTCGTCATTTCAAAAAAAAAAAAACACCCCCCCTGCATAAATAAAAACAAATCAAGCGATGAGTATGCTCTCTTCCTGCGCTTCGTGCGATCAGGAAGATCAGAAAATTTGTTGATTTTGTTCAAATAAAAATACTCTTGCTGGAAAATTAACCTGCGATATGACAATAAAGAATTTTGTGATAAAAAAATTAGTTTTCTTTTTATTTTAGTTTAAAAAATAAAAATAAAAAATTTCCCACATAATAATAATATATATATATCATATATATTATATTATTATTATTAAAAAAAAACATTTTAAATAAAACTTAGTTTTTTTAAATTTTTGTTTAAAAAAAAAATAAAAAATAAAAAAATAAAAAATTCCACATAATAATAATATATATCATATATATTATTATTATTAAAAAATCTTTTTAAAAAAAATAGCATTTTTTTTTATAGGTTACATTTCATTTTTTTTAATAATAAAAACAATAAAAAAAACAAAACACAACAAAACGCATTCAATTAAAAAAACAAACAAAACAAAACATAGAATTCACTGGGGCTACTGTTCGGAGCTCTCACTCGGGTTTTCCTTGTCTCGAAAGTGCTGAGAATCCATTCATTCGTGAATCTTATTTTTTTTTCGAATGCCATCCATGGCGAATTTTAGAGGATTTCTCGTTTTATTTCTTGCAGCACTGCAACTGTTTATTATGGAACCGGCCTACTGTGATTGGGAGAACGATTTCACGGGCTTTGAGGAGAGGTCGATTAAAAAAACCGGAGGGGATCCCTAAATTTGAGCGGATCCCTAAGCTAGCAGCTAGCGGAGGAAATGTGATTGTAGTATCTAAGACGCCAGGTCAAGGTGGTTTCAGTACGATCCAGGCCGCCATCAATTCAATTCCAGCAAGGAACCAGCAACCATAACAAGGAGATTCAAAAGAAGAAATCATGGAGTAGAGATTGGTTGTCATGGAAACATGATGACAATCGAGAACTTAGCACTAAAGACCATGTGATGAAGTTTATCGGGCATTCCAGGAGCTTGGACAGCATCAAGAAGAACAAGGGAGGAAGATAGTGGTGCGTGTGTTTGCCGTGGGCTCTCTCGCTTCCTGTGACAGAGGATCGATAGATCGACTCGAACAAACAAATTAACAGTCACATTAATCAATGGCGACCTTTTCAGAGGCTCCTCCAGGCAACAGCAAGGCTGGAGAAAAGATCTTCAAGACGAAATGCGCAGTATGCCATACGGTTGACAAGGGTGCAGGACACAAACAAGGGCCAAATCTGCATGGGCTCTTTGGCAGGCAATCTGGCACAACTGCAGGATATTCTTATTCTGCAGGCAACAAAAACAAGGCTGTCATTTGGGGCGAGGATACTCTGTATGAATATCTTTTAAATCCAAAGAAGTACATACTTGGAAACCATCTGAAAACGCAATACGTTCTGCCTCAACGAAAAAAAAAACCCCATTTCGCCTTCAATACCCATATCCCTCATGCCTCTGCGAATTCTGTGGCAACACGTTAGCCTCCTCTATATTCAATTTAGGGATAAAAAAATCTGATTTGACTTATCTTAGAGAAGATTTGGCATTTGCATTATCTTCTAAACAAAAAGCCAGATTTTTTATTGATTTTAGAGGATTTTGTGTTAGTTTATTTTTAGAAATTTTCTTTATTAGTTTGTTTTTGTTGATTTCTTTATTAAAAAAAAAAAGAAAAAAAAAAACTCAAAATAAATAACAAATTAGTGTTAGTTTATTTTTAGAAATTTTCTTTATTAATTTTTAATAGAATTTGTTGATTTCTTTATTTAAAAAAAAAAAAAAACAATAAAAAAAAATCAACAAATTAAAAATTTTATTTTTAATTTTGTTGTTAAAAAATAATAATAATAATAGATTAAAAAAAAAAAAAAAATTGTTTTTTTTTCTAGTTTTAAAAAATAAAAATATAGATTTTTCATTGTATTGTTAAAAAATAAAAATAAAAAAATAACAAAATAAAATTTCTATTTTAATTTTGTTATTAAAAAAAAAATAATAAAAAAAATAATAAATAATAAATAATAAATAATAAAAAAAATTCAACTTAAATAATAAATAATAAATTTATGTTTTTAATTTATTGTTTAAAGAAACATCTAAAAAAATTATGTTTTCATTTAAAAAAAAAATCTAAAAAATTTTCACAAAATTCACACAACTTTGAAAAAATGGCATACTTGGAAACAAATTTTAAAAATCAATAGGAGGATTCAATTCTCTTTCGATAGCATCAAGATGGCATAAACTCATCACATGGTTCTTGTATGCTTTACAGAACAGAATTGCGAAGCACATTTCATGAGTTATCTGACAGGGAGTATTATTTTTCATGGTTATTTTTAAGAATGGATTGATTGTAATATCATGATTAAGTTAATTTCAACACTTTGATTGTCCTTAATTTGTTTTATTTGGTATAAAATTTTTGCGTAAGAATCATGAAGGAAATGCGCATTCCTTCTTGAACACACTTATGTTTCTTTTTGCCAAGTTTTTTTTACAGGTTACAGGACGACAAAGCGATCATTACGGAGACTACATTGTGACGACAATTAGTCTTCCAAAGACTAAATTCATGAAAAATTCTCAAGACAAATCCATCTCCACAACCATTACCTTCCACCTCCCTTTCTGAAAAGATTTTGAATTCCATCAATTGCACATCTATAACGCATGACATTTCCATATCCATTTTTCACAGCAAGAGTTCTTGTTCATACATCATGCATTTCCTTACATCTTTACAAGCATATTTCCATTTTCCTTGTCATCATGATTCCCCTTCATTTCCGCCAATAAAACCCTGCTTGAGTCAAAGTCCTAGAGTCTAAGTATCATTGAAAAACACCTAGAGGCTTGCATGCCTTAATGGCAAGTACTCTTGCCAATGAACAATGGGAGTACATTAATATCCCTTGTTTGTTGGATCTTGTAGGTGACTCGACCACGACAAATTTATTCGTACCTACAAAGATGTGTTAGGCATCCTGACTCCCATTGGAATCAATGGTGGGAGCTCTTGTGTTGGCTAGGGGCATTCATTAACGGCCACTAAGTCAACAACTTCTTGCTATGTTCGACATCGACACATTTAATCACATAGCAAGATTTGTGCCATCGAGCGTTGAAGACTTGAAGACCCATATTTTGCAGCAGATGAAGCCAATTTCCATTCATTGTATTTCCATTCATGGTATTCATTGTATTTCACTTGAGGACTCTTAGAGCATTGTATCCAATTGATGATGGAATAGAATAAAGCTTCATTTTTCATATATTTCCATTATGTAGTTTTAGATGTAAATTGTGTTAATGTAGAATATGAATTTATGGAATTTATGTAGTTTTAGATATAAGTTTCCTTAATGTAGTATATGGAATAATTTGTCTTGTTCTTAAGAGAATTGAGTTCACTCTAAAAGGATGAGAGAAACATTTTATTTCATATTAGATTTTGTTTCATTTCATTGCTTAGATGTTTAAGGATTTGTTTGTGATTGATGAATGAGTTTTAAATTAGAATCTTATCAACATGTGAGAGGACATCCAAGGGTCTAAGTTAGGCTCTCTCTCTATTTGATTTGCATAATAATTGAAATTCATTCTTTTGCTTTTATGTTTCAAGTCATTTCATTTCTTATGCTTATGAATGGATCTTAGTTTAGTTTGGATTAGTACATGAGAGGACAATCAAAAGACTAAGTTAGTCTTTCTCTCTTTTTGAATCTGAACAACAATTAAAGTTCATTCTCTTGTCTTTATTTCAAGTTTCTGGTTTTATGAATGATTTCTCTATGATACTGTAGGGAAGGACAACCAGGACCTCATAAGTTAGGAGCCTCTTCCCTTGCATATTATATTGAATCATAAATAATTTAGTTAGACATAGAGTTGTCTTTATTTCAAGTTTCTGGTTTTATGAATGATTTCTCTATGATACTGTAGGGAAGGACAACCAGGACCTCCTAAGTTAGGAGCCTCTTCCCTTGCATATTATATTGAATCATAAATAATTTAGTTAGACATAGAGTTAGTTGCCTACTCTTGCATATATATTGCTGGCACCATCACAAGCTCACGAGTTTCCCTGGTCGATAATTTAATGCAACAATTTGTTCAAATAAATTGCCCAACACTTATGTATCACTTGTCCCAGCTAAAATTCGATGGTGAAAACGGAGTGTCCGTAACCAAACACCTTTTAGATTTCTGTGACTTTGGTGAGTGCTACGAAATTGACAATGAAGGTTTGATTTGTTTTCTTTTCTCCCTCACTCTCAAAGGTCGCGCTAAGAAATGGTGCCGCACATTTCCGGAAGCTTCCATCCATTTGTTTGAAAAACTCACCAGTGAATTACAACAAGCTTGTCACAGGTGCAATTTTCAAAATGTATTAATAAAGTTAAGTGACATCAGAATGGAACCTCAGGAACCTCTAGATGAATTTTCTATCAGATTTGTCCATTATTGTTTTGAGTTCCCTGAAAAGGATTTTGATTGGAAATTGTTAAGTGAACAATTCAGGTATGTGATCCTCGTTTCCCTTGAACAATTTCAAGTAGCAACCTAGCCTGATCCTAGTGTTCCCTATGATGACTCGCAAGTTTCCAGCTCTTCAGACTGTGTCCCTAATGCTTCCTTGTCCATCTCCCCGAGTCCAGACCACATTCAGGCCTCCAAGCAGAGTATTGCTATTTGTGATATTCCTGCTCCTCCTCTTGAGTTGCCGGATAGTGGAGTTGTGACC
Source organism: Pinus albicaulis (assembly GCA_034641835.2). Taxonomy (NCBI): domain Eukaryota; kingdom Viridiplantae; phylum Streptophyta; class Pinopsida; order Pinales; family Pinaceae; genus Pinus; species Pinus albicaulis. Next base: position 553,508,547 of record CM076583.1, on the reverse strand, counting down.
TCGATAGTTCTGAGCAAGAATATACACTTGCAAGAGGATAAAGCCTATCGTAATACATTTGAATCTTTCACACACCCTATCGAATTGAAGCTTGAAAACTAGATGGGCCCAACATCCCTCCAGGTTCATGAAACCTACCTCGAGCCCACTTGATGTCCCCCTGGACACAGTCCTAAATCTGATTCGCATACTGATTATGAATCAACTCTTATCCCGGGTGAAGTTGATTCCCTTACAAGGCCTGCCAGATCATTGTTTTCTCTGAATGACATGGATGTGCATACTAAAAAACCTTGTAAGGTTAATACCCCTGCGGCTCAGTCTTTTCGTTCATTATTCCCCGATTTATTTCACGAGTCCGCCACACCAGTAATTTCTTCAAGACATTCAAAATTTCCTTATACTGGTATTGGCGACAATCATAAGCACACAGATGGTGTTTCACAACCACAATTCAAAATTGATAAATCTTTTAGATCTGATCTTTCTCACTCGAAATCTTTAGACAGTCATAGAAGCGATTTCCTGTCTGGGCAACCTCAAGATGTCCTATTTATTGATCCATCCCGATTGGTAACTCTTGGGAAGCCTAACATGCCAGGTACCCAACTTGATCAAGTCGATGGTTCTAGCGATCACTGCTTATCTGAAAACACGTTCACTCATACCACTGAGGACTGTCACTCGTATCTCTCTACTAACTATAATCCGCTTTATGAAGATCCAAGTACCTATCAGGGAACCAAAGCACTTCCGCTTCTGTCGGTTGCTACCCCTAGTCCTTCTGATCCTGACGAGACCCCTCAAACAACTCCAACTAGGGTTTCTCAGCTTAGGGTTTTTGAAATAACGATTCCCAAGTACCATGCTCCTCCCAGCATAACCACGTCGGATATCATTTCATCTGGGCGGATTTTTCATTCTAGTGAGGTTTCCCTGAGCACATATTCATGTCCCCCAACAGCTGGTGTGCAACAATAGATATACCCCAATTTATTCACTGGTAAGAAAAAACCGGCCATTGTCTCTAATATTTCCAGTTTTTTCCCAGCCAGTAACAGTTACAATTAGGCACAAACATGTGATTTTGGGAAAATCCCCCAACTTCATGAAAACCTTTTGGTAAATTCACCCTATCCTGGCAAATCTAAAGAATTTGATACATTGGATCATAAATCTTCTAGTGCACAAACATTTGGCCGAATTGATAAAGAGCCCACTAACATCTTTCCAATCACTACAATTCACGATCAAAACAGTTTGCTTGTTGATATCGCCAAACAATCAAAGTTGGGAAGCCCCCCACCCGAAGGTCCAGAGTTTGTTCAAGACGGTGAGGAATTTCAGGCCCCACTAAATGTACATTCGGATCCTCATATCCTTGAAAAAACCCAGGAGCAACTCCGCACTGGGATTTTCAAAATTAGGGTTTCTACACTTGGATGTGCAAGCATATATAATTCGCCTGGCCCATGCTTATTGTTTCCATCCCATAAAATCGATCACCCTCACCGCCATAATGAGGGTGCTAGTTTGTTTGACCAACCCTATCTGGTGAATGTGCCTGCAAATAGGATATGGCTTACCCATCACCCATCAGACCTAGGATTGTGCATGAATGGATTTGTGTCATTTATAAATAGTTTTAAGCTTCGAGAATATATTGTTGTGTATCAGGATAAGAGTGAAATTCAACTTGCACAATCCACTCTGGCACGTTCTCTGGTAAGTAGCCATGACCTTCTTTCTATTGCACATGCTCTACAGGTAAGTCTTGCTGTTGGTGCACGGTTTTGTATGCTGGCTCTGATTGCGAACATTGTTGTTCTTGCAGGTCGGGAACTAATGCGGTGGCTGCACTGGAAAGCTGATTTCACATAACCCAACTTCCTCATTGGTTAAGCTAGGGTTTTAGGTGTAGGCTACCTAGGACCTGTTAATAAAAATTTGTTAGTTCAAAGTTTTTAATTAGGTTTACTTGCCAAATTTTTACTTTATAATTTAAAAGTGTGTTTGATATTTTTGTTTACGATTAATATCTTAGGCATCATCATGTTACAAGTATTTTCCATTCATTTATTTTTTAGTTGCTTGTTGCTGCATAAATAATCACTGCTTTTATTATCCCCCTTTTCCTCTTAAAACTGGTTGATCGTTCCCACACATGGCGTTGCATTGCATCTTGAGTCTCGTTTATTACATTGCGTCGTACAATTTATTCCTCACATCATTTCCGCAGGTTGTTGATATAGCTTTGAAAATTTTCGACATATCGCCTACCACTGCATGAGCCCTCATTGAAACCATACCACCTTGCAGACTTGTTTCGCCCCGATTGCTGAAATAGTAACCCCAATTTTTGCATGAGGCTGTAGTGGCTATCTCAAGAGGTAACTTTCTCTCAGGACAGGTCATCAAAGTCGCATTTTCAACAAGATGCCTGTGAGTCTAAACTTATTAGCCAGGGAGATATGAGCTGGCTGTTTGTGGGAGACCTAATGAGTTTGAATGGCCCAATACCCGTAGCCTAAGCCTTGTGCCCAGCATAGTCTTGGACATCTTAATGATCTGTTTTGCACGCTTCAGCTATTGAGGTAGATTGGATGTGAAGGTTTTGCACAAGGGCAAACCCAAGGCATGATATCTTTTAGTTTCTATAAAACAAGAAACAACCTCTCTTGCTCGTAAAATAAGTCGGGATCCCTCATCCGCCCATGAAAAATAAGTGCCACGAGCACATGAAAATAAGTGCTACAAGAAAATGAAACAAATAAGGGTAAAGGATCGAGAAAGGCTTCCTACGCAGAGAGGTGATGCAACGACTCCACTGGGGTATCGACTAGGCTCGCTGGCAACGGAGCAACGCTTGTGATTTCTTGAATTGACTCTGCCGAGGTACTGTCCAAGCATGCTGGCAGCGGAGCAACACCAGAAACTTACTTTAAAATTCTTAAAAATAATAAACCCGCTGTCTCGCTCTTCACATTATCAACAACCATTGGCATCCGTGAACTTCCACTTTGACGCATTGTGATTAACAAGACCTAGCTGAGGGATAAGGATTGGGCATATCTGAAAAGGTAAAAATAATACAAGGGTACCCTCAGAACCTGTTCAATATTCCCTTGCATCAATATCTAGACTAGGGTTATCGTTGTGATGTTGACAAAGATGCTGGATTCTAGCAGTGGTTCACCGTTTGTTGTAGCTGCTACAACAACACCCAAATTTTTGGGTATATTCAAAATTTCAGGTCCCCCTCTACTCGCCTAGCCATTAGGGTTTTGAATCGGCTTGTGGTTAGCGACGTTCACGTGGCCTATTCCAAACCCATCATGAACTTTCTCACCCTCATGAAGAGATTCTCTTGCCGTAGCCACACCATGTGTGGGGGGAATCGTTTTGCATACACTCGAACGAAATTTTTTCTATGTATTAAGTATGTGCATTAGGAACCCTTTCACCATGGATCGTGAAGCGTTTTGGTTTGGGTACTACACTTAAGTTCATAGTCGCATGTAAATGATGTAGGGGGGATATTTCTCTAAAAAGTAACCTGAATGAATAGATATTATTAATGTTGCATGTAGGTCGACCACACAGATAATATACCAAATGGTATTAGCATCACATTGGGAGAAGGAAGCTGAATTGAGAACAACAAAGGCACAATTGTAGAACATGGAACTTCCATACCTTGTCCATATAGGAAGGAGGATTAATGCTATAGTTGAAAAACTTGTTAAAGAAGAGGACAAGGATATGTGGAAATTAATCCAGCTTTGGCAAGAAAACAAGTTGATCCTGTTGATGAAGTAAAATAAATAAATAAATCATTTAAAATGCTTTCATGTAGAATGTCAGGATGCAACTGACAGAAGTGGATGGGTCAACGTGAAAGTGCAGCCATGTTGGGTTATAATTCTTGAGGGCCTTGACAAATTTCCACATGACCTTACCCATAGCAAAGACAAAAGTTCTCCTTGGGTGGATATCCTACTTGAAGGCAACGCGAGTCTTCCATCTCGAAGATATGCAGGCCCTTGCAAGATCCGCTAATGGAAGGGTGTATAAACATTAACAAAGGGGAGCATGCTGATGCTGGTTGGGGCGCTAGAGAATTTTTAAACAGGTGTCCAAGGATTGCTCTATTTTCACGAAGGGTTTTGGATTCCTTCAAATTGTCTGCAACTGTTAGAGGTTTCGCATGGAGCGATACCAAATATGTTTTTTAATTACACCAGATTTCAGCTCTATACCAGATTTAAAATTCTATTGTGGAAAGGCCCCTTAGTTTCAAGCAAGAAAAGAGGTTGCACTAAATATTGTTTCCTAACCTGAAGCTAAAGGAGACGCAAACATGTTCTATCCAACATATTTTGATCGTGGAACTCATTGATCATTACCAGGAAAAAATATGATAGTGAATTGATTAATGATAAAACTCTCAAACCAATAAAGAAGCAATGACTGAAAATTCTCGGTGAGATTGATTTTGTGATAGAGTTTGGTCTCCCATCCAAGATAAGGGACAAAAGATGGTCTATAAACAGATTTAAAAAAAATTCGAAATGCCTGAGAGGTTAATGGTGCAGCTCGACGATATTATTTCGCTGTCCATATTAATGTCTTGACCTTTTTTTTATAACATCACGAGGAATAGAGGCATATGCCCGATTATTGATAGTTCAAGCTCTATCTATTTCGCAAGTGCCACCAAAATAATCAGAATTCTCCAAAAGGCACCGTTTCAAGCTTGGCCTCCACGTATGGCAAATCCAAGGTGTTTTGAATCCACGTGGTTCTATATTTTCCTAGTGAGGACCATTGGCAGCCAGCGCACTTGGAAGGAAGGAGTGAGAATGTAAATAACAAAAAATCATGTGTTGAAAATGCGCGGAGGCGCCATAACCATTACACATGGGGCTATGTCGCTATTGCATGAAGGTGTAAATTGTCCGTTTGACTTTACAAATCTTCTAAAGAAGTTTTGAGTGCAACGCATATTCCGTTTTTCAATGCATGGCCAATGTTTAACGTATGGTATGGTAGGATTTAGAGAGGGGAAAGAGGTAAATGCATTCGGAGTGAAAATTATCACAGTGCTCGCAGAAAAATCGTCATCCATCGTGGTGGCCGCCATAAAGACAGACACACCTCAAAAGGATTAAAATGCCGAATATGAAGCATCTATTTGGCAAGAAGAGAGAAAAGTATGATGGCTATGTCATGCTTTCCTTAAAGGTTTCCATGCGATTAGTATGCATGTGCTTGTTTTTAAGGTAGATCGAGCATTGCACCAGGACAAAGCACAATAAAAGTATCAAGTCGATGCATATGTCTGCGTGCAGTAAAGGGTGAAAGAAATTGTGTTGCGACTATAACATATCGTTGGACGAGGAGATAGTCTGGTGCAATTTGGATGATTGAAAGTTTGTATCCTCTGCATTGGTTTGCCTCATGTGTACGCTTATATCGAAATGCTTTCGTTTTAGTTGCAGTAGAAATTTGGGTTCCGGAGATAAAGGGAACGCTCCCCTCTCTCTGACAACTAGCACCATGTCTCAATCCATTGAAGGGTGCACATTTGCTGTAAGGATTTAGCTAAGGAAAGTTTAAACGAAAACGCTCAATTCTTTCTTTACATCCATGAGGCGCCGAAAGTAGAGGAATAAGATAAAATAAATATCAGTAGTTACATATGTATTCAAGGGTAGAGGTGTAAAAATCAGAAACATGGGAGCGCAGGATGTTTTCACAGAACAACAGATTGTGATTAATGCTAGGAACCGCAAAAGTGGCAACATCAAGGTTTCACATCATGAAATCACGATCGCATGTGGTTCATTCTTGTGTGGGGCATTTAAACACATTGAAGGAAAACACGGCTACGAGTGTGGTGTTCAGTGGTCTCACAACCTTCCCGTGGACACCTGGTGGATACCTCAGTGCTGGGAGTTGCGTCCAACACGATATTCACTACCCAACACACCTACAGCCAATATTACACTAGGCCACGCCTAGAAGAGTTAGTGTAGCCCAAGGAACACCAGTTGCAGCTGGCCGAGAGAAGGGTGCGACTGGTCGCAACTCTGTTTTCAACCAAAGGGCAGAAGTGGGGAGTTGCGGCTCTGTGACCTTATGGAGCCATGTTTCCATCCATCAAAGGTTGAGACCCAATCCCTTTGTGACTACGCAACCTCTACCCAGTCGCAAGGTTGCAAAACAGCTCACTGAGGCAGTCAACAAATTATCTGATCTCCCGATCATGTGACCTCCACCAAGTCGCAAGGTCACGAAACAACTCATCGAGGCAGTCAACAAATTATCCGATCTTCTGATCATGTGACCTCCACCAAGTTGCAAGGTCACGGAAAAGCTCACCGAGGCAGTCTACAAATATGTGACCCCCCGACCATGCAACTGTGCGACCAGGTTGCCAGGTCGCAGAAAATTGCAAAGTCATCCAAAAGGCGATCCTCCAATCGTGCGACTGTGCGATCAAGTCACCAGGTCGCAAAGCATGAAAAGTCATCCAAGGTGCGACCTCCCGACCATGTGACTAGGTTTCCAGGTTGCTGAAACAGGCTAGTTTACACAAATGAAGAACGATATCCACCATCTTCCAAACTAGTTTAAATGGTGTTGCACATTCACATGAAACCTTTATTAATTCACGTGGAACCTATGGTTAGTCAAACTGAATATTTTAGTGCGATGGAAAAGTTTATTTATGGCAGCATTACAATGGTTTTAAGACCATAGTTGAAAATGATACTACTTTTCCTACATGGCAATATAGAATTTGCTCGGCAATCAGTCTCGGGAGAGGAGTCTTTTGTTTCTGCTGTACCATCAAAGAGATACTGGGTGTCTGAAGATGAGCATGTGCCTTTGTTCAAAAGAGTACCGTTCAAGACCATTACTAAATTTACATGGTTTGCGACTCCTTATCTACTGGTGTGCTCTAATAGTTAAGAGAATTAGACGCAACTGAGCATTGGAAGAGCAAAGTGCTTCCTCATGCCAAGCATAGCTTCAGCTGGATAGAGTCTGAGGAAAATGTTGGGGATAAAGTACAGTGATTAAAGAGGCATAGGGAGAGCCTACACAAGCCGTTCTCTTTGATGAATTAATGACACAACATTTGACCACACAGGAGTCTAAAGTTATCATTTTCACTTGTACAATTAATTAAATATGCCCCTAACATTATTATTCGATCAGTGAAGACATGTAACCTAAGCTATGTGACCGCAGGTGGAAGCTGTTGGTCCACACGATGAGCCAAAGTTTTCCCAACAAGCAAGAGGGCCCTTTTCAAAGCAAAGGATTTGGGATAAGGAATATTGCTATGAAATCCAAAGATCACCAAAAGTAAGGCTGCAAGTCACAAATTTCCTCAGGTTGAACGTCGTAGGTCGTAAATTTCCTCAGGTCGCAAGTTGTAGATTTCCTCAAGTCGCAGGTCGCGGATTGTTGAGGGTCGCAAGTCACAAAATTCAGTCAAGTCGTAGGTTGTAACAGTGGCTCAATTCGTAGGTTGCAGAATAGACTGGGTCGCAAGGTAGCCCAATAGTCGAGAATGTGAAAAGTCAAGGAGCCCAAAGGGTGAGATTTTCTCTATAAGTACTTCCTTTGGGAACTTGTAAAAGGGGCTTTTGTTTGGGACTCGAGTTGAGAACATTATATTACCAGGACTATACAATTAGAAGATGAATACAAGAATTTTGAAAAATCCCTTTGTGGATCTGATGTTGATATATGTATGAGTACTATGAGTATTTTATTTTTAGTTTCTAAACATCTTTAGATTAATGGAACTGTATCTTTAATTCATATCACATTTGCATGATAGTTTGCTGAATATATGTTAATGGTGGTTGAGTTCATTTCGCTTTCTTAATGAATGTTAATGACTTTGTTTACTAGCATTCGTACTGTTGCTTAAATATATTTATGAAGTGAAAGGTGTTTCCGCCATAAAGAATTGTTTCTTCCGTGGTTGAAACAGATTACAAGAATGACCCTAATGATGTGTTGTTAACAACATTTCCTTTGGCGCTTATGCTTTATTATTTCATCTTGATATGCATAGTGTTATATGTACATTTAATGCATCAATCATATGTCTTGTATCATCCGATTAAGTGTGTATCCACAGGTTCATAGAGTTTAAGCGAGACCCAAAGAAAGGAGAAATCAACGGTATTTGGACCCACACCTCGGATGGGATCCCTCTTCCAAATGGTTCAAGGTCTAATTGGGACTTTTTACCGGGGAGATCCCCTGTTGTTGGCCAGGCATATTTTCTCCTCAACAATAGGTTACCGAAATTCATGGTTGACATTGTAGGGGTAAGGGTCCTAACTGATTTTGAAGTAATAGAAATAGTTGAAGACGTGGACCTCTACCCTGCGCTCCTCGGGCTATACTAGGTAATAGACATGGGGGGTGTCATCAATCTCAAGAAACGCAACATGGTGTTCCAAAAAAAAGGTACACGTGTCATAGTACCACTAGATCTAGCCGAAGGTGTGCGGTATACAGAACTAGCCTATGAGAAGGAGGAATTAGATCACATTTATAAATTAACTGCGTAGGATGAAGATCGAGTTAACCCCATGAAGGAAGGAATTCTTTGCTGGGAAAAGGATAGTGAATGTTTTTCTGACTCTGATGAGGAGCTGGAAAATTGGCAAGGATGGTTGCATGAGGTCTCGACGCTTTGAAGCTTTTAGACCATCAGGAACTTCTGTCTAATTTATACCGCAGAAAGAACCTTGCCCTGCCAGGAGGACACAGATGATAATCAGTAGCCAGATGAACCTAAGATTCCCATGGAATGCAGGCCAGAGGCACTACAACTAACACTATGCGAATCACCTACGCAAGGACTGATATTATTTACTCAGGGGAAGTATTGGAGTAGGGTGATCCTACGCATAGGGACCCCGGTGGCTAGATGGGCTCTGAGGTCAGTCGACCTACGCGGAGACCTGCTGACGTGCAACACTCAAGGGTGTGATCGAACCTTGCTTGGACAAAATTTCCAAGGTACCATTGACCTAAGCCTGCATTGGATTGCGGACCGGCCCGAACCCATGTATATCCGGGAGGATCTACGAACATCTCAAGTAATAAATGGCATAGGGACGTATGACACAGCCTTCTCACACAGGGACATCCTGCCCGCATGCAAAGTAATGGGCTCGAAAATATTGCTGACCAAATTGTAGATACACCTCGTGTCGACCCTCATTCAAGGTATGCGAATGACATACAAGTGTCATCCATGGTCTGACATTCCATGGACACGACCTTGGGTACGAAGGATGACCGTCAGCGCATCCCGATTTAATAAGAAAAGACCCCTTCAATTACGAAAAATAGGCGACAGATAATCAATGCAGCCATTTATGGTAAGAACAGTTTGAAGGATCGAGGGTACGTGCGATGCACGAGATACATCGCCCTTAAATAGCTCTGAATGGGGTGTAGATGGCTAGAAAAATTCGCACTAGGCTATTTATTCACCCTTCAACAGACTCTGGCTATCCGCGTTCTAGTTTTTTGTGTTCATCTATATTCTTTGTGATGCTCATCTCTCTGTTAAAAATATGGACCCAGAACCGCCGAAGGAAACGGTAAGAGAACCTGGGAATGCTTATAGGAGTGAGCACGGGCTTCCGACAGAGAGTATTGTCTGCAACCCATGCACAAAAGGAATGCTAAGATACAGGGACATGCTGCGACGTCTCCACAGCTCCCGAGCACCGCCCACCAGAAGCAATGTATGTTCACTCCCTTGCGCTACCATAGTTCGCACTCATGACCCAAATACTGGGGACATCCAACTATACTTAGTGCAGCTATCTAATGCAGAGCTACAAAGACTATCCTCTAGAGTGTTGTGGGAGGTTCGCTGCTGTGACTCAGATAGGCAGCAATAGTATGACATACCTCCAGAAGTTCGAGCCCAGCGGATTGCCATGGTCACAGACACAATACATATCATTGAGGAGCAACTGACATAGGGAGCACAATTGGTCGAAACAGCTACACAACTATGGACGATAGTACAACACCATTCCACGATTCAGCATATCTAGTAGGATTTACAACAGGCAGAAGATGTTCTGGATCAAATCTGAGCCTCAACACCCTCTAGCGTCTCTGTGCAATGCCTAGCCACCATGGACAAGATTGAGAACCTTCACCACTCCATGAAGGTTGTTCGAAAACGGTTGAAGCCATGGTCTGATACCACACTCTAGCTCACACATGATGCTCAGTCTGCCATCACACACCTCCACCAGCTGTTAGAATGGGTTGCTGCGGATACAGATGGCCTTGCCTCCCTGACAATGGTCAAAATTGTGCAACATGCTGTGGCCCAGAGTAAGGAAGTGCTCCCTCCATTCCTTTTCACTCTGGCTACCTTGTGCACGCAAGTCAAAGCCACGCCAATGCAGTGACTTGTAACGAGTCACAAGATTGTGTTGGGGGATTGCTGGAATGGGGTCTCCTAACAAGCTACGAAACTGGTCCAATTTTGATATTTTTGGTTATATCTATCATAACAGAGGGGTTTTGGGGTGGTTCAAAGCCTCAAACGCATTGTAATGGGTCAAAGGGTAAACTAAGGGTCCGAAAACCATGGGTAGCAGACCATAGGAAAGTCGAGGCTAGATTGTTATAAATAGAGATGTATTTTTTATTGAAAAGGATAGGAAATGATGAGCTATTGATGCGATATGTTGTTTAAGAGATTTGTTTGGGTTTTGGGGAACAAAATCCTACTGGCTATGTGCGCAGAGATCCTAGTCCAGCTGTGTGCGGACCCTGCTGCTGTGTGCGTAGGTTGGGAAGGGGATTGGAATTGTAAGGAAGAATTGATGAATGAATGAATGCGAAATATTGTTAGAGAACTGAATCTGTGAGTACTGTTATATGAATTACTGGTAATTGCTGTATTATGCATTTTCTGTCCTTAAGCTGAGAAAGATCTGTGTACTGTGATCTTAGACCTAGACCTTTATGTTCTATTTATGTACTACTATGTTAATGATATAATAAGAATATAACTGTAGATCTAGTGCACGTGGATGTGAATAGAAACATAATTAACCCTGCGTAGAACAAGGTAATCTGGGAATTAAAGAACTAGGACGCAGCTCTGCTTGCCTTACCCATCCTTTCTCAGGGTGTGGAAACCTGGTTCCAGCACCCACCCATACTACTTCGGGTGAGACTTTGACCTGCGAAAGCAGGTCATTGCCGAAAGGGCTAGTAGTATAGGGGTTTTTTGGAAAACCTTGCTTACCGAACCTGGGTCAGGACCCCTCGAGCCAACAACAATACACACCTTTTTCTTGCTTTTGAGGAGCTTGATATTGAAACTGATGTATCTATGTAATTTCAGATCCCTGAGATTTTGTTTTATGTACTTTAGTATCCCTTTGAATATTTTTTCCAATGCCACAAGTCTGACCTAATTTGGATTCTTCAAGGCAAAATTATGCCCAATCTACCACAATTACCTAATTATGGATTCATTCAATAGAGCGAACTTGTACGACGTGCCATGTGTCACTGTTTCCTCCTTTGGCTCTGGAATTGATACAAAGTAAACTACATTATGTGTGATTTCAATTTTTTTTTTAGAATTCCAATCCAATGATTAGAGAGAGACAAAGTTATGACAATTTTCCGAAGGTCACCTCTTTACGATGAAATTCGGGAGCCTGCAAAAACCCTAACTTCCACAAATCATATCACTAAAAATATTTCGAACCAAGATCTAAAATTTTTACACATATTGCCTCAGGATTTCTTTTCATATGGGGTTCTTTTTTAGCTTCTGAAACTTTGTAGAAAAAAATTATAAAGAAGATGCCATGATGACCTATTTGAAGCAGCGAAATCCTAGAATCCAAAGGTCTAATACCAAATTTTATGAAACCATCTCCCAAAATAGAAGAAAAGAGAGATCAACGCCTTATAAGTCAGCCACTTTGAGGGGAAAGCCTCATTTACATTAAATAAATGAACACTTTTTGGATGATATAAATGGAAAAACCTCCTTTCTATATATAGGAGTCCATGGGGTCACAATATAATCCTAATTGACCTAACAATAATAATGTAAGGGCACAAAAATAAAAATAGTAGGATTTTATGGGGCACAATAATAATAATATGGGGACTACAGGGGTATAACAATAACAATAAGGGGGCTACAATAAAAAAAATTAGGGAGTACACTAGTAATATGGGGCCCTAACACTTGATAAATTGGATGTAGAAGATTGTGCTTCCTTGAGCATGAAAGCAAAGAAGGTGGAGAGCAGAGACATCAGTGAGTTATGACACAAGATATTGGGCCATATACACCACAATGCTTTGAAGATCATGCAACATATTTCTATAGGACTTCGAAAGGGTGCACTTGCATAGAGAGATGCATGCAACACATGTATATTGGGGAAGTATACCAAAGCCACCTTTCACAATAAGAAAATCTGAGCCAAGATGATCATTGAGAAATTTCACTCAGACTTGTGTGGACCGTTCTTGACAACTTCCACAACAAAACACACATATTATGTGATTTTTCAAGAAATTTTTGGATTTTCTTCATGCAAAATAAAGATTAGACTTTCTCCAAGTTTTGTGAGTTCAAGGCACTTGTCGAGAAAGATACAGGGAAGAAGGTGAAGGCTTTGAGGAGAAAAAATGGTGGAGAATACATCTCTAACAAATTCAAGAACTTTTGTTCCTTAGAAGGAATTCGATGAGAATTGATAACACCACATAAACCACAATAAAATGGGGTTGCAAAAAGAAAGAACATGAATATTGTGGGATTAACACAAGTTATGTCGCATGATCAGGGCCTACCGTTGCATCTGTGGGTTGAAGCATGAAATACTTAGGATGAGTACACCAGAGGAGGAGTTTTCAGGTAAGAGTTCAGATGTGTCGTATTTTAATTTTTTTGGTTCATTAATTTATTTCCATGTGGCCAAAGATTCAAGGAAGAAGCCGGAGCCAACAATAAAGTTGGGGGTATTTTTGGGGTACATTGTTACATCTCAAAACTATTGGGTGTAATTGCCAACACACAGGATGACAATGGTCAGAAGAGATCTGAAATTCGATGAAAAGAAATCCATGCAATTGTACCTTGAGAGGGAGCTTGAGTTGCATGCAGTTGAGGAGTTCTTGGCTCCAAAAGAAGAACCTCAAGATGTGGAGCAGGCACAAGCAGAGGAACAGAGAGGTAGAAACCACTCATGCAGAGCCATCCACCAGGGATGGAAGGAAGTGCATCAGAGAGGTTGATACGTTGTTGCTAGATGTGAGAGAGAATGTGGGAGCACCCACATCACAATGAAAGTAGAGAAGGTCCCTAAAGCGGTACACTGGATACATGGATCTTATGAGTGAAGCTATTGAGATAGAACCATCCTCTATCGAGGAAGCAGTGCAACATCTAGTGTGGTTTGATGCCATGGTCGAGGAGTATGACTCCATTATCAGAAAAAGTGCATGGGAATTTGTCCCAAGACCAGTGGGGAAGTAATTTGTAGGATCCATATGGGTCTATAAGGTGAAGCAAGCAGCAGATGGGAAAGTGTAGAAGCAGAAGGCCAGATTTGTGTCTAGAGATTTCTATCAGTTGGAGGGGATTGAATATGATGAGAGTTTTGCACTAGTCACAAGGTAGTCATCTATCATATCCATCATTTCACTCTTAGCGTAGATGGGATGGAAAAAACTTTAGATGGATTAAAAGACAACCATTCTCAATGGAGTTATTAAGGAAGAGGTGTACATTGAGCGACCGAAAGGTTTTAAGACCTTAGACAGGGAGTCACATGCGTTGAGACTCAAGAGAGAAATTTATGGGCTGAAGAAAGAACCCAATGGTTGGTACACCAGGATCAACAACTATTTCATTAGGTTGGGCTTCACGAAGAGTGAATCGGATGAGAAAATTTATCTTATTGTGGTATATGGTAATCTTTCGATTATTTTACATTATGTTGTTGATATGATATTGACAGGTGATGAAAAAATAATTAATTCTTGCAAGGAGGATCTTGCAAGAGAATTTGACATGAAGGACATGGGGCTCTTGCAATATTTCTTGGGGTTGGAAATATGGAAAAGATATGGGGATCTATTTGTATCTCAGGGAAAGTATGCCAACGAGATCCTTGGGAAGTTCCACATCGAGAGAAACAAACCCATGGAGATTCCTCTATCAATAAACTTGAGAAAAGAGGATGCTACTTATGGTGAAGTAGTAGATGCTACTGTTTACAGACATCTTGTGGGTTCACTCATTTATTTTGTGAAAACACGACCATACACATGACTAAGCCTACCAATCTCTTTTGGAAGGCAGAAAAACATGTGTTGAGATACCTCAGAGGCACTACAGAGTATGGGCTATGGTACATATGGGCAGAGGGAATGAAGCATGAAGTATTCATTGATACAGATTGGGCATGGATTCCATCCGACATGAAGAGCACATCAGGGGGCATCTTCAACATAGGATCAACAACAATTTCCTGGTACATTAGGAAACAAAGATCATTTTCACTCAGTTCAGCAGAGGCAGAGTACATGGTGGCCAGTCATGAAACATGCGAGGCCATCTAGATGAGGAAGATACTTGTTTGGTCGATAGATGGATCCAACGGTGATACATTGTGATAACCAGGGTTACATCAAACTCTATGTTAATCCATTTTTTCATGACAGGTCCAAGCATATTGATATCTAGTATCATCATCTCAGAGATTGTGTGCAGAGGCAGATTATGTCATTAGAGTACATTCCCACGAAGGAGCAAGATGCAGACATCTTGATGAAGGCACTGAAAAGAATAAAATTTGAGTTCCACAGAGACAGGATAGGGGTAGTAGATAATCCCTTTCTTGTTGAGAAATTGTAAGAGAAATTGGAAGAGAAATTGTAATTTCATCTCATGACAACATGTAGTAGTTAACTAAGTTAAGAAGAATTAGTTATCTTTTGAAATTCGATTTGAGGGTAATAGAGGGGGCATGTAGAGTTCTCCCATGATTTTAGGTTGTCCAATTACATTTATTTATGAGTTTTAATTAGTTAACTCAATTAATTGAGTTAAAATTAGTTTAACTAGTTCTAACTGAGAGATGAGATGGTGATAGGTCTAGTTAATTAAATCTGATTTAATTCACAATTAGTAATCAATTAGTTAACTGATAATTTTCTATAAAAAATTGTTTCATATCAGTTATAAGGAAGGCCCAGTTGAGTTTGAGTTTAAAGGGAAGATAACTATCAGTTGTATATTTAGAAACTCTTATAGGTCATGTATAGAGTCATCAAGAAGGCTATAATGCATTGCATAATAAATTATTGGTAATTTAATATTTAATAGGGAAAAAATTCCTCAAAGAATGTGTGAGAAAGGTTGGTCAGACAAAGGCTGAGAATTGGTTAAGTATTTGATTGATTTTACCTAGATCAGAGTGAGACAGTCAACAGAGTGCAAGAGTTTCTTAGTGAGTGAAAATCATTGTATTGTTTCATGGTATTGACTTTATACGATATAGAGATAACAAGGTTTTGAGCAGTTTCTTTCCCCATATAGATCTTGTGTTGTGCGATTGATTATTTCTTTCTCTTACTTGTTATGTGATTATGCGATCTTATTTGGTTTCCACAAATTGTATAAGGATTCAACATTTTGTTTTAGTACATTACAATATCAGATTGAATCCCATTGATAGGTTTTATACATATCAAACCTCTGTTTAGACTGCTACTAGGTTCTCACAATTCCAATTGGTATATGGTTTGGAAGCAATCCTTCCTATTGAGTGTGAAATTCCATCTTTGAAACTTGTTGTCGAGCTCCTCCCTTCCATTTTTGCAGAAGAAGAGTGTCTATTACATCTGAAATTCTTAGATGAAACCAAAAATGATGCCGCGATAGCTAATGAGGCCCATAAGAAACACATTAATGTGCAATTCGAAAATAATGTCAAGCCTCGTGTCTTCTTGGAAGGTTACCTCATCTTGTTATATGATCAAGAGTCTAAAATTTTAGGATTGGAAAAGTTCGATTCAATGTGGTTAGGCCCATATATTGTTAAAGGGGCCTACGTGCTTGTTGATTTCGATGGATTTCCATTGGCACAACCTAGAAATGTGTTGTACCTAAAAAAATACTATGATTACTTTTTTTTTTGGTGTAGTTAACTGTGTATATAATTTTTATAGGTGTGTTGAGTGTGGGTGCAATGTGTTCCTTTGAGAGCTTCTCACTGTTTCTATTAATCTTATTTACATTTGGTTTGCATATGTCGACATTCCTTCAACCATATGTTGATTATGCTAATGGCACTATTCTTAGTACTTGGAACCTCTATTCCACAGCAGGGGATATATATTCTCTGAGTGGTGAGTTAGTGAGTTTACAAGGGATTTATATCGGTCGCTCTACCAATAACATCATTGAGTATAGTGCAATGATTGAGATATGTATGATGCTATTTCTCATGGTATCTATTGTATAGTTATCAGAATTGAATCACAACTTTTAGTACTACAACTGACTAATGTCTATTCAGTTAGAAGTCCAACTATGTTTCATATGCTCTTAAGGGTTCACCTTCTCGAAAGACATTTTTATTATATTCATTATCAAACATTTCTAGAAGTATAAACACATTGGCAAATGCAATGGAAAATCATGTTTTGTATAGACAATTGCGACATATGTAAATTAAATTAAATTCACATCACATACATTTAAAGAGATAACATAACACATAAGAAACACCGAGAGGCATATATATATATATATATATATATATATATATATATATATATATATATATATATATATATATATATATATATATATATATATATCAAGGTTTGGTTTTACAAAAACTTGTGCCCGAGACACATACAACCACACAAATTGTCATATAAAAAAAATACATGCAGTAAAAATACGTCTATATAGCCTCCTAGTATACTAATCTTGATAATGCTCATGATAGCAAGAAATTTCACAAGCCATCTTGCATAGTAGCTAACTGATACAACCAGGAACACCAATAGTATGACGCTGTAGTCTCATAGGGATCTAATTGACTCTAGTATTTATTTTTACCTGGGTCAATCCCTCCATCTATCACTCAACCCACTATAATAATCTCAACCACATTAAGATCCTACAATACCTCTCGTGCCCTGCAACAATCTGCACTCCAAATGGTGCCTGTTGTGGGTCTCCATCATGTTGAATATAGGATGAATCCACAGGTTTAACAGGTCCAATGTCTGCATGGAGAAATAATTAGTTAGCCTTGGATACATTGAAAATATAAAAAATTGTAAAATTTTTGACGAGCCTTAGTATTGCAACAAGAATGATACAACCCCCAACGCTACCAACTTTAATTATCAACCCGGGATTCATACAAATTTAAGAGCTATCGACACTATGTGTGTAACATACAATGTTTCCTTCTTTGGTTGATATGATGTAATGGAGTGAATGTTATGAAATAAACACCTAAATTAATTTTAAAAATGTAATTTTTTCTTTGAAAAGGAAATAATCCTAGGAAAGAACAACAATTTGTAATTGAAATCCTAAGAGCATGAATTCAAATAAAAATACCTAATCTAATTTGAAAAAATTAATGTCCTAAGTGGTGTTTATTCTTCCTCAATCATGTATTTAGATTCTAGGGGTCATATTTCAAGCCTAGGAGACAAAAACCAAGCTTTGGGAGAAAATATCGTCGAGTTTACATGTGCTCAAAGAGTGCTACAAGCAACTATGTTTTTGCTATAGGCAAGTCTGTTTTGGAAATAACTCAGTGAATAACTAATTAAATAAAATGAAAATGGTATGGGAAAAATTATGTTATTAATTATTATGTCTTATTTCGCCATTCCAAGTGGAATCGCTCCAAAATACCCTTGTTCACATGTGCTAAAAAATAGCATAAAATTACTACTCTAAAATGTGGAAATTCAAGAACTAGTGAGCTAGTTAATCTATCAAATGCCTAACCTAATCAAGTTAAAATACATTGAGGTAAAATTTTTAATAAAATTTAACATTATTATGAACTAATCCAAGTGGAATCAATTCAAATGGATCTCATTAACCCCTTCTAAAAAATAACATAAATTTACTACTATTTCGCTACAAGGCATTTCCAGAAATCTTATATGCGTGAACTAGTAACCAAATCCAAGCAACTTAATGATTAATATGAGCTTCCAAAGTTATTATAAGGATGAATAATGCTTTAGAACCTGTAAAAAACCTACAAAATAACTCACTTAAATCATCTGACTCAATCCTACAATAAGAAAAGAAACAATACTAGATACAAAAGTATGCAAAACATAAATAAGAGATGCATGTGAATAAGAATTAAAAAGAACATAAAGAAATTGTGCAAGAGGGCTCCGAGGCTCCTGGGATGGCCAAGCCCAAGGAGGAATCAGAGTCCTATGGAAGAAACCAAGCCTTAGAAGCTAAAAATGACACCAATATTCATTATTGAATTAGTTCAAGTGCATCTATGCAAGAAAAGAAAGTGGAGCTTCCAGAAAACAAGTTTTCTCCACAATAAGACTAAACAATACATGCCCCTAGAGGAAAATTCGAATTGTTACTTATACAAAATTATGAGGAAGAACTCCCCTTGAAAAGAGGAAGCTTTCCCCTCCAAAATCCCTCAAATAATGGATCTAGTTCCTAGTACTAGGAGTTTGCAGTAAATGATAGAGAACACATTCCTAGATTTTCTCAATCATCAGAGTTCCAAAATATCCCTATAATTTCTCAATAATTTCATGATATTTTTTTCATTTATTTTCCAATATTGATCCTCTAGTAGTACGAAGCAAGTCCCTAAATTATCTCCTTCTCCAAATCTTCGTAATCTGGCCAACATTCTCACAATATTCTACAAAAATAAATAATATTAGGCACAAATATACAATTATCTTTAAACCTTCCTAAGAACATATTAAAGTATAAAAAAAACATTATTAAGTGTAGAATGAGAGATTTAATATATCTTTTATGTGCCTAAGAAAGGTTATATGAGCCTTAATTTATGTTTAATTTAGAGGCCCATCAACTTAAAAATAAAAGAAGGATAAAAATGTTTTGTTTTACCTATGGCACCCCATCACTCGCCATCAGGAAGCACGAGGTTTGGGTCTCCACGGAAATCCATCCTTGTGTATGTATAGTCTTCAATCATAATGAGTTTCTTGTGAAACCATCAGAAGAATACTGGTGCGAAACTCATAGATGATGGACTTGAATGTCTGGACATGAGATCCACCCATCTCCTCATCTGTGGGACTCCCAGATCTGGGAGCTTGAGCAAGATATGTTTTGGCTATAGTAATGGAATCCGCTCAAGGAAAATGAAATCAAAATTGAACCATGCCCAAAGTTATTCAACCATCCATATCTTGCCTTGGTGAGTTGTTCTTTCATGTTTACTGGTACTCCCTCACTCCAGTTGAACATTGTTGGCTCTATGCACTCTAAAGAATACTACATTTGGAACCTATTATCCAAATCTAGGGCAGTGTTGCTGGAAAATCTAGTAATCATAAACAAGATTTTACTCAAAGGAAAACATACCACATCATTTATCTATATTTACTAAGTGGACTATCAAAAAATTCTTTATATCAATGAGTGCTAAGTGGACCGTTCAAAAATCATGATAAATCAGTCAGTTACAACTACTTCTCATGGAATTGAATCCCAAAAAATGATATCTAATATAATGCACTGCGAAAACCCCTCAATACTTAAATACAATGAATGAAGGGAACTCTTATTGAATGGTTCATGAGGCACAATACTTTCTAAGGTTTTGCAAATGGGGTAGCAAGCTAAGTGGGATTGATTGTGGGGAAAAAACTCCACAGTTAAGTGCGCTTGAGCCAAAGGCGATCTGGGTGACCTCTCAGGACGTCCTGGTTACCGGGTGCAAGCCCCAGAAGTGACGATTGACACAAAGTTATTCATATCACTAGTTTCAATCCCACTTCTTCACCCCTGTGAGCATCACCCGATGCAATGAGTGCTAAGTGGACTATTCAAAAATCATGAGAAATCAGTCAGTTACAACTACCTCTCATGGAAATGGTCATAGATGAATGAATTAATTAATGCAGTTGAATCCCAAAAAATGATATCTAATATAGTCTTTGACGGTCTCTCCACACCTTCTGGAACAAGATAATGGGGCAGAGGCACCTCTCCTCGATAAAGCTATCAAGAAATATATGTCTTCCACCTATATTCTAAGTGTATGTGCTCCAAGCCTAAAATCTCGTGCTTGAACATCCCATGCTCGAACAAGATACTATAATGCAAAAAATCAGGAGAATTTTGAGTGAAACAAGCAAAAAAATTATTGGAATGTGCCCAACACACCATACTAAAGGGGGACAGTGCACTGTAGTGCCCTCCACAGTGTAAATTTTTCCTGCCCACACACCTTTCAACATTGTTGGGGTGTGTTGGGGCTAGGGTGAAAAATTAATTCCATAGATCACCCAAAACAGAAAAAAACATACATGAAATGTAAAATAAGAACCGTGAAAAAAGAGAGCAAGGTGAGATCTCCTACATGGAAGTGATGACACTTAAAATATCCACCGTATTGGTCGCAATCAACTGCAGAATATGAGGGGAAAAATGCACTTAGTGCTCATTCATCAAGGGGTAAAATGTAAAATGGTAAAAATGAATTACTTTTTTGCCTGTTTATGGTCATTCTCATAATTATTTTATTAATATTTCATTATTTTTACCTAGATATGACCTAATTTTTCCATGTATTAGATATTTTTAATCTTTTGGTTATGTTCTGAGCAGGTTAACATTTGTTCGAGAAATTTGATGATGTTTGAATCGAAATAGATAATTTTGACCAAAGAGCATACTTTTATTGATTTTTTGGTCTCTATAAACTTACGAAAAAGGAACCCCCTGGAGTCCTCTTTCAACTCTTTTTAGACTCCCAAAACATGAAAATATTGTCAAGCACTTGTCTTTTTTAACTCATTAAAGTATATGAAAAGACGTATAATCAATATAAGTTTAACCCTTTTCTGGACCAAGATAAACTATTTACGAAAAAGGAATACCTTAGTTGAACATGACTAAGAGGTTCTCCTGGGTATCATTTTCTACCTTTTCGGACTCAAGATACTATTTAAGAAAATGAACCTCTGGAGTTTTATTTTGCCTCTTTTTCAAAATCTCTAAATATGAAAAAGGAGTCGTGTTGTACCTTTGCTGGATTCGTAAAAGCATAAAATAACGATGGACTCATCGAACATGATGTGACCGAACCAATCCTTCTTAAGGTTCATTAAAGATACTCAGAAGGATTCATCTGAAGGATGAACTTACATATTGTTATCACAAATAAAATTTCATTTTTTGATTAGTAGAGTTATTAGCATAGGTTTCATTGTCTTGTCAAATTAGTTCATGAAATTGATGAAATTTTATGAATGGGTCATTATCATAAGTTTAGAGAGTCCACTTGTCATGTCATCATGGTAAAGTCTATCAAAATCCACCAAAGGTCTCCATGCATTGGTTTAAAATTTGGTAGTGGCCACTTGTCTGTATTTTCCTGAGTCTGCAGTGAATATAACTGAAAACAAGTTTTTTTTGCTACAGACTCATCTAACCAGTCCGTAGTGAATCTGCCAGAATTATAACGGAAACAACTACGAAATCATGTTTTTCTGCACCGATAAAGGAAATGATGAGGTGTTGAGTATTTAGAGGTTCAAGGTCAATCTAAGTTCATGTGATCAGTTAGAAGAGTCATTCAACATGCATAATCATAAGTGGTACTCATCATTACACTTAACTCCTTTCATTTGTCATTATCCATCCCATATTCAAATTCACCTTCAAAGTTGTTGTTTGTCATCCTTCTTTCGACCTCTCTGTATAGTTTTTTTTGTCATCCTTGAGAAGTCCAGCTTTGTTGCAAGTTTCTTGTTGTGCAATTCCTTTCTTTGTAGGTGTCACAGCATCAAGAGGGTAGCGCAATGTAAAGGGATATGTCCATGCAGAAGAAGAATAATAAAGGAGGCTTGTGTGTAAGATATGAACCCATAGATCTAAAATTTCTCAAAGAGGACCCTGTTTTTTTAGAAGCCTTCAACAATGTTGGATGCATGAGATTCTTCCAGAAATTACAAGGTTTTCATGCCGAGGTTTCAAAATATTTTCCAGTGAATTTCGTAGGTACTACATCTAAGGTGGGGTTTGAGTTTTGTGGTGTCACCTGAAACAATTTTCCAAGCCACAGAGATACCTAGGATGGGATAAGAGTGGTTCAAAGCCAATAAGTTGAAATTACAGAACTAAGATGAATTTATGAAACCTGAACACATTGGAGCAAACATGGCATCTGGAATCCCAAGGAACTACCTTAATGAAAAATACTCCAAACTACTGCTTGTAATTCAAAAATACTTCACATGTGAAGGGAGGCTCCATATGGTTTACCAGTATCATTTTATACTTTTGTTGCATTTCATTGGTAATAAATCTCTTGAACTTCCATTTTTATTATTTAGATGCCTAGTCAAGCTGTCAGACAAGGTTCAAGCTAGGCTAGAAGGAAGTGAGACTTCAATTTTTCATCATGGGTTGATTAAGTTATTGGTGTTGGAGGAGTTGAAAAATTTGAACAGAGACTGGGCCACATTCCTATTCCTTAGTGGTTATGAAGTAGATACATTAACACCCAAGAAGAGACCTAAATCAAAATCCACTCCAAGACAAAGTGACAAACCTATAGTTGAAACAAAAGGTGTGAATGAGGAGGAAATGGAGCACATTGTAGAGCCCATGGATGTTGAATTAGAGCATGCACAAGAAACTAAAGTTCCATAGTCTACACCTGCAAGTAACATACCAAATATTAGCAAGAAAATTCATGGAAGGATAACAAGAAGCCAAACACTTGGGAAATGCAACCTTGAGGATATTCTTCAAGCTATACACATAGAAGAGATTCCAATGGTAAAAGTTGTAGATATCAAAGGACTTGATGGGCCTCTAAATTAGACATAAATTAAGGCCCATGTAACCTTTCTTAGGCCCATCTACCTCTCTTATGCACATAAAAGGATATATTAAATCTCTCCTTATGCACTTAATAATGTTTTCTTATGCTTTAATATTTTCTTAGGAAGGTTTAAAGGTAATTGCATATTTGTGCCTAATATTGGTTATTTTTGTAGAATATTGTGAGAATATTGGGTAGATTACACAGATTTGGAGAAGGAGATGATTTAAGGACTTTATCCCTACCATTGGAAGATCAAGATTGGAGAATAAATGAGCGCAATGTCAGGAAATTAAGGAGAAATATTGGAGAGATTCAAGGGGATTGTCCACCCTCCTTAACTTTCAAAGGAAGCCAAAGGATGCTCATGAGATCCCCCTCCAACAATTCAAATTCTAGAGGCAGCCAAGAAACTCAAGACCAAGTGAACTCAATCCATACTTCACTTGGACTCTCCAGCAAATCGAATTCCAAGAGGTATCCAAGCAACTGAAGACGAAGGGCACTCAATCTATGTTTACTTGGAGTCAAAGTGGACTCAATCACCATTCTAAAGGGAGTTGTTGGTAGCTACCCTGTAGAATAAATAGAGCAGAGCTAGAGCTAGGAAGGAGTTAGTTAGTTAGACAGTGGGTTGATTCTAGTGGATTCCATTTTATTATTCGATTCCATTCTGAAATTTTACTACAAGATATTAGGCTTTTTCTATTAAGATCTTCAGGATGTAATAATAATGTATTCTTAATGCAATGAGTATTTAGATGAATTTATATTCATCTAGTTCTAGAGAGATGGGCTCGTGGGTTAGGGCCCAAACCATGTGCCTCAGCTTCTCTGCTGTTGTCATTATTTCCTTTCTATCATTTAGCTAGTTTTGTTCCTACCATTTATTTAGTTTTATTATTGAACAATTAGCTAGCTTCTGATAGTTTCATTACTGTTTAGCCTTTTATTTCAGTTTTCTGTTGTAGTTCTTCATGTGCTTACGACAGTAAGAGAGTAGGGGAAAAATTCAAAATTTGTGGTCAAGCCTTCCCCTCTCATCTCTGTTAATAGAGCTCGAGCAGGGTTAACATCCCCACAGGCCAAAAAAAACTTATTTTTGTTCAGTGTTTTATCACACATTATTTTATGTTTTCCCGTTCATGAATATGCAAGTTTGTTTGCAAAAATTAATGTTAACACCCTAGAGCAGCTCTGTGGCACCTTTCTACTTCAATTTCTATCTCTATCTTCATGGTTGAACACTACTCTTATGCCTCCATTACCCTCCTTTTATTCTCATTTTAATGTTGTACTTACCCTTTTTCCTAATGCACTTAAGCCCTTCAAGCCTTATTTCTTTATTTTTCTCCGTTCATGATTTCCTTACCCATTTTATGCAAAACATGTGAAAAATCATTCAAACCCATTAGAACGTGACCTCCGCCTTTGCTCCTTGAGTCTCCCGCCACCGTACATCACACTTCACAAATCACAACTTTTCCCTTTTTCCCTTAACACTTACTGTTAAGTCTCTATATTACTAGTGTAGTCCCTTATTGTTGTTAATGTAACCCCCTTATTGTTATTTTTGTACCCTTGTAACCCCAATATTGTTATTATTGTGCCCTTGCATTATTATTGTTAGGTCGGCTAGGATTATATTGCGACCCCATGGAATCCTATATATAGAAGGAGGTTTTGGTCATTTGTATCATCCAGGAATTGTTCATTTATGTAATGTATTGGAGGTTTCCCCCTCGAAGTGGTTGATTTCTAAGGTGTTGATCTCTTTTTTCTTCTATTTTTGGAGCTAGTTCCATAACATTTGGTATTAGAGCTTTGGATTTTAGGGTTTCACTGCTCCAAACATGTCATCGTGGTATTTTCGCTATAACTTTTTTCTTCGCAAGTTTAGAAGTTGAAATTTTTACAGAGAAAATTCTAAATCCTGAGGAACATCGTGTAAAAATTTTAGATCTTGGTTCGAAACATTTTTGGAGATATGATCTGTGGAAGTTAGGATTTTTTTAGGCTCCTGAATTTCACCCAAAATAGGTCATCATGGAATTTGTGCTATAATGTTTTTTCTTCAAAGGTTTAGAAGCGGGAATTTTTATAGTGTGAAGCCAAAATCTGAAAGAACTTTGTGTAGAAATTTCAGATCTTGGTTTGTAATATTTACGAAGATATGATCTGTGTAAGTTAGGGTTTTTTCGGGCTCCCGAATTTCATCTCAAAGGTGACCATGGGAAAATCGTCATAACTCTCTCTCTGAGCGTCATATTGGAATTATGTAAAAAGTGGCTGCAAGTACATGGACTGTAGCTTCATGTGTATCAATTTCATAGCCAAAGGAGGAAACAGTGACATGTGGCACATCATCCAAGTTCGCTCTATTGAACCAATCCATAATTATGTCATTGTGGGATATTGAGCATAAATTTGCCTTGAAGAATCCAAATCAGGTCAGACCTATGGCATTCGGAAGAAGATTAAGAGTGCTAATACAGGGCCAAATTTCAGATTTTGAAGATCTGAAATCACATATATATTTTAATTTCAATATCGAGCTCCTCAAAAGCAAGAAAAGGTGTGTATTTTTTCTTTTTTCTTTTCTGAATTGCATAAGTCTTGTTTGAAGAATCAATTTGAATTGGTTCCAAGGGAATATTGTAGAATAGATATCATTATTGGGGTCTAAAATGCCCTCTAAAAATAATTAAACACCCATTAAGCCTTTAGAATTCGCTACTATGGCTCATGAAGATGAAGAAATGCAACATGACATATCAAAATTACAAGAGCAAGTTCACCAAATTTCTCTCTCGCAAAGAGCAATAAAAAATGAAATGGATGTTTTGAAGAAAAGCATGGAAGCTAAGATGGATGGTTTGAAGAAATGAGTGGAAGGTATTATGGATGGTTTGAAGAATGGTATGGAAGAAAAAATGGAAGGTTTGAAGGAAGACATGGAAGGTTTGTAGGAAGGTTTGTCAAAGTTGATACAAGAAATGATTCCTGATGGCAAAAATATAGTAGAGGAAACTGATGATGAGAATTTTTTTTTTTTAATTGTGATTTCATAGACTCTAATGTTGGATTGAAGAACCACCATATTCCAAAGATGGATATGAGGAAGTTTAATGGCAAGGATCCTGTAACATGGATACTGCAGATGGAGAAATAGATTGATCTCAATAATGTGCAAAACACACAAAAAGGTACGCATTGCAACTTCACATTTAGAACAAAATACATTTGTATGGTATCGATGGCTTTGCTCCCATACTTTTTTTTTTCACTTGGTCACTTTTTATGGAGAAAATGATAGCACATTATGAGGATAAAAATAGAAACACCTTCTTTAGCCAATTGATAAATCTCAAACAAAAGGGTTCAATGGTGGAGCACATTGAGGACTTCCAAAAATTGAATATAAGGGTAACTGATATTCCAGATGAACATAGGATTGATGTCTTCATAGGGACTTTAAAGGATAACATCCAACATGAAGTTCGCGTTTGGGAACCTGATTCATTGGAGAAGGCATTCAAGTTGGCAAGAAAAATTGAATGTAAAATTATGGCGACAAGGAAGCCTACCACTCACATATATAAAGATGGAAGTGTTGCTACTCCTAGATTTCCACAACCTACAAGGTTGACACCACAAAAATTGGAAGAAAAAAGAGCAAAAGGGCTTTACTACAGTTGTGATAGCAAATACACTAAAGGTCATAAGTGTGCTGAGAAGAAATTACTTTACATAGATTGTGAAGAGGAGGAAGAATCTGAACAAGAAACTTCAAAAGAAGAGGATATAAACCAAGAACCAATGCTATAAGAAGAAGAAACGAGTCTGACCATATCATGTAATTCATTGGTAGGTATTACCACTCCTCAAACTCTCAAGATAGAAGGACATATCAAGAAGAAAAAGGTAATAGTTTTGATTGATTCGTGTAGTACCCATAATTTTATTCATTGTAAGGTAGCCAAGGAATTGAATTGTTTCATATACCCAGCACCATAATGTCAAGTGATGGTTGCAAATGGAGGAACTATAAATTGCTACGGAAAATGCCATAATATCAAGCTAACCATGGGGGAATATGTATTCAATATTCCACTTATTTCCATTCCAATGGGAGGCGCTGATGTTGTACAAGGAGTACAACAGTTACAATCTTTGGGGACATTGGCTTTTAATTTTCAAGAACTTTTCTTGAATTTTTTTTCAGAAGGAAAGGAAATCGAATTACGGGGTATCGCAAGGAAGCCAGGAAATATAATAACCTCTAATGTCATGAAAAATCTTCTTAATAAATAACAAGGAGGCATAGTTAAACAATTATGCTCACTAGAAGTTCCAACATCAAAATTATATATTTCTCCATATCTCCAAAAAGTCTTGGACAATCGTTTCAAGGTGTTTGAAACTCCCAAAGGACTCCCACCTATTCGTGATCACAATCATCCTATTCATTTGATTCTAGGAAGTGTTTCTCCAAACATCAGGCCTTGCATATATCCTTATGTCCAAAAGAGAAAAATTGACCATATGATTGCAGAAATATTAGAGGCTGGTATAATTCAACCTACTCAAAGTTATTTCTCTGCTCCAGTAGTATTGGTGCATAAGAAGGATGGATCATGGCGCATGTGTCCGAATTATAGGGGGATCAATAAACTCACTATTAAAGATAAATTTCCCATTCCTGTGATTGATGAATTATATGGATCAATTTATTTTACCAAGTTGGATCTTCATTCAAGATATCATCAAACTAGAATGAAGACTGAAGATATTTTGAAAACAACATTTCCAACTCATGAGGGTCATTAAGAATTTTTGGTCATGCCTTTTGGCCTTACCAATGCACCTTCTACATTTCAAGGGTTGATGAATTCCTTCTTCAAACCCTTCCTTAGAAAATTTGTGCTAGTATTTTTTGATGACATACTAATCTATAACAGTTCTTGGAAGGATCATGTTCAACATGTTGACAGGGTGCTCAAACTATTGGAGGAGAAACAATTATATGCAAAAACATCCAAATTCTTTGGAGTACAATAGGTGGAATATCTGGGTCATATTGTATCTCGAGGGTGTTAAGGTAGACCCTAACAAAATTAAATCCATTAAGGAATGGAAATTTCCCACAACCATAAAGCAGTTGCGAGGATTTCTCAGGTTAACAGGGTATTATCTCAAGTTTGTTAAGAATTATGGGAGAATAACAACACCTTTAACAACATTATTTGTAATATTCCTAAATTAGCCCAAGCTAATAGGAATATTCAAATTTTCTTTGTTTTTCTTTTCTTTTCATGTTGATGAATAAAAATGCAAAGGAGGACATGTAAAACTCCTAAAGCTATGAATAAATCAATGCCACATGTGAACAACGACATATATGGGCTATTTAAATTAAAACACCCTTATGTGTGAAGGGGATTGAACTATTTGACTGGGTCAACATGAACAAATCACAGTGCTGTCTAGATTCATTAAACCTCCAAGATAAACAACAGAGATCAAGTTGGAGACTGTTCATGTGAACAGGGCTAATTCATTTGAGATGGTTTAGGGTTTGCAAGGACTCTATCTTATAAAAGGAAGAGAAGGAAAAAAAGAGAGGGTTGTTGATGACTATATGATTTCTAAAGAATTTTTCTATTTAGACATTTCTTATTCTCTTGGTTGTTTAGCAGAGAATAGTGTTGTTAGCACTGGGTGTTCCTGGGCGGGGATCCCACCTCTTCCATTGAGTAGCTCTTGGAGGAGCCTTGCATTTCTTGTCCACTATCAGGCATTTGGCCAAGCTATTCTTCCAACTACAATAAGATCTTGTTTAGGATTTTTTTTCCTTGCAAGCTGTAGTAGTGAAAGCTAGATCTACTAAGATCTAAGCCAATATAGTGCCTCTTCTCAGTGAGTGTGTCTTTTAACCTCTTGGAAGAGTGTATTGGATCATTAGAGCTGTATTTTCAGATCAAGGCATCGGGCCTACTCAGTATTGAAGCTAACAATGTAGTTTCTCTCCCATAACTGCGTTATCTGCAAGAGGGAAGTTGCAGGGTGTTTGAGCAACGTTTTGAGGAGTGATCTCTGGTGTTAAGGGGCTCTCCTTGCACTGTGGTGATCCATGGATTGGCCATCCAATCCATGTTCATTTCAGATCTGATTTTTATATGGTTCTATTTATTGCATAATTCCTGAATATTATTGCAGGACTATAACTTAGATCTTAGATCTACTCACTGTTGTTCATGATTTTCTCAGATCCCCAAGGGGAATGTATTAAGGAGCCCATCTAGTACACAGATCTGTATTGGTTCTATATTTTTGTGTACAGATCTACTCCAGATCTGAATTGTAATATACACTAGCTATAACATCAATAAAATAACGTTGTCAAGCCTTTCAGTCTCAATATGTTGTTATAGCACCTCAATCTTGAGGGTTTCTTCATGTAAATCTTTGTTTATCTATTGTATATTGTATAAAACATGCTATAGATCCGATCTACTGATTTCCATACCATATTTCATCCAAAACCTTTAGAAAATCACGATGTCTGTGCTTCAGTAAATTCTGCAGTAATCAAGTCATGGGGATTGGGCATTTTTAAGCCATATCGGGAGTGGGAGATCTGTTTAACATAGCTAGAGTCATTTTATTTTATTTTATTTTATTTTTATTTTATTTTTTATTTTTTTTATTTTTTTTTTTTTTTTTTTTTTTTTTATTTTTTTTATTTTTATTTTTTTTTTATTTTTTTTTATTTTTTTTTCTGTTCTGAAATTTGGTATGTAAGTCCCACATGACCTAAGAGCAAATATCCCACCATAATTTCCCCTTATTTTTATGCAAATCTCAGAAAACGACGTTTTTAGTGCTGAAATAGTTGCTTTTCCCCATATTTTGGATCATAGATCAGAATATAAGTTTCTATTGTAGTTCCAAATGATGTATATGTGTCTATTGCACCTATTTTAAGCTTATTCATCATTTCAAGACCGTTATACAACTCATGTCTTGCTGAATCCCTGTTTTGGGATATTACAGTGGTATCAAAGCATGATCTCTGGCTCAGCCTCTGAGATCCAGCTATCAGAAGAATAAGAAGAAGAATCAAAGAAAAAATAATGGAGAGGATGAGATTACTCTAATTATTTTTCAGATCCAGAAAGGACCTCCCCAAGGAGCTTAAGAAGACATAAGAAGGAGGAGAGGAAGGACCATGCACTTCTTACTCTCACAAAGCAGAAGAAAAGAAGCATGGAGAACACTTGGAATCTAAAGTTCTAAGTGAATATCTTGCTGAATACTGAGCTAAACCTAGAGCCTTCAAAGAGACTCTAGCTTTACCGCAATCTATTCAACTGAAGGAAGAGAGAAGACCCTACAGATATGGGATGATGAGAGGTGATAGATTTCTATTGTACACTTTTGATGGATCACTCACATGTGCAGCAGAGGCTTGGGTAATGAAGATAGAGGCTTTCTTCCTGCTACATCCTATAGTAGATAGAAATGCTATAGAAATTACAGCAGTGCACCTTGAAGGTGAAGCAAACAATTGATGGTTCAGTCGTTTGAGCCATGGAAGGGTTTCTACTCTTGCTGATTTTTCTCAAAGGATGATCAGGAGATTTGGAAAAAGGAGGGAGGAGCCCTCACCACCAGTTGAAGAGGCATGTACCAGCATTGTTTTATCCATGGAGGAGCAGCCTTCATCTTCAACAGTTTGGGAAGCCAACACATATGAAGAGGAAACCCTTGCAGCCCTGCAAGGAGCTTCCAAATTTCACCAAAGTATGCCTAAATTTCCATCTCTTGTCATTTTAGCAAACATTATGGATGGTTCCACATCACTGCATATTTTCGACTTAGAGCAGCAGAATTGCACTGCACTGTAAAAGAGCAGTGATGAAGAAAAGAGGAATCATTCCTCATGGGAGCATTCACATGGCAGCTTCATTCATGAAGCAATGGAGGAAGGAATGGTAGATGGTAGACATCTTGAAGTGAGAAACCCTTTCTCCTTTATAGATGACACTTTCTCAATGAGCACTCCCTAGCTCAAAGAGAAAATTCTACCTACAGCAGATCCAAGGCCTCTTTGGTTTCAGAAGGCCATGCATGAGGAGGAAATCTCATGGAGAGATTTCATTGGAGGTGCACTTCAACACATCATGAAGTGCAAGGTTCTTCAACAGTCTGAGGAGGCTCTTTCCTTCTCACACTTAGATCTTCATGGATTAAAGGAGGAACAGATCGATGATGGAGGACGTCTTAGGATTGATAACATCTCTCATGTTTGTGTTGGACACTCCTTGAGCCACACAAATCATGATGGGATGTTTTTTCCTACCACCTATTTGGGTCCTTATGGGGTCAAATTGATCATTGAGAAGATTGCATTTTAAAATCCCATGAAGTGCAAAGACAGAGATCTGATTTGGGATAATGGTAGCCCTCATGGGAGGAGTACCAAGATGGAGGATGGAAGGAGACATCCATAATTGGTTGAGTGGATGTGGATGGAAAGCAAGAAGCTGGTGAGATACTTGCAAATTTATGATACCGGGTAGCAGTTGGCTTGGCTGCGCTGGTTACTCTTGAAAGAGTTTGGTCATCATCCTCTTTCTAAGGGTATGTGGCAGGATACTTGCATCTTTGAGCAGAAAATAGTATGGATACATGATGTTGATATGATCTCCATGTCATCCATTATGTTTTCATCACCTGATTTGTATGACGGAAGTATGGGGAGGCAGAAAAAAATTTTGTTGCTTTGCTTGTTCTTGGGAGAGCAAGAGCAGATTTTCTCTCACACTTTGCATGAGGTTGTAGGAGGAGGAGATGCCATTATCTCATTGGAATTAGATGATCAAGAGGTACTTCCACCTTGGGAGGGAATTCTTATGTGTAGCAGCATTATGGGAGATGCCTTTGACAAGGAGCATGTCAAAAGGAGAAGCTATGAGATGGAAGAAGCTTCAATGCAAGAGATAATAACACTGTCACTTGGGAGCTTGGACTGTTTGATGGAGTGTTCCCAGGACCACTTCACATATGATGCACTATGGAGGCATGTAGGAGAGGAGTATGATGGAGTAGTGGATGGAAACATCTATTACATTATTATGATATTATTTTCTATGATTTTCCTAACTTGGATTTTCAAGCATAAGGAGAGAGATCCACATGTAGCATTGGTGAGCTTTATTCCCATGCATTCTAATGCATACCATTCTTTATTGGATGAGTTCACTTGGGAGGGCATCCAAATGGATGTATATCAGCATATGGAGAGATGCATGGCCTGGAAGATGATGAATATGTTGGCACAACCACTTCCCTACTCATTTGAAGTGAGGGAGAACTTGCAATTGAGCCATTTCAGCTCAATGACCAAAGTACATGATGGAGGATGTATATTTTTGCTTTATGATTTGTAATCCTTTATCTTTTTGAGTAGAATATTGTACCAAGGAGGGTATTTCCTTCTTGTTTATTGTGTTATGATGTACTTGAGGCCATTTGCAGCATTGATGTTGGCCATTTTATTTGTGGTTTGTGGGGGAATGCCACATGATTTATGGTGTGCACCATTGGCACCAAATTGTACTTTCATGATCTCATCTTGTAAGGTGAATGTGGTAGCAAAAAAGTGGCTAAAAAGGCACTTGTTGCACTATGACATGAGGCATGCAAGGGATGCACTGTGCTGGTTCCAAATATGGAACAATATTCCACCCCCTGGTTGTCACATGGAAACTTGTTTTCATTTGTTCATGATTCCATATACTGATGATGTTCTTATGATTATGGGAAGCTCTATTGGGGGAGTGGCACAAGAGATGAAGGTGCCCATTGGGAGTATGATTCTCCATACTTCAAATGTTTCATGTTTCAGGAGAAACAATGGGTAGAACATGATTTCCATGCTACACCTCTTGTCTTCTTATGCGAGGAACCATCTGGAGATCTTGAGTTATTTGAGGAGGCACCTCATGGGTGATTTATTTGATGTAGTGACTTGGGTCATATTTGAGGACCGTTATATTTCAGCCCAAGGTCAGCATCAGCTCCACACATATCATAAGTGGAGAGAGAAGCATAGTGGGATGGACAGTTTGATCCCACAAATTCAGCGATGCAGCCCACCTTCTTTGCAGGAGCTTAAGGTGGAAGAGATATTTCATGAGTTACTATGTTGGAGGGTAACTCACTTTTTGTGGATGATAGCTTGGGGATGGAGCTTTCACATGGGGATGATGATTCCCAACATATTTCTGATTCCATTCCTCAAGAAGGCCTCTAGATCACATATTTTTGTTTCCATGTATGTTCTACTTTTTCATGATGAGAGCCATTTTGGAATTTTACCAAAGGCATGCTTATACACATGGGAGGAAAAAATTGAGGACATATTGTTGAGAAGGCATCTTGTTCTTTGGAGGAACATATCATTTGATGATGCTACAAGAAGAAGAGGAGAGGCTCTTCAGTTCTGTCCTTACAGTTGCTTGAGGATAAGCAACATTTGGGAGGGGAGGACTGTAATATTCCTAAATTAGCCCAAGCTAATAGGAATATTCAATTTTTCTTTTTTTTTATTATTTTCTTTTCATGTTGATGAATACAAATGCAAAGGAGGACATGTAAAACTCCTAAAGCTATGAATAAATCAATGCCATATGTGAACAAAGACATATCTGGGCTATTTACATTAAAACACCCTTATGTGTGAAGGGGATTGAACTATTTGACTGGGTCAACATGACCAAATCATGGCACTATCTAGATTCATTGAACCTCCTAGATAAACAATGCAAATCAAGTTAGAGACTGTTCATGTGAACATGGCTAATTCATTTGAGATGGTTTAGGGTTGGCAAGGACTCTATCCTATAAAAGGAAGAGAAGGACAACAAGAGAGGGTTGCTGATGACCATATGATTTCTGAATAATTTTTTTGTTTAGAAATTTCTTATTCTCTTGGCTGTTTAGTAGAGAATAGTGTTGTTAGCACTAGGTGTTCCCGGGCAGGGATCCCACCTCTTCCATTAAGTAGCTCTTGAAGGAGCCTTACATTTATTGTCCACTATCAGGCATTTGTCCAAGCTCTTCTTCCAACTACAATCAGATCCTTTTTAGGATTTTTTTTTCCTTGCAAGCTGCAGCAGTGGAGGCTAGATCTACTCAGATCTAAGCCAATCTAGTGCCTCTTCTCAGTGAGTGTGTCTTTTAACCTTCTGGAAGAGTGTATTGGATCATTAGAGCTACATTTTCATATAAAGGCATCAGGCCTACTCAGTATTTAATCTAACAACGCAGTTTCTCTCCCATAACTGCATTATCTACAAGAGGGAATTTGCAGGGTGTTTGAGCAACATTTTGAGGAGTGATCTCTGGTGTTAAGGGGGTATCCTTGCACTGTGGTGATCCATGGATTGGCCATCCAATACATGTTAATTTCAGATATTATTTGTATATGGTTCTATTTACTGCATAATTCCTGAATATTACTGCAGGACTGCAACTTAGATCTCAGATCTACTCACTGTTGTTCATGATTTGATCAAATCCCCAAGGGGAATGTATTAAGGAGCCCATCTAGTACACAAATATGTATTGGTTGTATATTTTTGTGTAAACATATGCTCTAACGAGCTGTAGCATCAATAAAATAATGCTGTCAAGCCTTGCAGTCTCAATATGTTGTTACAACACCTCAATCTTGAGGGTTTCTTCATGTAAATGTTCTGTTTATCTATTGTATGTTGTATAAACCATGCTATATATCTAATCTACTGATTTAAATAACATATTGCATCCAAAACCTTTAGAAAATCACGCTGTCTGTGCTTCAGCAAATTCTTCAGTAATCAAGTCATGGGGATTGGGCATTTTTAAGCCATATCGAGAGTGGGAGATCTGTTTAACATAGCTAGAGTCATTTTTATTGCTGAAATTTGGTATGTAAGTCCCAAATGACCTAATATAAAGGATCCCACCATCATTTCCCCTTATTTTTACGCAAATCTCAGAAAATGACGTTTTTAGGGCTGAAATAACTACTTTTCCCCATATTTTGGATCATAGATCAGAATATAAGTTGCTTCTTTGTAGCTCCAAATGATGTATATGTGTCTATTGCACCTATTTTAATCTTATTCCTCATTGAAAGACCGTTATACATCTCATGTCTTGCTGAATTCCTGTTTTGGGATATTACATTATTGAAGAAAGATGCATTTTCATGGTATCCTGAAGCAACTAAGGCCTTTGAACATATTAAAGAGGAAATGTGCCTAGCACCAGGATTAGCTATGCCAGACTTCTCAAAAAACTTTATTGTGGAATGTGATGCCTCAGGAAATGGAATTGGTGTTGTTTTAATCAAAGGAAAGTATTTACAAAAAGCTATTTATGAGAAAGAAATGTTGGCAATACTACATGCGATAAAGAAATTGTGACCTTACCTAATGGGAATAAAATTCAAGGTAAAAACTGATCATGATAGTCTTAAACACTTTTTGGAACAAATACTATCCTCAAAAGAGTAGCAAAAATTAGTCACAAAGACGTTGGGTTATGACTTTGAAATCATCTAAAAAAAGGGAAGCTAAATGTTGTTGTAGATGCACTCTCAAGAAAGGATGAATAGGTGGGAGCATTTCTTTGTGCCATTTCTATTATCCAACTAGATTGGATAATTGAAGCAAGGGATGAATGGAAGAAGGACGAAGAAGTATGGACACTCATTCAAAAGTTGCAGCAAGATCCTAGTACATATGAAACATTTAGTTGGAAAAATGATTCCTTATGGTACAAATAATGCTTATATTTTTGCAATAATTCCCAACTAAAACAAAAAATTATTTTGGAATTGCACACTTCTCCTTTAGGAGGACACTCGGGATTTCTAAAAACTTACCATAGGGTGAAGAAAGCATTTTTTAGGGATGGCCTTAAATCTGATTTTCAAACGTTTGTGGTGGAATGTTTGGTTTGCAAGAAAAATAAATTTGAGACAATTAAGACCCTGGGTCTTCTACAACCTTTATCCATTCCAAGTCAACATTGCGAAGAGATTTAAATGGATTTTATCACGGGTTTACCTAAGTTCGAAGGAAAGAGTGTCATCATGGTGGTAGTTGATAGAATTACCAAGTATGCACACTTTTGTGCATTATCTCATCCATTTAAAGAAAGTACAATTTCTACTGCATTTATGGAAACAAGTCAAAAGATACATGGAAACCAAAAGATTATTGCAAGTGACAGAGATCCCACTTTTATTGGAAATTTTTGGACGAGATTATTTTCTTGTTTGGGTACTCAACTAGCTCATAGATCATCTTATCATCCTCAATGTGATGGTCAAACAGATATAGTGAATAAATTTTGGAAGGATAACTTTGTTGTTTTGTATCTGATAAGAAAACACAATGGGTCAAGTGGTTACCTCTCGCTGAATGGTGATATAACAATTCCTTCCATACTGTAGCAAAAATGACCCCATTTATGGCACTTTATGGATATAATCCACCGTCCATCACATCTTATTTAAGAGAAAATTCTAAGGTTCAAGCAGTGGAAGATCACATCGAGCATCAACAAGAAGTTATCCAACTCTAAAAGGTTAACCTAAATTTGGTACAAAATCGAATGAAACAACAAGCATATCAAAATTGCACCGAGAGAATTTTTGATGTAGGAGACTGGGTATTTTTATAGCTACAACCATACAAACAAATGTCCCTCAAGCAAGCTAATAAGGATAAAAAATTATCTCCAAAGTACTATGGTCCTTACAAGGTGCTGCAAAAGATTGGCACTATGGCATACAAATTGGACCTTCCTACTTCTTCGTGAGTGCATCTAGTTTTCCATGTTTCATGCTAAAAGAAGGTTAAAGGGAACAAAATTCTAGTTCAAACAATATTGCCAAAACTTGATGAGGAAGGAAAAATCATATTGGAACCTGAAGAAGTCATGGAAACAAGAACTTGAAAACTACGAAATCGATCAATTTCAGAGTATCTCATCAAATGGAAGAACTTACCCACTGAAGATTCTACATGGGAGGATTATAATTTTATACATAAGCATCCAAAGCTACTCAAGCATTGAGGACAACACGTTTTTTAAGGATAGGGGCATGTTAGATCCCTATATTACTAGTATAGTCCCTTATTGTTGTTAATGTAACCCCCTTATTGTTATTGTTGTACCCCTGTAACCCCAATATTGTTATTATTGTGCCCTTACATTATTATTCTTAGGTCGGCTAGGATTATAAATTGACCCTATGGACTCATATATATAGAAGGAGGTTTTGGTCATTTGTATCATCCAGGAATTGTTCATTTACATAATAAATTAGAGGTTTCCCCCTCGAAGTGGTTGATTTCTAAGGCATTGATCCCTATTTTCTTCTATTTTTGGAGCTGGTTTCATAACACTTGCCGCTTGTTCTTGCCAATTGCGATATTGCGATTGCGCTCCACCATTGGTCCCACCACCACGTTGCCCATCGCAAATCACATTTTTCATCATTTAGCTTTTTCCCTTAACACTTACCGCTCGTTCTTGTCGATTTGAATATTGCGATCGTGCTCCTCCGCCAGTCCCATCACCATGTCACCCATCACAAATCGTACTTCGCATCATTTAGCTTGTTCCATTCGCACTTACCGCTCCAACTGCCGATTGTGATATTGCGAAATCGCAAATCGAACTATTTACCTTTTTCGCATAACAATTACTGCTCATTCTACTGATGCGATAACTCTTCCATGTCACTCGTCGTACTTTTCACTTCGTAGAACTTACCACATCAAAAATCACAGCTCGTAACTTTTACCACATCGCAAATCGCAAATTTTAGTTCACTCCTATTAATATTTACCACTATCCCTGTAAACTTGCAATATTATGATTGTGACATCACATATAGTAACTTTTGTCCTCCATTGCACTCCGCCATTGCACTTTTGAGTTCTTCCCACTCCAAAGTCATTTCTCGCGCTATAATAAAGGTTTATAAGGCTTTAACCCCACTCTTTCCACTCCTAAGCCTCATTTCATGTGTTTAAGCCCTTCATCAACCTCTTTAGCCCTTTTTCCTCCAGATTGCGAGCAACGCCTCTTCAAATTAGAATTAGGTCATAAATAGCTGCATAGATAGGAGCATGATAGGTAGAGTAGGGTGTGTTTAGCTGATTGGCCTAGTTAAAAGAAATTTAAATTAGTTTCATTTATGCCATTTATTTTCAACAAGTTAAATTAGTCCCCTTCTGCCATTTATTTTCTGCAAAATAAATTAGTTTCATTCTTGTCATTTATTTTCAGCAATTTAGTTTAGCTTCCTTTCTCTCATTTCCTTTCTGCAATTTAGTTTAGTTTCATTGAAGTGTGACAGATTTCACTAATAACCCTTAGAAATAACACCCTTTCATAAAGCAGAAGATGATGACATGAACAAAATGAATCTGTTGTGTATATATCACTATCACCTCCAAGTTTTTATGAACCCCAGGTTGATAAAGTAAAGTAGGCCATCACCTAGGAGTTGCATCACTCTTGCTGCAAGACCAGGGCTCACCACTTTTTGGCGTCGTTGCCAAGGAGGTGTCTAGTATATTCTTTGATTATGTTTTAGCATTCTTTTCTGATTTCCTTTTTCATGTTGTTTCCAAAATATTTAAAAATACAAAAAAATATGATTTTCATGCCTCATAAGAGTAGGGATACTCAGAATCTTTTTGAAAAATACTTCCCCAACACCAACCCCCCCACTTGAACACGTGGTGCAGTAATAACCACATCACCATACACTTTTGAAGGAATAAGAGATGGATGGTTATGATGACAATGAATAAGATCTTATTGGGTTTCCCATTCAAGATACTGACATTAGTGTACCTATGAAGAACATCCCTCCATCTTTCCTTCCCAACTTCAATGGTATGAGGAAAAAGGATCCATAAACATTTCTCTTTGAATTTGAGATACTTTGTACATCTTATGGCTATTTATCACACACTCAAAAGCTGAGATTATTTCCTACAACATTGAAGGATAGATCTCTTAAATGGTTCATGAGTCTGGGTACTAATTAAATAAGATCATGGAGTGATATGCAAAATATATTCCTAGAAAAATATAAAGATCGTGATCTTAGAGAAGACGTTTTTGGAATGAACAAAGAATAAGATGAGAGCCTTGAGGATCTAATAGAGAGATTCATGTATAATGTTAAAAGGGAAAAAATGCATCATCTAGGATTTGACACAATAAAAACCCTCTTACTTAGAATAATTAGGGATGAGTGGATTTATCTCCTTAATCTCATGAGTAGAAGAGATGCATACCAATTGTAATTTGAACAAATTTGTGAAACATGTAAGCG
Organism: Pinus albicaulis; assembly: GCA_034641835.2. Lineage (NCBI taxonomy): Eukaryota > Viridiplantae > Streptophyta > Pinopsida > Pinales > Pinaceae > Pinus > Pinus albicaulis. The sequence continues at coordinate 553,468,953 of CM076583.1, read as the reverse complement.
GATTTCAAGAGGAAGGGAAAGAGCAAGTAAATCAACATCAACATCAACATTGGTAAGGCAAGATGAACTTGGAAATTTTCTTGATAACTTTAAAACAAAAATTCTCAGCAATCTAAGTGAACAAGTAGAAATTTTAAGAATGAAAAATGAGCAAAAAGAAGATGTTGATATTTTTTTTATCCATGCAGAATCATGCTACTAAATGTTGTTCATCATTCCCCAGGTTTAAAGAAGTTTACCAAGAAGACAATGGAGCAAGGCAGTCACCAAAGAAGCAATGTTATGTAGCTCTAAGGAGACCCTGACAGCCTAGTCAACTTGATATGATGCAAGGACCTACTTCACAATGTCAAGCTTATTCACATCCATCTCAAACTAATTGGGACACACTCCCTCCTTGGAAACCTTGGCCATCTCAACCTTAAACCCAATCTTGGCAACATGATTGGCAAGGAAATTATTTATAAAATCCTCAACATCCTCAATATTTCCCTCAATATCCTCCATACCCAACTCCATGCTATCCCTACCATCCACCTCCACCACAACCACAACCTCAACCACATCCATGTCATATATCCACCCCACTCAACTACCTGTACCACCATTTCCAAACCCACACCATAAAGTATCTCAACCCACTTACAATGTTGAGGTACAACACTACCAAACATATCCTCTTGATCTAAATGGTCTACATCTTAGTTCAAGAAAGGTATTGCAAAGAAGAGATTTTCTCAATGTCATTGAAGAACAACATCAAGAAGAAGAAGATCCAAATTAGGAGATCAAAAGGTCAAGGGCCGCACTTGATGAAGAGCCAACATCAAAATTAGATGTTGAGAAAGTTTCCTCATGTTTACCAGCATTTCCTCCATGTGTTCAAGAGAACAATCAGTAAAAAGGAGAATATTTGAATGTCATAATGAAGAGGAAATCCAAGGTGATCCAACTCAGTAAGTGGACCAGGGGCATCACAACTATATTGACATATGGTTCCAAACATCCATTAAGTTGCAGTAACACACTCTACTCCAATAGTACTTGATACAATCCCAGTCAAATAAATTCATCTCTCATATTCAGGTACATGTCAAAGCATGTATTCCAAGTGTGCACATGATTTTATCTGTCATCTTGATGTGTACATGGCTCCATTGGAATTATTCCTATACTTGAAAAAGGTTTTGTTTTTTTCAAGTAGAGTAGGAAAGTGAAAAAAAGAAAAAAAAGGGAAAGAATAAAATCTCATATGAAAACCTCTTTGAGGTGTCTAAGATTGGCTCACTGATTGAAAACCTCCATGAGGTGGTCATTGGGCTGGAAAAAAAAAAGAAAAAAATAATTCATTTCTCCATGTATCTCTCTCTAATGAATGCAGATGGTCTCCAACATTTGCAAGCAGAAAACAAAAATTTGGCATACAAAGAAAATTTGGTCAACACTTTAGTCAAAGGTAGTAAAACTTGGACTTCCTCTTCATGTGCTTAGAAGCTCCAAAGGACCTCAAGCAAATCGCCACAAGCAACTTCAGCAGCAACTTCGATATCACATGCAAAAAAAAATCGATGGTAAGGCTCAGGTATGCAAGAATCTAACCCTTTCTTCGAATCTATTTTACCTTAATGAAACATTAAAAGGTGTGAGAAGGAAATTTTTTTTTATAGCCAAAATCAGTATCAGAGAAACCTCAGCCTTATCTAGCAACTAGCCTCACTTTTTCCACCAAGAAAAGAAACAAGACAAAAGTAAAAAGGACTTCAGAAAGTGGGTTGTAAGCAGTTCATTGTAATGAAAAACAAGGAGTGCCAAAGGGGTAACCAAGGGTGAACTCAGTTAACAGAAGTAGAAAAAAAAAAAACTTTGAGTTTATTTTGCATGCAATAAAAAGAGTTGGAAAAAAGAAGGAAAAGAAGAAGAAAAAAAAGAGAGAAAGAAAAAGAAGAAAAATAGAATAAAAGGTGGACCCACCACCTCTTGGCATGCAAAATAGATTTTCTTAAAGCACCTAAGGACCTTGATGCAGCACCTACAAAAATAAATGCAAGCAGAATAGAAAGAATATTAGCAGGGGGAGCAGTGCATGGCCCAAGAAACAGAAAATGAAATAAGCTAGCATGCAGGAAGAACCATAAGGCAGGGAGGATGAATAGGTTGTTGAGAGGATGAGCAAAAATTTTAGTAGGGGGGTGATGATGGGTCTCTAAAATAGACAAAAATTAAGGCCCATCTAACATTTCTTAGGCCCATCTACCTCTCTTATGCACATAAAATGATATGTTAAATCTCTCCTTATGCACTTAATAATGTTTTCTTATGCTTTAATATTTTCTTAGGAAGTTTTAAAGGTAATTGCATATTTGTGCCTAATATTGGTTATTTTTGTAGAATATTGTGAGAATATTAGGCAGCTTACACATATTTTGAGAAGGATATGATTTAGGGACTCTATCCCTAGCACTAGAAGATCAAGACTGGAGAATAAATGAGCACAATGTCAAGAAATTATGGAGAAATCTTAGAGAGATTCAAGGGGATTTTCCACCCTCCTTAAATCTCAAAGACAACCAAAGGATCCTCATGAGATCCCCCTTTAGGAATTTGAATTCCAGAGGTAGCCAAGCAACTCAAGACCAAGTGCAGTCAATCCATACTTCACCTAGAGTCTCCAACAAATTGAATTCCAAGAGGTAGCCAAGCAACTGAAGACGAAGGGCACTCAATCTATGTTTTCTTGGAGTCAAAGTGGACTCAATCACCATTTTCAAGGGAGATTTTGGTAGTTGCCTTGTAGAATAAATAGAGCATAGCTAAAGCTAGGATGGAGTTAGTTCGTTAGCCAGTGGGTTGATTCTAGTTGATTCCATTTTATTCTTTGATTCCATTCAAAACTTTTGCTGCAAGCTATTAGGCTGTTGTTGTTAAGACCTTCGGGATGTAATAAGACTGCATTCTTAATGCAATGAGTATTTAGATGACTTTCTATTGATCTAGTTCCAGAGAGCTAGGCTCGTGGGTTAGGGCCCAACCCATTTGCCTCATCTTCTCTGTTGTTTTCATTCTTTCCTTTCTTTCCTTTATCTAGTTTTGTTTCTACCATTTATTTAGTTTTATTCTTGAACAATTAGCTAGCTTCTGATATTTTCATTGTTGTTTAGTCTTTGATTTCAGTTTTCTATTATAGTTCTTCATTTTCTTACGAGAGTAAGAGAGTAGAGGAAAAATTCAAAATCTGTGGTCAAGCCTTCCCCTCTCATCTATGTCAATAGAGCTCAAGCAGGGTTGACCTCCCCACAGGCAAAAAAAAATAAAAATTTGTTCACTGTTTTATCACGCATCCTTTTCTGTTTTCCCGTCCATGAATCCACAGGTTTGTTTGTAGGAATTAATGTTAACACCCCAGAGTAGCTCCGTGACGCCTTTTTTATTCAATTTTTATCTCTATCTTCATGGCTGAACACTTCTCTCATGCCTCCATTCCCCTCCTTTTCTTCTCATTTTAATGTTGTACTTAGCCTTTTTCCTAACGAACTTAAGCCCTTTAAGCCTTATTTCTTTGTTTTTCTTCGTTCATGATTGCCTTACCCTTTTTATGAAAAATACATGAAAATCCATTCAAACCCATTAGAACGTGACCTCTGCCTTTGCTCCTTGAGTCTCCCGCCACCATACATTGTACTTCACAAATCACAACTTTTCCCTTTTCCCTTAACTATTACTGCTTTTTCTTTTCAATTGCAATATTGTGATCATGCTCCACCGTCTGTCCCACCACCACGTCACCCATCGCCAATCAAACTTCGAATCATTTAGCTTTTTCCCTTAACACTTACCACTCATTATTTCCTATTTCGATATTGCGATTGCGCTTCTTCGACGGTCCCACCGCCACGTCACCCATCTCAAATCACACTTCACATCATTTAGCTTGTTCTGTTTGCACTTACCACTCCAACTGCCTATTGCGATATTGCGAAATCGCAAATAGAAAATTTCACAGTTTACCTTTTTTTCATAACACCTACCGCTCATTCCGCCAATGCGATAAATCCGCCATGTCACTCATCGCACTTCACACTTTGCTGAACTTACCACATTGCAGATCGAAATCCAAAACTTTTACCGCATCGGAAATCACACTTCACACATTTTAGTTATCTCCTGTTAATCTTTATTGCTATCCCTTTAAACTTGTGATATTGCGATTGCGACATCGCATATCGCAACTTTTTTCCTCCATCGCACTCTGCCATCACACTTTTGATTTCTTCCCGCTCCAAAGTCATTTCTCGTACTATAATAAATATTTGTAAGGCTTTAACCCCCCTCTTTCCACTCCTAAGCCTTGTTTCATGTGTTTAAGCCCTCCTTTAGCCTCTTTAGCCCTTTTTCCTCCAAACTGTGAGCAACACCTCTTCAAATTAGAATTAGGTCATAAATAGGTGCATAGATAGGATCATGATAGGTAGAGCAGGGTGTGTTTAGCCGATTGTCCGAGTTAAATGAAATTTAAATTAGTTTCATTACTACCATTTATTTTTAGCAAGTTCAATTAGTTCCCCTTCTACCATTTCTTTTTTGCAAAATAAATTAGTTTTATTCTTGTCATTTATTTTTAGCAATTTAGTTTAGCTTCCTTTCTATCATTTCCTTTCTACAATTTAGTTTAGTTCCATTGAAGTGTGACAGAATTCACTAAGAACCCTTAGAAATAGCACCCTTTGGTAAAGCAGAAGAGGATGACACGAAAAAAATGCATCTACTGTGTATAGAGCATTGTCACCTCCAAGTTTTTACGAATCCCGGGTTGATAAAGTAAAGTAGCGCAACCCCTAGGAGTTGCATCACTCTTGATGCAATACCAGGGCTCATCACTTTTTGGCACTGTTGTTGGGGAGGTGTCTAGTAGATGCTTTGATTTTGTTTTAGCATTATTTTCTTCTTTCCCTTTTCATGTTGTTTCCGAAATATTGAAAAATACAAAAAATTCTTATTTTCATGCCTCATAGGAGTAGGGATACTCAGAATATTTAAAAAATAATAATTCTCCAACACCATCCCCCCCCCCCCCCCCCCCCCCCCCCCCCCCCCCACTTGACCACATGGTGCAGTAAGAACCACATCACCATAAAATTTTGAAGGAAAAAGAGATGGATGGATATGATGACAACGAAGATCTTATTGGGTTTCCCATTCAAGATATGGACATCAGTGTACCTATGAAGAACATCCCTCCATATTTCTTTCCCAACTTCCATGGTATGAGGACAGAGGATCCAGAAACATTTCTCTTTGAATTTGAGATAATTTGTAGTTCTTATGGCTACTTATCACACACTAAAAAATTGAGATTGTTTCCTGCAACATTGAAGGATAGAGATCTTAAATGTTTCATGAGTGTGGGTACTAATTCAAGAAGATCATGGAATGATATGCAAAAGATAATCCTAGAAAAATATAAAGATCGTGATCTTAGAGAAGAAATTTTTAGAATGAACCAAGAAGAAGATGAGAGCCTTGAGGATATAATAGAGAGATTCATGTATAATGTTAAGAGGGAAAAAATGCATCATCTAGGATTTGACACAATAAAAACCCTCTTACTTAGAACAATTGGGGATGAGAGGATTGATCTACTTAATATCATGAGTAGAGGATATGTATACCAATTGTCATTTGAAGAAATTTGTGAAACATGCAAGTGCATATCAAGAGGAAGGGAAAGAGCAAGTAAATCAACATAAACATTGGTAAGGCAAGATGAACTTGGAAATTTTATTGATAACTTAAAAAAAAAATTTCTTATCGATCTAAGTGAACAAGTAGAAATGTTAAGAATGAAAAATGAGCAAAAAGAATATGTTGACATTTTTGTTATCCATGCAGAATCATATGATACTAAATGTTGTTCATCATTCCCCAAGTTTAAATAATTTTACCAAGAAGACAATGGAGTAAGGCAATCACCAAAGAAGCTATATTATGTAGCTCCAAGGAGACCTTGGCAGCCTAGTCAACTTGATATGATGTAAGGACCTACTTCACAATGTCAAGCTTATTCAAATCCATTTCAAACTAATTTGGACAAACTCCCTCCTTGGAAACCTAGGCCATATCAACCTCAAACCTAATATTGGCAACATGATTGGCAAGGAAATTATTGGGAAAATCCTCAACATCCTCAATATTTCCCTCAATATCCTCCATACCCAACTCCATGCTATCCCTACCATCCATCTCCACCAAAACCACAGATTCAACCACATCCATCTCATATATTCACCCCCACTCAACTACTTGTACTACCATTTCCAAACCCATGCCATGAAGTATCTCAGCTCACTTACAATGTTGAGGTACAACACTACCAAACATATCCTCTTCAATCTAAATGGTTTGCATCTTAGTTCAAGAATGGTATTGCAAAGAATATATTTTATCAATGTCATTGAAGGACAACATCAAGAAGAAGAAGATCCAAATGAGGAGATCAAAAGATCAAGGACTGCACTTGATGAAGAGTCTACATTAGAATCAAATGTTGAGAAATTTTCCTCATGTTTACCAACATTTCCTCCATGTGTTCAAGAGAAAAATTAGAAAAAAGAGGAAGATTTGAATGTATAATAGAAGAGGACATCCAAGGTGATCCAACTCAGCAAGTGGAACAGGGGCATCACAACTATATTGACATATGGTTCCAAACATCCATTAAGTTGCAACAACACACTCTTCTCCAACAATACTTGATACAATCCCAGTCAAAGAAATTCATCTCTCATATTCAGGTACATGTCAAAGAATGTATTCCAAGTGTGCACATGATTTTATCTGTCATCTTGATGTGTACATGGCTCCATTGAAAGTATTCCTATACTTGAAAAATGTTTTTTTTTTTTTCAAGTAGAGTAGGAAAGTGAAAAAACGAAAAAAAGAAAGAAAGAAAAAAAGGGAAAGAATAAAATCTCATATGAAAACCTCTTTCAGGTGTTTGAGATTGGCTCACTGATTGAAAACATCCATGAGGCGGTCATTGGGTTGAAAAAAAAAAAAATATCCTAGGTGAAAACCTCCTTTGAGGCGCCTAGGCAAACCTACTAGGGGAAAACCTCATTGAGGCAGCTAGTAGGCCTTAAAAAAAAACACACACAAATTTAATTTCCCCATGTATCTCTCTCTAATGAATGCAGAAAACAACAAGTTGGCACAAAAATAAAATTTGGTCAACACTTTATTCAAAGGTAGTCAAACTTGGACTTCCTCGTCATGTGCTCAGAAGCTCCAAGGGACCTCAAGCAGATCACCACAAGCAACTTCAGCAACAACTTCAATATCACATGCAAAAAAAAATCGATGTTAAGGCTCAGGTATGTAATCATCCAACCCTTTCTTAAAATCTATTTTAGCTTTATAAAACATTAAAAAGTGTGAGAAGGAAAGTTTTTTTATAACCAAAATCAGTAGCAGAGCAACCTCAGCCTTATCTAGCAACTAGCCTCACTTTTTCCACCAAGAAAAGAAACAAGACAAATGTAAAAAGGACTTGAGAAAGTGGGTAGTAAGAAGTTCATTGTAATAAAGACAAGGAGTTCCAAAGGGGTAACCAAGGGTGAACTCAATTAACAGGAAAAAAAAGAACTCTGAGTTTATTTTGCATGCAATAAAAAAAGTTTGAAAAAAGAAGGAAAAGAAGAAGAAAAAAAGAGAAAAATAACAAGAAGAACATAGAATAAAAGGTGGACCACCACCTCTTGGAATGAAAAATATATTTTCTTAAGGAACCTAAGGACCTCCATGCAACGCCTAAAAAAATAAATGCTAGCAGAATAGCAAGAAGATTAGTAGGGGGAGCAGCACATGGCCCAAGAAACAAAAAATGAAATAAGCTAGCATGTAGGAATAACCATAAGGCAGGGAGGATGAATAGGTTCCTCAGAGGATGAGCAACAATTTCAGCAGGGGGGTGATGATGGGCCTCTAAATTAAACGTAAATTAAGGCCCATATAACCTTTCTTAGGTTCATATACCTTTCTTATGCACATAAAAGGATATATTAAATCTCTCCTTCTGCACTTAATAATGTTTTCTTATGCTTTAATATTTTCTTAGGAAGGTTTAAATGTAATTACATATTTGTGCCTAATATTGGTTATTTTTGTGGAATATTGTGATAATATTGGGCAGATTACGTAGATTTGGAGAAGGATATGATTTAGGGACCTACTCCCTACCATTGGAAGATAAAAATTGGAAAATAAATGAGCACAATGTCGGGAAATTATGGAGAAATCTTGGAGAGATTCAAGGGGATTTTCCACCATCCTTAACTCTCAAAGGCAGCCAAAGGATCTTCAAGAGATCCCCCTCCAGAAATTTTAATTCCAGAGGTAGCCAATCAACTCAAGACCAAGTGCACTCAAGCCATACTTCACTTGGAGTCTCCAGCAAATCGAATTCCAAGAGGCAGCCAAGCAACTGAAGTCTAAGGGCACTAAATCTATGTTTACTTGGAGTCAAAGTGGACTCAATCAGCACTTTCAAGGGAGTTGTTGGTAGCTTCCATGTAGAATAAATAGAGAGCAAGGAAGGAGTTAGTTAGTTAGCCAGTGGGTTGATTCTAGTTTATTCCATTTTATTCTTCGATTCCCTTCAGAGTTTTTGATGCAGGCTATTAGGATTTTGTTGTTAAGACCTTCAAGATGTAATAAGACTGTATTCTTAATGCAATGAGTATTCATATGAATTTCTATTGATCTAGTTCCAGAGATTTGGGCTCGTGGGTTAGGGCCCAACCCATGTGCCTCAACTTCTCTACTATTATCATTCTTTCCTTTATGTTATTTAGCTAGTTTTGTTTCTGCCATTTATTTAGTTTTATTCTTGAACAATTAGCTAGCTTCTGATAGCTTCATTGTTGTTTAGTATTTTATTTCAGTTGCTGTTGTATTTCTTCATTTTCTTATGAGATTAAGAGAGTAGAGGAAAAATTCAAAAGTTGTGGTAAAGCCTTCCCCTCTCATCTTTGTCAATAGAGCTTGAGCAGGGTTGATGTCCCCACAGGCCAAAAAAACTGCTTTCTGTTCACTATTTTATCACGCATTCTTTTCTATTTTCCCGTGCATGAATCTGCAGGTTTGTTTGAGGAATTAATGTTAACACCCCAAAGCAGCTCTGTGGTGCCTTTATGCTTCAATTTACATCTCTGTCTTCATGGCTAAACACTTCTCTTATGCCTCCATTTTCCTCCTTTTCTTACCATTTTAACGATGTACTTACCCTTTTTCCTAATGCACTTAAACCCTTCAAGCCTTATTTCTTTCTTTTTCTCCATTCACGGTTACCTTACCCTTTTTAAGCAAAACACGTGAAAAACCATTCAAACCCATTAGAATGTGACCACCACCTTTTCTCCTCGAGTCTCTTGCCACCGTACATCACACTTCGCAAATCACAACTTTTCCCTTTTTCCCTTAACACTTACCCTTGTTCTCGCTGATTGCAATATTGCGATCACACTTCACCATCGGCCCCATCGCCATGTTGCCCATCACAAATCGCACTTCACATCATTTAGCATTTTTCCTTAACACTTACCACTTTTTCTTTCCGATTTTGATATTACGATCGCGCTCCTCTTCCAATCGCACCGCCACATCGCCCATCGCAAATCGCACTTCGCATCATTTAGCTTGTTTCATTTGCACTTATTGCTCCAACTGCCTATTGCGATATTGTGAAATCGCAAATCAAAAATCGCACCGTTTACCTTTTTTGAATAACACTTACCGCTCATTCTGCCAATGCGATTACTCCGCCATGTCACTTGTCGCGCTTCACACTTCACTAAACTTACCACATCACAGATCACAACCTGCAAATTTTACCGCATCGCAAATTGCACTTCGCACATTCTAGTTCTCTCCTGTTAATATTTTCTGATATCCCTTTAAACTTGCAATATTGCGATTGGGACATCGCATATCACAAATTTTGTCCTCCATCGCACTCTGCCATGCCACTTTTGAGTTCTTCCTGCTCCAAAGTCATTTCTCGCGCTATAATAAAGGTTTATAAGGCTTTAACCCCGCTCTTTCCACTCCTAAGCCTCATTTCATGTGTTTAAGCCCTCCATTATCCTCTTTAGCCCTTTTTCCTCCAAACTGTGAGCAACACCTCTTCAAATTAGAATTAGGTCATAAATAATTGCATAGATAGGAACATGATTGGTAGAGCAGGGTGTGTTTAGCCGATTGGCCGAGTTAAATGCAATTTTAAATTAGTTTCATTTCTGCCATTTATTTTCAGCAAGTTAAATTAGTTCCCCTTCTACCATTTCTTTTCTACAAAATAAATTAGTTTCATTCTTGTCATTTATTTTCAAAAATTTAGTTTTGGCTTCCTTTATATCATTTCCTTTCTGCAATTTAGTTTAGTTTCATTGAAGTGTGACATACTTCACTAAGAACCCTTAGAAATAGCATCCTTTGGTAAAGCATAAGAGGATGACATGAAAAAAATGCATCTACTGTGTATATAGCACTATCACCTCCAAGTTTGTACGAATCCCAGGTTGATAAAGTGAAGTAGGGCAGCCCTGGGGGTTACAACACTCTTGGTGCAATACCAGGTCTCACTAGGAAGCAAGAAGAAAAAGAAGGGTCTGACTACTAAAAAACTTTATTTCTCAGGAGAAGATGTAGGATTTATTTTTAAACCAAGAAAAGAACTTACTAGGTTGCATCTTTCCAAAGGTGTCATGGCTAGTTAAAGGACCGAAGTATTAGACAAAGGAAAGAAGCATATGACAGAAGATATCATTGATTTGTCTCCAACAAAATAAGATATCATTGTGTAGAGGAAGGGTAAAGAGAAGGTTGCTGAAAAAACTGAAGTGCAGCTGTTAAAGGAGCAGTTAAGAGAAGCTAGGGAGGACGTGACTGAAACCAACTTGGAATTAGAGGAAGCCAAGATAGACAGAAAAATAATGGAGGAATTAAAAGAGAAGTTAAATGAGAAAATCAATCACTATGATGAGTCATTGACCAATGCCAAGAAGCTGTTGAAAAGAACACTTACTCAACACAGGGTAATGAAACATACAAGAAAGAGGAATATTTGGTTGTATGCAGAGAGAAAGAAGCTTAAAATTCAAGTCAAAGAGTTAGAAGAGTAGATGGAGATGATACAATCAAATCTCAAGAAGAAAGTTTTAAAAATAACAATCATAAAAGAACCTAAGGAGATTGAAGCCCCTACTGCCAAAGGTGAAGCTTATAAAGCCTGAAAAGTGGGTAACTTACCTTTTTGATATTTTTTGCATCATTTTGAATCATCACTTGTAGAGCCATAGGGAAATTTTGAAGAAGGAAAGCATAATTTTCAAGTCTGCTGGCAATTAGGTAAGTTCGTAGGGTATCTCGGGCTTGAAGTCCAAATTTCGCTACAAACCCTTTGTAGCATCTTTTTTTCAATAAATATCAGGTAATTTCATAATGAAGGAGGGTAAAAGTTTTTATTAGCTATTTTGACTTAATAAAAAATTTCAAATTAGCAAAGGGAGAAAACAAGTGGCAGAAATGGCTAAAATCAAAATGCTACAGACTTTCACTATGAACTTTCTTTAATTCACTTGTTTCTGCAGCGAAGAATTTTTTGTAGCATTTTAAATTTCGATGGCCTATTGGGGACAAGCCAGCCATGTGGAAAGGTTAAAGGACATCAGAGGAATGTTTTGGTGGAGGCATGGTCTTCGAAAAATTTGTTCAGTTCACCAGCGCACCATGAAGACACTCATCATCCATCATGACTCCACCTCCTAAAAAGTAGGAAGACAAGTCCCTTTACTTGGTGGGGCTAATTAATTTTTGGTCATGGTTAGTGCCACATAGGCACATGGATTTTCTCGATGAAAATATGCAGTCTTAAGTTTTTTGATGTAATAAATAGGTTATAGAGTCCTATTAGGAGTCTAAGCCTTAAAATTAGTAGTTGTCAGTTTTATCTCCATATAATTTTCTTATGGTTAGATTAGGTGTCAGCAGAAGGACTCGAAGGTTCAGCCTTGTTGGAAAACCAAATGTAATGATACCTAAGCCTATTAATAGGCATATTATCGAAGAATAGAAGGATTGATTGATGTTGATTACAAAACTACTATTGTAAACACTTCTTATCATTAATATAAAGTGGAAATTGATTTTTTCTTCACCTGAGATTCATTGATGTTTTCATGAGCAATTTTATTATGTATCTTGCTATTTTATTTTTAGTACTATGATGTTTGATTAATTAGAATTCATGTATATCATGATCTAACCTCCTTCAAGCATTACACTGCTGTATATATGTGTGTGTGTGTGTGTGTGTGTGTGTTTTCTTTTCATCAAAACATCTATATGCCTCAACTTCCATTAGAAGAGCCATGTCATTGAGTTTCTTAACATTGACTCCATATACCCAATGGTAGTTATTTATACACATATTTCACCTCCATACAAACATAATTAAAAAACTTTTTTAGAGTTATCCATATGTTGAACTTCATTTGAATAAAATCATTTTTATCTTTGAGAGAGCCCTATTAGGCTGAAAAGGCTAATTTTTAGCTAGAAGTAGGTTTGAAAGAGTTACTCTAGGTTGTCTGGTGGAGTAGCCCACCTGTAACAACTTAGTGATAACACATATCAAGCATATGTTATCATCCTCAATCTTGTTAAAAAATAAAGAGGTACTGACTAGATATGGTTGGGGAAATTTGGACAACATGGTAGTCCACCTATTAATGGAAGCAAGTCGCTCTTGAACATGACACTCTTTCACTTCATCTATGTAAATGTTGGGTTGGGAGATAGTATTTTATTTTGGCTCATCACACCATATCAAAGCCTCCATATTCGGTTTTGGGTCAATGCTACCAAATCCATTCAGTTTTGTGGATATATTTAAGAGAATTCATTCAATTTATATTTGTTACAATAATCCTAAGCATTCATTTCATGTCTGTCATTCCTGAACCAGTTCCACATCAACATCATTTTTTCTCAAATCATGGAATCTGTTTCGTTTCGTTGATGGGGGATACATCAAATCCCTCCTACGATGGGTCGCTTCTTGTCGACATCAACTCATTATCCAAGAAGTTGACTTGGAAATTCCTTTTTGTACCTTTCAGCTTGCAAACTTGTCACCGAGAGCGAGGAAACTTGTCATTAATGTATGCAAGCTCCAAGGTACAAAAAGGAATTTCTGTGTAGTGTTTGAATTCAACTCATTCATTCACATCATAAAAATTGTACTATAGTACCTTGTAAACCATTAACATCGTTGATGGTTTCTCTTGTTTCTTTTAATGACTTACATCATTGGTCGGTAATCATATGGCATCTACCATGTTCGACTCTTACTAATTTATTCACATGGTTAGAATCATACATTGGATGATCGAGTGAATGAGATAAAATAACATAGATCTAGTTTCATCCATCCAGGCTGCGCTTTCAGGATTAATACAAGATTAAAAAATATGATCACTATGATCATACAAACATTCATCCAATCATGGGTCCATTCTCTGTCATTACTGTACAAAGTTCTTGATCATTTTACATGTAAAATTAGCTTATGTGTTGAGCATGGGCATGCCTCCCTCAACAAATATATGGTGATGAAAATATATTGTAACAGATGATGATCTTAACTATTTTTTCTTGATCCGAACTTGTCACAAGGTAAAACACTCTAGTCATCAGCTTTCGTTGATGACTTTGCGCTTTAGGGGGGGATCTATTATAAGCCATTTTGTCGCATTTGGTCAATAAGCCTACAAAACAGATTAATCCACATATGTGAACATTTTGTCATCATCCCTACAAAAATCCCTAAGCATGACCTTTCCAAATGACTAATTTTCTGGGTCTAACTGCTAAAAATCAATGCTTTTAAGCACCAATACACTCTTCCCCTTTAGAGACCTGCGTTCAACACTAGTTTCTTCCTTTTTCACCAACGCTGATCAACAATATCTTGTTCCTTATTGGGGGTGCATTGATTCTATAACTTTTCGAAAATTAAAAAGAATCTTGAAGCTTCCTCTTCAAGAAGCCTCCATAGGCTATTTTAACCATTTACCTTGGATAAGAACTCGAACCTTGTCTTGGAGACTTCACCTATTATCCCTTGAGATCATATTCCCCTCTTAAGTGGATCTCAATCCTAGATTGAATGGATAAGAACTTATAAACTACCACCCTCTCCTACATATTTATTTCCATTCACAACATCAGGGTTGGCTTTTGGAGACTAATCATGCTCTCATGTTGCTACATTGAAACTAAGAGAGTCATAATATTCATGCATTAGGGTGGCATTGAGGTGTGCTTTGTGACAAGGAAGGACAAGTCAACTTGGGGTGATATATACAATATCATCTACTATTATTTGTTGTAAACTATCTCCTATTTATATTAATACAAAGAATATCTTGTTTTCCTATATTTGTTATGTTACATTTACATTCATGTATTTCAATGCCTTGTTGATTCATTGAATAGAGTAATTGAATTATGCTACGTAGATGTTGTGGATACTTGGCTTGTTTTGGTTGTATGTGTAGGTTCTAGTTATAGCAATTAGAGCTACGATTGGAGCTTAATTACAAGCCGGGAGGAAAGTAAATCATGTGACAGATTCCAAGTAGGCCTCTTTCTCATCCTTAAATTTCTCCAAGTAAAAATATATATTCTTTTCTTTTTATTGTTCTAGACCAGTCCACAAGGTCTAGGAAATATAATTTTGCCCGCAATCGTAAATTATGCATAAAAATAGCTATAAGTGATATTTGTACCACAATGAGTCATTTTTCCAAATAGATGTATCAAATGAACTAGGATGTTGATGCATTTTTTGAATGTGTGTACACACATATTCATTGTTTTTCCATTCATAACTTGATTTATGGTATCTAATTAGGTTGGATAATAGAAATGAGCAATGCCTCCACAAACTCATCCCTTCTTTAGAGTGAATTTGTAAGAATATTTTTCTTCCCCTTGTTGTATATGATTTCAAAGTCATAACCCAACATCTTTATGACCGATTTTTGTTGCTATTTTGAAGATAATGTTTGTTCCAAGAAGTATTTAATAATATCATGATCTGTGTTTTTCCTTGAAGTGTCTTCCCATTAGGGAAGGGCATCATTTCTTCAGGGCATGTAGTATTTCCAATATTTCCTTCACAACTTTCAAAAGCATCAGGTCTTCCTTCTTGCATTAAAACAACATCGATGCCATTTCCCGAGGCATCACATTCCACAATAAAGGTTTTTGTGAAGTTTGGTGTTGCCAATACTGGAGCTTGGAACATTGCCTCTTTAACATATTCAAAGGCCTTAGTTGATTATGGAGTCCAAAAAAATGCATCTTTCTTTAATACTGTTGTTATAAGTGTTGCTATTTTCCCATAATTCTTAACAAACTTGCAATACTACCCTGTCAACTTGAGAAATCCTCGAATATGCCTTAAGGTTGTGGGTATTTTCCATTCATTTATGGATTTAATCTTGTTAAGGTCTACCTTAACACCCTCATGAGATACAATATCACCTAAATATTCCACTTCATGCACGCCAAAGAAACATTTGGAGGGTTTTTCATATAATTGTTTCTCCTCCAATAGTTTGAGCATCGTATCAACACGTTGAACATGATCTTTCCAAGACTTGTTGTAGATTAATTGTTGCACAATGATTTATCACCATGCTCACTTCTCATCCCTAATCTTGAAGTGCCCCATGACAGACCCTATGCGATGATTCCACCATGAAAAAATATGTAAAGACATCCCCTGAAAATTCAAGGAAAAATGCCTTGGAATATTAGTGAAGGAACTTGGTCAAAACCCTAGTTTTCTGGGTCAGCGCATTTTCTAGTTTCGCTCCCATGATAATGGCAGGTTGATAGTTCTGGATTAGTGTTTTCAACACCCTTATTTCTTTGAAAATCGTGTTGATCCTTTTCTAGCAGTGTTTCCTAAAATGGAGGAGAAGCTTCGACCTCTAGAAATTCCAGGGTGATGAGTTGGTTGTTAAACGGTGGTGGTAGAGTCGAGCTCTTTGATTTTAGATATTTGATCTAATCCATGGGGGTTTATCCCTTAGAAAGTGGACCTTCCTCCTCCTTTATGTAGAAATTATATACAATATGCATGTATATATCCGGACTCTCCTGATCTAACAATATTTATCTTCTTGCTAAATACAGAATCCTTCCACTATAATTCTTGCGAAAATTTAATCAACAATTGCAAGACACATGAAGCAATAAAAATACACATAACACAGTTCTTTAACGGGAAAGCCTGAAGCTGAAAACCCCAACTATATATTATGTAACATGGAGATCATGTAACAATCATTATACAAATCTCCTCACAAGTTCTCAGTACAATCTCCAATTGCTACACACTAATCAGGCCCAATCTTGCAAATCCATGCACCGATCTTTGCCACCTACTAGCCTGCCTCGACTGCACAATCCAAGCTGATTACAAAGGCCAATTCAATGTAATCCCACTCTCATTGACTACATTATTATCATTGGAAACTCCAATGTATATATAGATGCAATTCATGCATCACTAGTAGTCACAACGGATAGTCCATCTTGCCCTTTCACCTATCTATCCACTGGTCTCCACTGAAACTGTCCATGCACTGTAGTTAACTGATGTAATCTTTAGTTGATTAATGAGTTATTATTTAGTGAATTAATTATTAATTAATTCACACCACTCTCACTAGTGTATCAATTTTTTAGACTATATACAACTATCTCAACTATGTTTAACTGAGTTAAACTGAACACAACTCCACCAACTACCTCAACAACTCCACCAAACTCTGTCACATGAGTTCTAACTGAAGTCTCCATGCAATAGCTCCACTTAACCCTCAGGAATAGTGTAATTCCTTATGTCAGCTCATGTGCCACATCTGTGCACTTAACTGAAGTGTTCCAAGAGAATAAGATAATGTTTATAGTCCAAATATTATTAAGAGCTAATAATATTCGACATATCTATTTTTAGACTGGAAATCTAAAAATAGATTCCGCCCAATATGTCTAAAAATAGAAGTACATATATTTTTCCAACTTGACCAACCATCCAAAAATAGCATCCCGCAACTCATAGAATATGATTGACATGTCTAAAAATAGACATAGTCTAAAAATAGACTTTGCACCAAAAAATCACCTGTGTGGGCCCCACCTAGTTTAGGTGATCATTTTCCAACTAGGATTAGGAATGATGTTTTAGGATGCCTCCTTCATTATTTCTTGTTGCAATCTTCAACACTTTCATCGGCTCCCAACCTCTTCTCCCTTCCTATAAATTGGTCCCCATCCTTTCACTACTAGTGGATCATTGTTGGGCTAGTATGAACTCTCGTTCCCTTTACATTCTTGCACTGTGATAACACCTAAGCTGCTTGGGAGAAGGAATGCTTTAGAGCTTCAGTGAATGATTTAGATTTTCACCAAAGGGAGGCCTCCAACATCAAGGCCTAGGTTGTAAGCTATCTCTTTTATATTCATTACTAAAACATCTGAAGTTTTAATTCTATATTTGTCTAATCACTTGTGAAAATATTTTGGTACTCCTTGATTTGCTAGATAGATAATGTTTAATGATTATTATGTATTGGATTACATTTTTTGTTGCCTCTTGATCTTCCACAGGTATTCATGTGCCACTAGTAGCAAGGAGCGAGCATGAAAGGATTGTGGATCAAGGTCATCATCGACGAGTTCTAACATAGCATCAGGAAAAGGTACCTCTATCTCCTTTTTCGTCGCATATTGAATATTAGCTAAGAAATATTTGCATTAGAAAGTATCTCAAGTTGTTATATCCACTCTAGGGCAAGAGAGATTGCCTCTGTCCGCAGAGGGGATTTATCTTCACAACAGAATTGGAAACTCCACTAGGGAGCTTTAGCCTCTTAGCCTTCCTTTCCCGAGCTTTGATCAGTTTGACCGATTACCGAATTCTAAGTTTGTTTAGGTCTCTATTAGTTTGCATAGGTTTTGATAGTCATTTCACTTTGTCAGGATTGGTTTTGGTGTGAAACTCTTTTTTGTTTTTCCTTGTTTTCAGCGCCCAAATTGTTTTATGTTTTCACAATAGCGTTGCCAACATTTTTCTATATGGTACAACCACATTGATTTTTCTTTTAGCACCCTTCTGCTCATCACAGAAGCACTGATACTAGACCTAGGTAAATTTGGTGTTTCCCCTTGTTTTTCTAGTGTGTCATGGCCCCTGAAGAATGTCTGTCGAGTCTCAATGACCTCCTGCCTATGTGTTTGGCTTGTTTTTCTTATTTGAGCGATTGTTTTTGTTTCTTTGACTTGCTTATGAAATTGGAGGATTTTCTAGGTTATCTAGGTCAATTACCTTCCATTAGTCACTTGCGTTTTCCGTCAAGGAATTGATAGTATCTCATTTAGAATCCTTTTCAACCATTTCAAACCCCTTTTCTGCATTGTTTCTAACTTGGTTTGAAGTTGTTTTTCACATGCACTGGTCATCATTGTATTTTGATCTCACCTTAAATTTAGCATCGAACATAATATTACAAATTGTTTGATTTACAAGTTTAGAAGAGTGTGTATTTTTCCAAATTCAAAAGAAAACTAAAAGTGATTTTCGTTTTAGTTCTTTGATTTGGCTTGTCTTTATCATTTTGAAAAAGAGTGAAAGTATTTCATTCATGTATTTTTGAAGCGATTTTGATTTCCATTCAATTGAAAGAAAAGTGAAAGGTGTTTTTTGCATTTATTTATTTGTTTCATTCATTTGAATTTTAATTAAATTTAAAAAAAAAAGTGAATTCTATTTGAAAAATTTCATTTCATAGTTTTGAACTAGTTTGGGGGGCATCATTGTTTGTTGCATTGATTTCACTTTTGTTTGCGTCTCTTCCCTTAATAGTTTAGACTTCATTGAAATGGAAATATTTTCTTTTTTCATTTAGATTGCATTGTAGGATTCATGTGACATTGATTTTGAGCCAAAAACTAAAACTTAACCAAAGATAAAATTTAAAATTTCCCCAATTTAACTTAAGGAGCATTTGGAACTAACGAGAATATTTAGAGGTCTAGGCTAGAGACGTGTTTCAGCTTCGTTAAACGTAGGAGCTGTCGTTAACAGTCTACATTACAAACCGAGGGTGATATCCCATCTCACGTATGGAAGTATATTTATGTATGATAAGTATATTTTGAGTGCTCTCATCGAACAGTTACACATTAGAAAACACTACTACGAACTAGACTCCCATGTACCGTCATGTATATTTTGGGAGACACCATTAGGTTGCAAGCCCGCCATAGGAAACCGAGTCAGTCACCTTGTAGATGTGATAAACCGAAGACAACACTTAGGGAGATTGGTTGCCATACATTAAGTCCTTGGTAAATTTATTTTCTAAGGTGTATATTGTAGTTCACATATACCTGGTAATACTTTATTCCTAGTTCACCCTTTTTGATTTATTTTTTATTTTATTTGTAAAATTTGCTGCCCATGGAATAACATTTTACCCATGCACAACTCCTTAACAAATATTAGGTTAAGAATAATGGCAACAGTTCCCGAGTTTACCAATTAAGGAATCCCCTTAGATGGGAATCCTGGTTCGTTTCCTTATTTTGGAAATATTGGTGCTCTCTATATGGAAACATTGTCCCTCCCAAGATTAACCATTGGCTTTCCAATTTGGTTATTTTCGATCCCCATGGTTCCAAATGTCCAATCTGCTTCTCAACCAAGTTCGCCTCCACCTCAAAAATGTCAACATCATGTTGATCCTAAAGTCGACCCCTCATCTTCTTCGCCTATTTCTTCACCTCGTTCTTCCTCTTCACCCAATGAAAGTATGGATTCTAGTGACCAGGAAGCCAAGAAGAAGAAGAGGATAGAGAAGAAGAAGCAAAATAAGCAAGGGGGAAACCAAGTGACCATCTCTACTTATGCAATTTATGTTCAAAAACCTTCCAATCAATCCCACAAAGTCAAATTCTCTTGCAAGCTATGTAATGGTGATCACCTTCTTAAAGACTGTCCTGGCATTCCCAGGGTGTTTGAAGTGTGGTCCATCGACTCAAATCAACGTTTATCATTGCTGTGAAACCAACTCCAAAAATAGAAGAAAAGAGATATCAACGCCTTAGAAATAAGCCACTTCAAGGGGGCAACCTCCAATACATTACATGAATGAACAATTCTTGGATGATACAATTTACAAAACCTCCTTTCTATATATAGGAGTACATGGGGCCATAATGTAATCCTAGTGGGCCACAATGTAATCCTAGCCGACCTAACAATAATAATTTAAGGGCACAATAATAAAAAAATGGGGGTTACAAGGGTACAATAATAACAATAAGGGGGTTACAATAACAACAATAAGGGGCTATACTAGTAATATAGGGACCTATCATGCCCCTCTCCTTCACAAAAGTGTTGTCCTCAACGCTTGAGTAGCTCTGGGTGCTTCTGTATAAAATTCTCATCCTCCCATGTAGAATCTTCAGTGGGTAAGTTCTTCCACTTGATGAGATACTCTGAAATTTATCTATTCTGTAGCTGTCGAGTTCTTGTTTCCGTGACCGCTTCAAGTTCCAATATGATTTTTTCTTCCTAATAAAGTTCTAGCAATATTGTTTGAACTGGAAGATTTTCACCTATAACCTTCTTTAAGCATGAAACATGGAAAAATGGATGTACTCGCGAAGAAGAAGGAAGCTCCATTTTTTATGCCATAGTACCAATCTTTTGCAACACCTTGTAAGGACCATAGTACTTTGGCGATAATTTATTATCCTTCTTAGCTTGCTTGAGGGACATCTTTTTGTATGGTTGTAGCCATAAAAATACCCAATCTCCTACATCAAAACTTCTCTCACTGTGATGTTGATCTGCCTGTTATTTCATTCGATTTTGTGCCAAATTCAGGTTATCCTTTAAGAGTTGGAGAACTTCTTGCTGATGCTCAATGTGATCTTCCACTGCTTGAACCTTCGAATTTTCCCTTAATGATGATGTGATGGATGGTGCATGATATCCATAAAGTGCCATAAATGGGGTCATTTTTTCTGCAGTATGGAAGGAAGTGTTATACCGCCATTCAACGAGAGGTAACCACTTGACCCATTGTGTTTTTTTATCAGATACAAAACAACGAAGATATCCTTCCAAAAACTTATTTACAATCTCAGTTTTACCATCAGATTGAGGATGATAAGATGAGCTATCAGCCAATTGAGTACCCAAACAATAAAATAACTCTGTCCAAAACTTTCCAGTAAAACTGGGATCTCTGTCGCTCACAATAACTCTTGGGCTTCCATGTAGCTTTTGAATTCTGTCCATAAATGTACTAGCAACTGTACTTGCTTTAAATGGATGAGATAATGCACAAAAGTGTGCATACTTGGTAAGTCTATCAACTACCACCATGATGACACTCTTTCCTTCAGACTTAGGTAAACTTGTGATAAAATCCATTGAAATATCCTCCCAACGTTGACTTGGAATGGATAAAGGTTGCAGAAGTCCAAGGGTCTTAATTGTCTCAACTTTATTCTGCTGGCAACCCAAACATTCCACCACAAACTTTTGAATATCAGATTTAAGGCCATCCCAAAAAATTTCTTTCTTCACCCTGTGGTAAGTTTTTAAAAATCCTGAGTGTCCTCCTAAAGGAGAAGTGTGCAATTCCAGAAGAATATTTTGTTTTAGTTGGGAATTCTTGCAAAGATATAAGCGATCTTTGTACCATAAGGAATCATTTTTCCAACTAAATGTATCAGATGTACTAGGATCTTCTTGCAACTTTTGAATGAGTGTCCATACATCTTTGTCCTTCTTCCATTCATCTCTTGCTTCGGTTATCCAATCTGGTTGGATAATAGAAATGGCACAAAGCAATGCTTCCACCTCTTCATTCTTTCTTGAGAGTGCATCTGCAACAACATTAAGATTTCCTTTTTTGTAGATTATTTCAACGTCATAACCCAACATCTTTGTAACCCATTTTTGCTGCTCTTCTGAAGATAGAATTTGTTCCAAAAAGTGTTTAATACTATCATGATCAGTATTTACCTTGAAGTGTCTTCCCATTAGGTAAGTTCGCCATTTCTTTAGTGCATGCAATATTGCTAACATTTCCTTCTCATAAATAGGTTTCTGTAAATACTTTCCTTTGATTGGACGAATTTTAAAAGCAACGGGTCTTCCTTCCTACATTAAAATAGCACCAATTCCATTTCCTGAGGCATCACATTCCACAATAAAGGTTTTTGTGAAGTCTGGCGTAGCTAAGACCAGTGCTAGGCACATTTCATCTTTAAGATGTTCAAAGGCCTTAGTTACTTCAGGAGTCCATGAAAATGCATCTTTCTTCAATAATGTTGTTAGAGGTGCTGCTATTCTCACATAATTATTAACAAAATTGCGATAATACCCTGTTAACCCAAGAAATCCTTGCAACTGCTTTATGGTTGTGGGGACTTTCCATTCCTTAATGGCTTTAATTTTGTTAGGGTCTACTTTAACACCCCCGTGAGATATAATATGACCTAGATATTCCACCTCTTGTACTCCAAAGAAACATTTGGATTTTTTTGCATATAATTGTTTCTCCTGCAATAGTTTGAGCACCCTGTCAAGATGTTCAACATGATCCTTCCAAGACATGCTGTAAATTAGTATATCATCAAAAAATACTAGCACAAATTTTATAAGGAAGGGTTTGAAAATGGAATTCATCAACCCTTGAAATGTAGAAGGTGCATTGGTAAGGCCAAAAGGCATGACAAAAAATTCATAATGACCCTCATGAGTTCAAAATGTTGTTTTTGGAATATCTTCAGTCTTCATTCTAATTTGATGATATCCTGAACGAAGATCCAACTTGGTAAAATAAATTTCTCCATGTAATTCATCCAATAATTCATCAATCACAGGAATGGGAAATTTATCTTTAATGGTGAGCTTATTGAGCTCCCTATAATCCGGACACATTCGCCATGATCCATCCTTCTTGTGTACCAATACTACGGAAGCAAAGAAAGAACTTTGACTAGGTTGAATTATACCCGCCTCTAACATTTCTGCAATCATACGTTCAATTTCGCTCTTTTGGAAGTAAGGATATCTATAAGGCCTGATGTTTGGAGGAACACTTCCTGGAATCAAATGAATAGCATGATCATAATCATGAATAGGTGGGAGTCCTTTGGGAGTTTCAAACACCTTGGAATGATTGTCCAAGACTTGTTGGAGATCTGCAGAAATAGATGATTTTGATGTTGGAACTTCTAGTGAGCATAATTGTGCAATTATGCCTCGTTGTTATTTCTTTAGAAGATTTTTCATGACATTAGAGCTTATTATCCTTCTTGGCTTCCCCGCAATACCCTGTAATTCGACTACCTTTCCTTCTAAAAAAAATTTCAAGAAAATTTCTTGAAAATTAAAAGCTACCATCCCCAAAGATTGTAACCATTGTACTCCTAGTACAACATCAACACCTCCCATAGGAATGGAAAGCATTGGACTAGTCAATACATATCCTCCCATGGTTAGCTTGATATTATGGCATTTTCTAGAGCAATTTATAGTTCCTCCATTTGCAACCATCACTTGACATTCTGGTGCTAGGTATAGGAAATAATTTAATTCCTTGGCTACCTTACAATGAATAAAATTATGGGTGCTACCTGAATCAATCAACACTATTACCCTTTTCTTCTTGATATGTCCTTCTATCTTGAGAGTTTGAGGAGTGGTAATTCCTGCCAGTGCATTACACGATATGGTCAGATTCATTACTTCCTTTTCTAGGGCTGGTTCCTGGTGTATATCCTCTTCTTGTTCATTTTCTGCTTCTTCTTCACAATCTATGTAAAATGATTTCTTCTCAGCACACTTATGACCTTTAGTGTATTTTCTATCAAAACTGTAGCAAAGCCCTTTTGCTCTTTTTTCTTCCAATTTTTGTGGTGTCTGTTATGGCCTAAATCTACCTCAGGCTGAGAAAGGTAGAATCTAGGGTAACATCAAACCACGCTTAATCTGGTAGCTAGCCCTACCAGATTGGGAGAGGGCTCTCTCTTGGTCAATCTCAGCAAAAGTAATCAGTGAGGCTTGAGATGAATTGAATAAAGGCTGATTTTAGGCTAGGTATATATGTAAAAGAGTTTAATTTGATCTTGAGGGTGTTTGTTGGATCAAAGGGAAGGGCAGATTTTGGGTCTGGGAAATGAGAAGTTTTGCAAGGATCTGAATGGGGCAAGGTAGGAAATTGTTTTTATGCTTAAATTTTGAATGAAATGGATAGCTTAGACCAGTGAGGAGTTGAAGAGGGAAAGAGACTTTCAGGAATCCTCTTCAAATAGTTGAAAACATATAAAATTAAACAAACTCTAGGTAGAGCACTGCAAATCTAATGAATTCTACCTTTATCCTTATTTGTTTAACTTAAGAAGAAACAAGAGGGGAAAATGATACACATGAAACACTAGTAAAATTACATTAACAGAGAAAAACACATCATCAAAAAAAAGAGCCACATGAATCCCAAGGAGTGCTGCAAACCTTGGTCTATTCCTTTGCCAAAATGCAGAGATGAATGTACAATGATGCTCAAAGAAATCCCAAGTGTCCAACCATGCTAATGAATGAAAAACCACAAGATATAGACAAAAAATAACTCATCCCCAGCCTCTATGGGTCAAGCTCACAAGTTTATGAGCTGTTTCAACAAGATCTAAACTGAGAACTAGAAAATAGGCAGTGGAACAACTTGCCTCTATAAGATAGGAAATTGATTCATTCGGTTGCAATTCACCTTTTGATGGATGAATCTACCTCCATGAGTTAAAATTTAACAAAATTACATCAATACCCATCAAATTACATCATGAGTTTAACATTTGGAAGTAAAAAAGTCAAATTGTCCAAAATTAGGCGAAAAACAGAGTTACTGAGTCCAAAATGGGCAAAAATCCCCAATGCGTCGCGCCTGATTTCTCTATGCGTCGTGCCAGTTTGGAGCTGATTTTGAAGACCTTCCCGATGTAAAAAATTGGATCCAAGTGGGCTTGTTGGAAAGGTCGGCCTGTCTACTTTCCAAAACAAGTGGAATTTCTGAATTTGGTCTCCATTTGCCCCTCCAAAAATGAGTTCTCCCAACACTGCTTCTTGTGTGTCCAAAAAGGGGCAGAAAGGTAATTTTTAGGGTGTTTTTGACCCTTTTGGAAGCCCAAAACCTGTCAAAATATCTTGGCCATGGGTAGGCATGCATAAATTTTCATGAAAAATCCAAAAATATAAAGTTTTATCCTAGAGGAGCTCCTAATTATAAGCGCGCGCCACGTGGTGTGACGCGTAGAGTTGAAAAATCTGTGTTGAGGCCAAAAAAAAACAAAATTTGAAAAATGTGTCCCAAATTTCTTGAAATTTGGGCTAAATGTCCTCCATCATGTACTATGCTGGGCCAAGGAAGCCTCGGCCAAAATCTGAAGTCTATCTTGCCTTTTCCAACGCTTTAAGGCCCTCTTCAACTTAGCCTTCAGGATCTTGATTCGTGCCTTGCAAACATGATTTCTTGCCCAATAATGATTCGCCATATGCCTCAACATGTTATTTTCCTTGTTGGCCTTCTTCAACAACTTTTCCAAATGAATATTTACCCTTTCAAGCCAAGTTTCGCGATCATTCTCAATCTCTTGCTCAATGGATGTCATCTCACTTTGGCTCCTTTGGGCAGCTTGTCGGTTTTCATGTATATTTTGCAACTTCATGATAGTTTGCTGATCTTCCAACTGTTTGTTTCTCTGATCAAGGTAGTTGATTATCCATTTGGCTCTTTTCAACTTGACAGACAAAGTGTTTATTTCCGCCTTCTGCTCCTGAAAAACCTCTCTCAGCTTTGAGCTAGGAGAGCCCAACTCATCATAAATGAGTATGAAATATGTATCCTGGCCTCCTGAAGGCCCCTCATCATGTATTGGCCTCTTACCCTTGTCCTGTACCTGTACCACTGATGAAGGAAGCGATACCCCTTCCACCTCGAGTGGAGATAATACTCGCCTGGCTGCTGCAAACAAACCTCTAGAGCCCCTCTGATAAGTGACAAACACCAGAACACTAGCAGTCTGTGTCTCATGACCTTCATACTGATATGAAGGTTCACCTGCCTCATGAAAATCCTCTGAAGGTACCTAAGAAGCTGTGAAGAAATCATTAGAAATGAAATCTTCCCACGAAATATCCTGCAAGCTGAGCTGATGCATAACCACAATTTTGATGAGTGAAAAGTGATAGATACTGCTATACTGCTGCTCAGGAGTTTTCCTTTGCACGAGAGTGGTCATCTTCTCAATATTCCGGCACATAAAATAAGGGAGGTTTATCATCCTCACCCTGGTAAAGTGCATGAACAACCTGATATGATAGGCATAGAGACGTGAAAACCGACCCTCACAACTGAAATATTTGATAATAATTTTCATCAGAGGATCATATGAATCCTTTAGGAACCGGAAGGGAAAAAATCTGTTGAGTTGTCTCACAAAACTGGGCTTGATATATGGCTCATAGTGTACCCTATCAATCTGCTGCCTTTTGTTCCATTGCTCTCCAACATTTGGAATTCTGGTTGCTTGAGAGATAGTTTCAGGTGTTAGAGTGAATGTCACACTTGCAAGGGTGACTTGGCCATTATGTAAATGCAACACAAACAATCTGGCCAGCTCTTGATGGTGGTGAACTCTAGCAACCATTTCACGAAATTGATAACATGACTACTGTTGAAAACATGAAATAGCAAGAGGACAGGCCTGCAGCTCAGCCAATGAAGTAGGCTCCTCCCTCACATGTCTGCCACTCTTATGAGGCCTCCTAGGTGCATGCAATTCAGTTGTGGAGTCACTGTCTCGGTCATAAGAAGAATCTGTCTCCATGCTTGCCAAAGTCTATGTTGCCTTAGGTGAATATGAGGAGTTTGGTTTCTTTGGTTTTGTAGCCAAATATGTGATAATAAGTGAGGGACTATGGAGGGAGAGGGTAGGGGAAATGATGGAATAGTACCAAGTGAAATTTTCCAAATTGAAGAGTTTAGGGACGGTCATTAGGTTTTTTGGGATAGTATTTGGGATTTGGAAAATTTGTAATTTGGATGGGATAATGGAAATGGGATAGGAAATGAGTGATTTAGGGATATAAGGGAGTAAGGAACTGGGTTGATGTAAAAATTTTAACAGTGATGAAAAAATACAAGGTGGGGAGATGGAAATGATAGGCACCAAACCAATTTGTAAACCCTAAGGAAGCATTCTTTGAACAAGATAATAGGGTTTGAATTTTCTTGTATTAAATCCTCATAAAAAACACAAGGCATATGTTCATTGGCAGTGGAGGGGTTACTTGACTTACTTGGACAAAAAGGAACCGAGAAAATTTGAAGATTGAATACAATTTTGGTTCAAAACACTTTGCGGCCCTATGTGTCGCACAGCAAACCCAACACGTCGCGTGCCTCCAATGCGTTGCGCAGGAGCAATTTCAACACAGTGGGGGCCGACCCAATGTGTCGCGCAGGAGCAATTTCAACACAGTGGGGGCCGACCCAATGCGTCGCGCTCGCCCAATGCATCATGTCGCCTAGCCAATGCGTCATGCAGCTGAACTTGCACAATTTCGCCTTCAAACTGTTTCCTTTGCTCTCCATGATTTCTCCTTGGCTCACTCTATCTTCTTGGCATACAAATGAACACTTGAAACGTAAAAATGATTTATATACCAAGGATTTTAATTCTCCATTTCAAAAAAACCCACTTTGTAATGTTTTAGATTTTGACACTTTTTAAAAAACTCTATTTTGCTTCATTTTGGCTTTTTGACTGAATGATGTGCTTTTTGTTTGTCTTGCAGGGAATGGATTGGCTGGAGCTTGACAAAGGTGACCAGGGTTTCCAGTGGAAATATTGTTACAACTGAGAAAACTTGAAATTACATTATATTTGTACATAAAAAGATGAAATACCCTATTTTTCTTCAAAACAGAGTTTTGAAGAAAAATACATTATTAAGCATATGATGATGAGATTTTTAGCACTGAAACCTTATTTCAAACTCTTCATGTGCCTGATAACCATTATTGGGGATTTTGAAAACCTTATTAATGAAACCCTAGACCTAATGACACTAAAACCCTAAACATGACTCTTTGCGAACTAAAAATGACTCTTTGTGACTGCAAATGATCTTAATGGACATAAATAGGCCAGCAGGTAAAAGACATGAGGGAAATGAGCAACAAGCCACTACCATCAGATGATCCATGCTCCTAATGGAATGCAACTGACTGAATGAGACTCCTAGTATGCAATGCAACAAGAGGATTTGATCACTGACTGAGGGATGAATATATCGACACTAATAGTGTCAACCTTGTAGGTTGTGGAAATCTAGGTGTCGCAACACTTCCTTCTTTATAGAATTGAGTGGTAGGCTTCCTTGTCGCCATAATTTTACATTCAACTTTTCTTGCCAACCTGAATGCATTCTCC
Organism: Pinus albicaulis; assembly: GCA_034641835.2. Lineage (NCBI taxonomy): Eukaryota > Viridiplantae > Streptophyta > Pinopsida > Pinales > Pinaceae > Pinus > Pinus albicaulis. The sequence continues at coordinate 553,440,306 of CM076583.1, read as the reverse complement.
AATTAATCAGGTTCCAAAACGTGAACTTCATGTTGGATGTTATCCTTTAAAGTGCCTATGAAGAGATCAATCCTGTGTTCCTCTGGAATATCAGTTACCTTTATATTCAATTTTTGGAAGTCCTCAATGTGCTGCCCCACTAAACCCTTTTGTTTGAGATTTATCAATTGGCTAAAGAAGGTGTTGCTCTTTGTATCCTCATAATGTGCTATCATTTCCTCCGTAAAAATTGACCAAGTGACAATTTTTTTTACGAGAGCAAAGCCATCGATACCATACACATGTATTTTGTTCTAAATGTAAAGTTGAAATGCGTACCTTTTGTGTGTTTTGCATGACATGGGCATCAAAATATTGCTCCATCTATAGTATCCATGTTACAGGATCCTTTCCATCAAAATTCCTCATATCCATTTTTGGAATATGGTGGTTCTTCCCGCCAACATTAGAGTTTATGAAATCAAGATTAACATTTATTTTGTTCTCATCATGAGGTTCTTCTACTATATTTCCACCATTAGGAATAATTTCTTGTTTTAAGCTTGTCATCAAACCTTCCATGTATGCTTTTAGATCATTCTTCATGTTTTCCATGTTGTCTTTCATGTCATCCATCTTAGCTTCCATGCCCACTTCCCTGCCATCCATCTTAGCTTCCAAACCATTCATCTTAGCTTCCATGCCTTTCTTAAAACCATCCATCTTAGTTTCCACGCCTTTCTTCAAAACTTCCATTTCATTTTTTGTTGTTCTTTGCGAGAGCGAAATTTGTTGCACTTGCTCTTGTAATTTTGATATGTCATGTTGCCATTCTTTGTCTTCATGAGTCATAGTAGAGCCTTCTAAAGGCTTAATGGGCGTTGAATTCTTTTTAGCGGCCATTTTAGAATCCAATACTGATATCTATTCTACAATATTCCCGTGGAGTCAATTCAACTTGATTATTCAAACAAGACTTATGCAATTCGGAAAAAAATACACACCTTTTACTTGCTTTTGAGGAGCTCGATATTGAAATTGAATTATCTCTGTAATTGAAAATCTTCAATATCTGAAATTCAGCCCTGTAGTAGCCCTCTAAAGCTTCTTTCAAATGCCACAGGTCTGATCTGATTTGGATTCTTCAAGACAAATTTATTTCCAATCTCCCACAATAACCCAATTTTGGACTGGTTCAATAGAGTGAACTTGTATGACTTACCACGTGTCACTGTTTCGTCATTCGGGTATGAAATTGATAGCCAAGAAACTAAAGTCCGTGTGATTTCAGACAATTTTTACGGCACTTCAATCCAATGCTTAGAGGGAGAGTTATGAATATTTTCCCACGATCACCTCTTTGAGATGAAATTCTGGAGCCTGAAAAAGCACTGCCTTCCACAGATCATATCTCCGAAAATATTGTGAACCAAGATCTGAAATTTTTTGACAAGTTTCCTTAGGATTTCTGCTTTGTACCCTAAAAATTTCAGATTCTGAACCTTCGTAGAAACAAATTTATAGTGCAAATGACACGATGACCTGTTTAGGAGCCTAAAAAAAGACCTAACTTCCACAGATCATATCTTCGAAAATATTGCGAACCAAACTCTGAAATTTTTTGACAATGTTCCTCAAGATTTCGGCTTCACACCCTAAAAATTTGAGCTTCTGAAGCTCCGTAGAAAAAAATTTATAGTGAAAATTCCACGATGACCTATTTGGAGCAGCGAAACTCTAGAATCCAAAACTCTGATACCAAATGTTGTGAAACCAACTCCAAAAATAGAAGAAAAGAGATATCAACGCCTTAGAAATAAGCCACTTCGAGGGGGAAAACTCCAATACATTACTTGAATGAACAATTCTTGGATGATACAATTTAAAAAACCTCCTTTCTATATATAGGAGTACATGGGGCCATAATGTAATCCTAGTGGGCCACAATGTAATCCTAGCCGACCTAAAAATAATAATTTAAGGGAAAAATAATAACAAAATGGGGGTTACAAGGGTACAATAATAACAATAAGGGGGTTACACTAACAACAATAAGGGGCTATACTAGTAATATAGGGACCTAATAGTAATCGGCCTCTAGAGATCATGGTGGTGATAAACCCTTAGCTAATGATAGTAAGGCCCATGGGAAAAGGGGGAAATCCAATTTTCCCTATAGGTTATGTGGAGGGAATCATCCCATTCACCTTTTCCCTTTTATGGATTAAGCCACCAAAATTTTGGATGACCTTACAACTTCTCAACCTCGTCTTCTTGTTGGTTACCAGAAGCTTTCCCCTGATCCTCCACTAGTTGATCAAGTGATCGATCATAAGTCATCTCTGGTCAATACCACTCTCTTTGAAAGTGAATCCCACGAGTCCGTTCCCAACCAACCATTGGTTGAAAAAATGGTCGACCCGATTCCAAATTTAGTTGATCAAGTCTTTCCTGTAGAGAGTGCACCTCATACCACTCAAGTTCTTTTTGTTTCTTAAGATTCCCATGAATTCGATGGAAATAATCTTATTCCCATGGTACAGGAGGGTTATCCTCCTATTCCCATAACACAAGGGAGTAGTTCTCAAGTTGCCATGGCACCCCCTCCAAGTAGTCTAGTTGCTTCCTTTGATAGGAATCGACTGACAGGATACCACCTTCCTTCTTACGTGCCCTTTGAGATCCAGTATAGGCCTATAATGTGGCCATACCTAACACCATAACAGATGAAGGCACATATGTTAGTATTATGTAATCCACTGCTTGGGAATATTTGGTTCTCCGTAGCTTGTGCATGTTACCCAAAATCTCTTAGCATTTAACAACGGAATCAGTCAACCGTCAAGGATCCTTCCTAAGTTGCCTATTAATTTGGGATGGAATATTGTCTATATAGACGTGATGGTTTTCCAAGGCCCTTTGGACTTTAACTTACTCCTTGGGCGTGACTATACTTATGTCATGGGAGCTATTATCTCTTCTCTCTTTCATGTGATCTATTTCCTACATGAAGGAAGAATTGTGACCATTGATCAGCTGTCATTCATTGGTCCTAATTTGGCTCCCAGTCAACCATCATCTCTAAATGGACCTTACATGAAAGTGGTATCATCCTTGCCACATGTCAATTATGTGGAAACCTGTTCCATGCTCGTGTCTACTGATTATCCATTCAGTGATATAGTGCATCATGTAATAGGGGCATTGGACCTTGTTTTCCAGATTGTTGTTCTCACATTTGATGATAACCTCTTGGAATCCATGACCTTTTATGGGCCATGAGCAAGCTCTTTTGAGCATAGTTCTTTTTCTTGTGTTAAGCTCCTTAAAAAATGAAACAAGGTCTCCGGAGCAGAGTTCCTTTTCTTGTGTCAAGCTCCTTAAAAAATGAATCAATCTCTTTGGAGAAAATTTCCTTGTCTTGTGTCAAGATCATTAAAAAATGAAACAAGGTGTCATGAGGATAGTTCTTTTATTGTGTCAACCTCGTTAAAAAATGAAACAAATCCCATTTTAATTCAAGTCTTTGACTAGATATTGTAAAATCCCAGTCGAGTCTTTCACTTGATCTCGTGTATGAACCTTGATTCCATCCACCAGTTAGTGACCAGTAGTATACTTAGGTGAATGAACTGAAGCTTGGGGGGATATACCTTGAATTGAGTCACCATGTTGGGGGCATGCCAAATTATTTCAAGCAGAGTTTGTCTCAGTTTCAATCTTGTGAAAAAATGAAACCAATTTCAGGCATAGTTTCCCATGTTTTAAGATTATGTAAAAAATGAAACCATTCCTTTACAAATCTCGTGATTGCCCTTTTTTACCTGCCTATTTATTTCCAGATGAGCCTTGGATTTTTTCATTCCATCGTCACCTTCTTTCTGGCCGATCATATGCTTTCACTTGGTTTTACCCTTTCCTGAGGAACCGCTGCAATGAGTGGTCTTATTAGACAACCTCTTGAACTTTACATGTTTTGAACAGTTCTATTGCGACTAGAACCTATTGCTACCCTTTATACCACTCGTTCCTCTAGGTGGAGTCAACTCTAAGCTCTTTTCTGACTCTCAAAACATGAAAATATTTCTGAGCACTTGTCTTTTTGAGTTTGTTAAATTAAACAAATTGACGTTGTCTCAGTATTCATTTACCCCTTTTCGGGCTGAGATTAACTATTTACAAAAAAGGAATACCTTGATCAAACATGATCAAGAGGTTCTCTCGAGTATTGTTTTCTACCTTTTCAGATTCAAGAGATGATTTACAAAAAGGGACATGATGGAGTTTTCTTTTCTATTTCTTTTTCAAACTCATTAAAAATGAAAAATACACTGAGTTCTCCTTTCGTCGTACACTACAAGGAAAAGGCCCTCCAACGGAGATTATAAAAAAGATTTTTTCTGTTATAAAATTGGCCAAATTTGTCAAAAAAACATTTGCTACAACATCCATTTTCGGTAATGGAGGTTTTGCTGGAGCTTCTAACAAAATTTTGACATAACTAAAAAAAACTCGGTGGTCAGAGGTTATTACAGATGTTTTTCTCAACAGTGCGCTAATGAGGTGTCTATGCTTCGGTGCATTTTATAGTGAACACACTAGTACTGCAAACTTACCAAGCATATGGACAGAAAACAAATATAGGATGCCCCAGGGCGTTTAGCACTGTCCCCATGTGTATCATCCAGACAGTCGGCCCGAGGCGGTCTAAGGTGCATGCAACGAGCCGTTAAGGTCTAAAACCGCACCAGGCACACTGTAGCTGATCCAACACACCGAGCCGTTCTAATTGGTATTGGGATTTATGCGGTGCCCATAGATCATATCAACACACTAGTGCATAGTATTATACAAATGCACCGGTGCGTAGTATTATACAAACGCACTGACGCGTAGTATCAAAAAAATGCAACGAGCGTTCTAATTGGTATTGGGATTTGTGTGATGCCCATAGGTCGTATCAACACACCGGTGCGGAGTATTATAAAAATGAACCGACATGCAGTATCACACAAATGCACCGATCATTATAATTGGTATTGGTATTTGTGCGATGCTCATAGATCATAGAAACACACCAGTGAGCAGTCTCACATAAACGCACCGGTGCACATTATTGCACAAATGCACTGAGAGTTATAATTGGTATTGGTATTTATGCAGTTACCATAGGTTGTAGAAACACATCAGTGCACATTAGCATACAAACAAACCGGTGCATAGTAACTAACACACACCGGTGTTCATTTTGTATTTTTTAGAAACATCGACCTGTGATAATGCAATTATTGTGATTTTTTAAAATTCATTCTTCATCAAAAGTCGACACATATATTATAACAATATTCATATTATCTAAATTTTTATTAGTGCATTTGAATGTGATATTTGGATTAATTTTTTATATTATATCATAATTATTTTGATTTTTTTTAATTCATTATTCATCAAAAGACGACACATATCTTATAACAGTATTCATATCAATTAAATTTTTATTAGTGCATTTGAATGTGATGTTTGGATTAATTTGTTATATCATATCATTAGATTTCACATCTCTTCATTATAATATTTAATCATCCATATATGTAATCAGTGGTGTTACATTTCACAGTGACAATGGAGAATGAAATAGAATAAATTAAACCATGTTTTATATATATATATATATATAGAAGACACTATTTGTCATACAAAATGGGACAGTTATTGGTTCCCTTTGTATTTCAATTGGGACACTATGTTCATTACATTAAACAAAATGTCTGATTTCACAGACAAATATTTCAAAAAATAAAATGCCTTGCTTTGATATCCAAACGTAATGATCATCATTCTTCTCTTGAACTGTTGTCACTGCTCGAGCTACTTCCATGACTTGGGTTATTTTAAGGAATGTTTTGTTGACGGTGTTGATTGTTTTCTTCTTCTTCACCTTCCATCTACAAATAAAAAAATAAACTGTAATGAGTGTATATACATTGGTGAGAATAATGAAAATTGAAATATTAAATAATATACATCAATGCAAATTGAAAATAAATGATGTACCATAGCAAAAATTGACTCATGAACTATACACATTCTTTCAAAACCAAATTTCATGCCATCCTTCAACATTTCATTTGTTGGCGCAGTTCCATACTTTGTTTCATGCAAGTTTTATACCCCATAACAAGTCATATATTTAATATAAAATATTTTTTTGTTCTATTAATTATAGACGGAGATAAGTAAAACAAGATCGATAGATGCTTACAAATTCCACAATTAATTTATGATATGCTAACATATACTCACAACCCATATTTAACCCAATGTTAATCAATTTGTCTGATGGTTCTTCTTTGAATGTTAGCACTTGTTTGAAGACATTCAATGATGATTGTTGTAAAACACATTAAATATACAAAAATGAAATCTAGTTAAGTTGTTATAATGAAGTAACAATTACTCACAAACTTAGATATCAACCATTTTCTTCCTTGTCGTCCTATTTTATGTGCTGAATGGGTTCCATTTTCTTTATTTTTCTGCAAGAAAATACTTGAAAATTAATATTTAATGCTAAATTGTTTATTTATTATACCTAATCAAAACATTCAATGATTACATATTACATTTGAAGCATGTTTTTGTTGAGATGGTTCCTCTTGCGATGAAATTATGTCCATTTCTTTGACCATCTCCTTGTACACCTGTTTGGGCATTCCTACTGACATATTTATGATATCAGCTCATTCATCCTTTGAGATTTTCATGATCTTCCTGAAAATGTAACATGACAATAAACTATTTAATTTCTATATTGATATATGAAAAATAAATATAACAAAAGTGATATTTATAAATGATTGCTTTCTAGTACTATATATATATATATATAATTCTAGAGAAACATTTAAAGGAATATTATTTTTCCATTCCTTCTTTTTTGTTGTTGTACAAAAGTCTGTCATGTCTCATTGACCAATTCTCTGGAAACTCTTCCTATAGTTTAGATAAAATTTGGTTCTTGGAATCATTGGATTGATTTTTGTATTGTAAGTGGAAAAAACATCTATACATTCATTCCACTAGATCCCTCAAACTTTTGTAAAAGTTTTTCCCCCTTTCGTTAACCTCCAACACCACTCCAGATGAGCTAAGGAGCAATTCATTTTCATTTGCATGTTCTATTTTTTCTCTTCTTAGAACAATATTCCTTTTCTAAGTTGTTGGTCCCTATAGAAAATTAAACATATGTGAATTAATAGATTGTTTGAAACATGTTATCTAATAATTTTAAGTATATTATTAATGAAAAAAAAAAAAAATCATATTGGATCGATAATATTTTTTCATTCACCTAATTCATCCTTTTGAAAATTTTCCATCAAGCTTTTATGCTCTTCTAGTCCTAGATCAGAAATAATCTTATCGATATTCGTCATTTTGTGGCTCTGCATGATACAAAGTAAACAATACATATTAGTGAAACTTACATATAGTTCAAAAATAATAATTTTTGTAAAGGATTTACAAAGAACTTTCCTTTTTTTCTTTTCTTGATGTGCTATCATTATTTTTGTTATTTGATATCTTGTCAGCCATTTCTTTATCAATATGAAACTTGTACCATACCATTCATTAATATATTTTATAAATAAATCATAAAATTTTCAAGTAAAAAAAAAAATATCAGGAAACCAGTGCACCTTTAATTAGGTACGTAGTGACATCGGTGCAGACTATTCTTATAAATGCACCGTCAAAACAGTAGAAACATCGTATTGTGATCTATATCAACAAGGAGCACCAGTGTGTTATATGTTAACCAACATACTGATTAACCCAGACAAATTAATAAAAATCATCTAGTGTTATTTTTTGTAGCATATGATGTCGTGGAGGAGGCAGTGCGACATATTATTATAAACACACCGCACAAACAAGGGACCACTGTACAATGTTGTCTATCAACAAGGAGACCTGGCGTGTTATATTTTAAATGGTGCACCGATTAACACAGACATAAAATAAAAAAATATTTTTGTCAAACAGTACGCGAGCGGTGCGCTATAATGAAATTGCACATCGATGCCCTATTTTACATATGACGCATAGATTTAAAAAAATATGTTTTAATTTTTTTTTTAATGAAATATTACGTGTGCAGTGCCTTATGATAAAACATCGCACAGATGCGCTCGTTTACACAAGGCGAACTGATTAAAAAAATTCCGTTTCTTTTAAATTTATGCAAGGGCAGACATGGATTGGGATCCGAATATGCAAGTTGTCCCATGGGTTAGATGTCGTAGGCCTATATATATAAAAATGAAAACCCTATAAATCTAAAATGAAAATACGTAATTATAAAATCACATAAACATGAAGAAGCAAGGGTAGAAACAAAAATAATCAAGGGTTTAGGGTAAAATGGTTTTTTATTTTTTGTTTTTTGTTGTTGTTTTTTTTTAAATGAATAATAAATTTAATTTTTTTACTTACTACGTAAAAAATACTGCAAAGAATGTAAAAAACAATAAAATCTAATCACTAGATGGTTTGAAATTCTATGCTATAGGGTTTGAATCACCAAAGGTTTGGAATTCTGATTGTTGAATGGTGATGTTCGAATGTATTTCACTGCTCCACAATGCTCTTGTGCTCTCTTGCTCCTGGTATGTCTCGTGCAAATCTCTCCCTGATTTTTTTTTGTAAAAAAAATGAAATAATGAAAAGTGTTTACTATTTAAAGAATTGTTTTGAAATTAGATTTTCGAAAATATCTTGCCACCCATTTTTCAATTTATCGTTTTTTTTCACTTAAAAAAAATATAGTTGCGCTTTTTTTATTTGCGGCTATTCGGCTCCGGTGCATCAATTAATAACACTACATCGGTACGCAGTAACTAAAACATACTGGTGTGGTTATATGTACATTAGCACCGATAACAATAAGTCCATTTTAAGGCACCGAAATTACTTTTAGGTGTGTAAACCAAATTTATTGTTGATTTTGCTCAAATGCTGGGAGAAAATATCATAATTATATCGAATGGACAATTATTCAAAATCCAGCTTGTTCCATTAAATTTCTCAAATTCCATCGTGAAGTTCTCCCTATCCATCTCGAGATGTAATTTTTACTTCAGATTTTATTTATATTTTCATTATCTAATTGAATTTATGATTTTTATCCATGTAAGTCAGCTTAATAAAATTTATAATGTATACAAATTTGCAGGTTCATGCAGATTCAGAATCGAGTTTAGATGCACAAAATATTCAAACAGCTCCAAAACGTCAGAAGCTCTTATTAGGAGCAACATATCGCAAGGCACATTTGGTAGATGAAAATGGATAGTCGCTTCACCCTGCCAATTGTAACAATATTGCATCTTCTAACCACAATCGTGCGACAATGATGGTAATAATAATTTTTTGGTATATTAATTAATGTAATTATTTCAACGTCAAACCAATTAATCATGCAATATTATCAATGTGCTTACTAATTGATATCATATATTTTGTACTAATCATGTTCAAATATATTTTTTGAAATAATTAGGATTCTAGTGATGATGAGCAACCTACTGTTGGGTCGTTAATATGCCATTATTATTATCACTTGTGAACGCTTATTCCACCCATTTCTACCATTCTTCATCACGTCATTTATTATAATTTATTATTTAAATCCATTTTATAAATGATTTATGCTCTTATGGATGAATATTATTTATGTTCCTTTATTTCTAATAAATTGATTATTATGAATTATTTTATCAATGATGGTTTTAATAAGTTGGTTATAACATTATTCACCATTTTTAGCCTTCAAGATAATTTCCAGATTGAAGATTTGATCATTAAAAGTGCCAACTCAGAAATGCGCTGGAATAAGGAGTGACAGTTTTGCGGTTGAGATTCTGAGCAAATGAAGACGAATCTGGAAAATCCGGAACATGGGTTTTGTTCAGAACGGACCCAATTATCTTTAGCAAAGAACGGTTTGCCCAAATTCGGCCTGTGTTGAGAGATTCACAGAGTTCTTTGAGCACGATTTTCTCAGTTCCGTGGTTGCGGCCGTCCTCCAAATCTCAGCTACAAAGCCAAATTCGACTTGCTGTTGTTGAAAGATGGATGTAAATCTATTTTTTTGTTGATCAATTGGTTGGAAGAAATCCAATATTGTTATGGAGGTGTATTTCTGCATTCAGTTTCCCTCCTTAGATGTAAGGAAACCCATACATATTATGGGGGATGGAGAACTTTTCTTATTGTAATTTGAGGTGTGCATCAGGCTCTTGTTAAGAGTGTAATTTATTTGTAAAGCATTGTGTGCGATTAATAAAGAGTTCATTGTGTTCCATTTCTCAAGCGGCGGGTAAAGCACAGCAACGCTTCCGATTGGTTGAGGGCCGACCTTTAGTGGAGAGCAATACGTACATTTTGTATTTCAATTAGTTATTTACTTTGTTGTGTGAAGTTTCGTTTATTACAATTAAGGATGAGTTGTGCGGGTGGATCAAATACAGAGTCATTGTTATTCCATTCTTTACAAGAAGCATGATTCATGATTCAATTGTTATAAAATGTTGTTTTTCTGTATCTAATTCCAGTTGTTGTTCCTTTTGTTTATGAATAACGATCGTTGATTATTGCGTGGCTGTCGACAGGATTAAAGAGTAGAAATCTAGTTTGCTTGGTTATGAATTGAATTCACTGCTTATTTTACGATGCTATTCAATTCCTGTTCATTGCTTTTAGATTGTTGTTCCTTTCCAATTTGTGTTTTAGATTTCATTTCCTTTGAGTTGTTTTCACTTGCTTTGAGATCTCTAAACTGTAGAGCGAGTTATTACTACTGCATTCCTAATCGATGTCTAGCAAGGTTGCTGTAGTGTAGTCTTTACATTTCTGTCATTTGTAATTAGATTTCTTTTCAAGCAGATTTCTTTTCAAGCATTTATTATTTCTGCATTTGTATTTCTATACTACATCTTCACAAACATTACTCTTGAGTAAATAGTCGCCTCAGACTGAGTACACTCTTGAAATAAGAAGTCGTCCCTGGGTTGATAATTAATGTGAAGGTAATTAGGAGTTAAAAAGACACCTTTTTATCGCTCCACATTTTGGCGCCGTTGCCGGGGAGAGTGTAGCCATTTCTAAAGAGTAGTGTGAATCTGATGAGTGCCTGCTAGGGAAGAGTTGGATCTTAAAAGCGGAAGGTAAGAACCTACGTGCGGAGCATGTAAAAGCCCTGCTCCACTGTCCGCTTTCCTAACAGATTTGTTGTTGCTTTGTTGGGTAGAAATAGATGTTTGAATTTTTTGAATGATTAGGAAAAAGATAGAAATTTTGAAAAATGGATCACATGATCTCATGCAAGTGGTGATGTAAGCACCACCCATTTCACTAACCGATTGACAGGAACATTTGAAGAAGGAGCCTTGAAGAAACACATGAAGAACATCTTATACTATGGTAAGAAATGGCTCACGTTTCTACTTTTGAATTTCCTATCAAAGATCTAGGAGGAGTGACACAAATGCACATAATTCCCCCATCTTTACCAAATTTTCATGGTTTAGCAAATGAAGATCCAGATACATTCTTATTTGAGTTAGAAATACTTTGTAGAGGATATGATTATTGTACTAATGATCAAAGATTGAAAGTGTTTCCTCTTACTCTAAAAGGAGCAGCTCTCCGATGGTTCATGAGCCGAGGTGGGAATTGCATCCAATCATGGGAGGACATGAAGAACATATTCTTGAAGAAGTACCAAGACTATTGCAAATCCAATGAAGATATTTTCGGTATGATACAAGGGGAAGATGAAAGTTTGGAGGACTATGTAGATCAATTTCATTATAACCTTCAAAAATCAAAATATAAGCATTTGGAGAAAGAGATCTTAAAAACACTCATTCTTAAAGGAATCAAAGATGAATTTTTAGAACTCTTAAATCTGATAGGAAAAGGTGATGTTTTTCAGTTATCATATGATGATGTTTGTGAGTTTTGCATAAGGTATTCAAGAGGAATCTCCAAGGCTGGTAAGAATTCTAGAGATGTTTGTTCTTTGTTTTCCAAATCTGCTACAAGAATAGGAGACATAAGAGCTGAAATCAATGATTTATTTGAAAATTTTAAAGTTGATTTTATTAGCTCTCTAAGCTCAAAATTGGACGTTTTGCAAGTTCATAAAAATGAAGAATTTGATGAAGTGTTTTTCCCTCATGACCGAAAGGAGCAGCCCATAGATACTCACTCTTCCTTATCTAGGATGGAAGTAGCATATCAAAGAGATAAGGAAGCTACAACAAGGTCAACAGGTATGGTTCAAAAAACTTCTTCTCCATTCTCTTACTTGCATAATCCATTATGGAATACTCACATGTTAGAGCAGCCATGCGAATCGCAATATAACCGCCACCAATCTTGTCTACAAGTTTGGCACGGTTCACCTTATGATTGCATGACTACTCTCCCTCATCTTGTAGCACAAGCACATTCTCCATATTCTCCGCCAGCTCTTCCACAACATCCTGCTTGCATATCAAATTTATCCACTCAACCCAACCAACCACATCATCACAATGCTCCATTCCTTACACATTTTCCTGCTCAACTAATTCCACACCCCCACCAAAATAAACCAGTACAACATGCTTACAATGTTGAACTGCCAAATTTATCCACCCTTCCCACCCATTCTATCTCACATGCGCCATTAGAGAAAACTTACAATGAGATTCAGAACGTTTCAAATTCAAAAATTGTAGAAGCTATGGAAGCAAATGAGGTTTCTTCTAGGTTGCACCAAAAAACCATTTTAAAAGCTCAAGAACTTCATGGTATGATGGGAAATCAAGAAAGTAACGGATATATTGAAGATTGGTTTCACTCCATCACGTGTTTGCATCATCACTCTATGCTTCAACAATTTTTGATACCATTTTTTCAAGGGAAGTTGGCTTCTCATACCCTAATTTTCATTAATATGCATTTTTCAAATTTGGGTATGTGTATACATGAAGCCTTATTTAGAAAATGGCTCCACTGGAAGTACTCATATACGTAGTCATATTCATTTTTCAAATCAAAATAGGTTAGTATAGAACATAAAATAAATAAGGGAATAAATAAATGCATTTTGTTTTTTATGTAAAACTAGTTGTTTTTTTGTTGCAACATGCTATGCAAATCAATATTGGTGATAATTTTTCAATTTATTTGTGTATGTAGATGAATTATATTGCAAATAGCAATTCTATAAACACTTATATTCATTTTTTATCACCAATTTGAAAAAATGCTTGAATATCATTTTTTTGGCTTGCGGGCTTGATGAACTTTCTGGAAAAACAGTCGGGACAGTCATGTTTTGAGGGACCAAAAATTAATATTTTTAAAACCTGTTTCTACCCTAGATAGCCCTTGATGTCTACTTTCTAACCCAATTTGAATCAGTCAATTTGGATTTCAAACGAAAAAGTTAGAACCAAAACATTGACCGGATGTCTAGCGGGCAGCTCAGGAACAGAGTTGGGACAGTCAGTTTTTGGAGGCCTAAATGACCATATTTTTAAAACTTGTTTCTACACTAGATAGCCCTTGATGTCTACTTTCTAACCCAATTTGAATCAGTCAATTTGGATTTGAAACGAAAAAGTTAGAACCAAAACATTGACCGGATGTCTAGCGGGCAGCTCAGGAACAGAGTTGGGACAGTCAGTTTTTGGAGGTCTAAATGAATGAATTTTTAAAACCTGTTTCTATGGTAGATTCCCCTATGAATCTAGTTTACAATGCAATTGGAATCACTCATTTTAGATATCGTATGGGGAAGTTATGATCAAAATACTGACTGTCTATCGTAAATCAGCACCCTTAAAACTCTGTTTTTCCGGATGTTCCTTACAGTATTTCACCTATCAATTCTTCTTTTCTTCAAAACCTGTTTCTATTGGAGATAAATAAATGAATCTAATTTCATTTCCAATTTGAATCATTCGAATCCAACATCAAACGAAGAATCTATGCTTAAAACATTCACTGTTGTTCTAAGTGGGGTAAGCGAAAATGACTCTGTTATGCAGGTTGTTCTAAGTAAAATTGACATATCATATCATTGAATTTTTAAAACCTGTTGCTATTGGAGATTAACCTTTGAATTAGCTCTCATTTGTCTTTGGAATCACTCAATTTGGACGAAAAAAAAAGAAGTTGTGACTAAAACACTGCAGGTTAGCATGATTGGCCACTGCTCTCCCGCAGGTAACAAATAAATTTTACTTTGTTATTTTCTCCATGGATTTGTTCTACAGAGTAAATACTTGTTAGTTTTTTTGCATAATTCTTGGATTAGGGGAGCCCGCGCACCTCTCTTTCTCCATGATTTAATGTTTTCTTGCAGGTAGACACTCGTTTTTTGTAGGTCTTGGGAAAATAAAGAAGGTCAATTTATGGACGAGTGATTTTTGAAAGAAATTTTATGAAACAAAGGAATTTCATCTAACTCATTACCCAACGGATTCGTAATAGAAGAAATGAAGAATTGATTTCAATTTGAAGATTCATGTCTTATCACTACTGCCAAAACATTTTTCAAAGAGATCATTTTTTTTTGACATAACATCATAGCTGTTGTAACTTAATTTATTTATTTACATACTGTTTTTGTGGTTTTTTTTCTCTAATTTCTCTTATATTTTGTGTTTCAGGTATTGCTTCATTCAAAGTGTAACTCATCGTCAGCATTAATACCGTGAACAGCTAATTTGTTTTTTTGCATGTTTGCATTGTATGACTGTTCATTTTGCTGTTCCTTTTCCAAAGGAACGACATTTGCATTTTCACAATTTTTTTGTGTGTATTTTTGTTTTTTTGTGTGCATTTCCTTTGTTGTTCCCTACAAGGAACAACACTTTTTTTGAGTGTTTTTGCTGTTCCTTCAAAGAAGCAACACTTTGGGAGCAACCCTTCCTTCCTCTTGTGGAATTATTTTTAGTTCATCTCAACCACATTTTACTGATTCCCCTTCATGGCATGAAGTACACTATTTTTATGAGGACAAGAATTATGGATTCTATTGAAGCGAGCTAATATCATTCACGTTATGATCTTTAACAGGACAGCTCCTTGATGATAGCTTATTTTCAAAAGGGACACAATTATTTATATACAATTTTACTGTATTGTTTTCTATTGAACATGATGTTGATTGATTATCTTAATACCATGCTGGTTCCACCCTTTTGGATTATAATCTTCTCTGTCTGTAATAAATGAGATTATGGGTATATTTTTTTCTATTGACATGTTCAACTTCTTCCACCATCCCTGCTCTTAAGGAGTACTGAGCCTCTCTCTTTTTATCATAAAAATGTGTAATAATAACAAAATTTTGTTCGCAGATGGAGGATAGGGGGTCTCATTACGAGCCAGCCTACCATGTTCATAAGGCTGTAACAAAGTGACATTCCCATCATGGCCACCACACCAGGGTTATGATCCATTGGATAGTCAAATTATCCTTGGAACAGGAGGTCTCATCACGAGCCGGCCTGATCACTTTTGCTACATCCCAGTGAATGGCAGTGTGGTTATCTGGTTACCACGCCAGCACACTGGTCTCTTCTGTAGAACAGCGCTGTAACTCTCCATTTATAAATTGAGGATCCTGGCTCATATGGGTTAAACAGCAACCCTGCCGAGGCTATGGACGCCTGCTGGCAGCAGCGGCTCTGCTTATGGTATTGAAGTTATATCTTATCGTCAATTATTACTATAATACCCTTTTCTTATTTTTTTCTTTTTATCAGAGAAGTTATTTCCTTACTTTTTTTTCCCTATTTTGAACCTTTATGCATGAGAAATTGTTTTATGATCAATCGCATCATTTTCAGCTAGCATACTATCAGTAAAGCATCTTTTTGGCATATTGTTGTTCTTTTTCTCTTTTTCATCACTTATCATCAATTCAAAGCGTCCTATCTCTTATTCATAACTATCTTTACACACTCTGCTCTCATTATAATCATAACTCTCGTTGTCCTATCATTGATATGTGTACTCTGTTTCATTTACTATTGTATTGTTCATTCCCTTGCCTTGCCATCAACACAACACCTCTCATATGCTTTATGGTCATGGAATTCCTTTTTCAATTGGAGGGGGGAATGTATGCATTATGGGATTGCATGCGATATGATTACTGCACTCTGCCATCACTTGTTGATTTCCCAAAATATTAGTATTGCATGTATACATAAGTTTTTCTGATTGAAATTTTTGCATGCATCTTATCTATTGCTTAGACTATGGATTCAAGAACATTGTATGCCAAATAGTGCTTTGTTTGCAGGAAAACAACAAGTATGGGCAGAATTCTATTCACAGCATGACTACAGTATTGCAACTAACAGAAGAGGCTCGAGCAACTCGCGAACGTGAACAATTCTTCAGACATGATGTGCTTACCTAGATTCCACCTTTTGCATGACTTTCAGCACCAACTCTGCCTACATCAGCTTCAACAACTGCCAGTCCATATATGTCATTCCACATTTTTGGAGGTAAAACTTGAGGTAAAATAACATAATTTTCTGATTTATTACGAATTTAGGAGAATTTCATAAAAATCCATTTTGAGCATCATTTATCATCCTTCAGTCCACATCTATACCACTCCCTATTTTTCAGCGGCATATCATTTTCGAGTATGGGGGAGTGTTCCTTTCATTCATTTCTTTCTTATGACCATGTTATTCATATTCTTTATCATCCATTGCTATTCTTATTCCTTCTCAACACCTCCCTTATTCCATGTTGTTTTACACCAAGCATAGAATTCAACAGATGGTAGCAACCACCTCTATTTGTTTTCTAGCATTGCATGAGGGCATGCTAATTTTTCAGAGAGGGGGATGAATTGCTACGCATGATGGATGTTTTCAATTTTCTTTCTCATTTAAGGCATACAATTTCATTTTTACACAATGCAGAAATTGATTTCCATAATATTTTTAAAAAAACCATGAACTCAATTCTTGTGATTTTTGGAAAATGCAGACGTATCATTAATACAAACCCAGACAATTTCAAGAAATATTGGTTCATAAAATTTCGGAAATCATGCACTCTCACCTACAGCCATTTTGTTTATATCTCATGATCCATGCATCAAAACAGTTTGATTTTTGGATCATAAAGGCATTCATATATTATAAATTTACTTGCCAAATTTCAACAAAAGCTGGTTTGTAGTTTTTGAGAAAATGGTTAATGAAGTTTGCTGTTACTTATATCATATTTTGTTGCAACTTCATAAATACATATAGTTGAATGTCAATATAAAAATTGTTATGCCTTCATCAAGATTACTAAAAGTGAATATTCATTAATTAAGGAAGAATTCATTTGTTATATCCATTTCATGAGCTGAGATGAACATATTTTTTATTGCTTGGTTAACACATGGGTTTTTGTCTTTGGGTTGCATGAGGACATGCAATATATTCAGTTTTCGTTGCATGAGGACATGCAACATATTGAGTGTGGGGGTATGTTGGGTCGTTAATATGCCATTATTATTATCACTTGTGAATGCTTATTCCACCCATTTCTACCATTCTTCATCACGTCATTTATTATAATTTATTATTTAAATCCATTTTATAAATGATTTATGCTCTTATGGATGAATATTATTTATCTTCCTTTATTTCTAATAAATTGGTGATTATGAATTATTTTATCAATGATGGTTTTAATAAGTTGGTTATAACATTATTCACCATTTTTAGCCTCCAAGATAATTTCCAGATTGAAGATTTGATCATTAAAAGTGCCAACTCAGAAATGCGCTGGAATAAGGAGTGACAGTTTTGCGGTTGAGATTCTGAGCAAATGAAGATGAAGCTGGAAAATCCGGAACATGGGTTTTGTCCCGAACGGACCCAATTAACTTTAACAAAGAACGGTTTGCCCAAATTCGGCCTGTGTTGAGAGATTCGCAGAGTTCTTTGAGCACGATTTTCTCAGTTCTGTTGTTGCGGCCGTCCTCCAAATCTCAGCTACAAAGCCAAATTCGACTTGCTGTTGTTGAAAGATGGATGTAAATCTATTTTCTTTTTGATCAATTGGTTGGAAGAAATCCAATATTGTTATGGGAGATTGTATTTACTATTCAATTTCTCCTCCTTCTGATTATAAAAGGAGAACATGTATTGTGTATGGGGGGATGGAGAGACTTTTCTTATTGTAATTTGCAGAATTGTGCATCGGCTCTTGTTAAGAGAGTGTGAGCTGTTTGTAAACATTATTAATGCCTGATTAATAAAAGAGTTCACTGTTGTTCCATTTCTCAAGCGCTGGAGTAAAGCACAACAACGCTTCACCGGTGGTTGAGGGCCCGGCCCTGGTGGAGCGATCTGTTGTTTGTATTTCTATTAGTTTATTTCTGTTGTGTGAAGTTCGTTTATTACAATTAAAGAATTGAGTTATTGCTAATTGGATCAAATACAGAGTCATTGTTATTCCATTCTTTACACGAAGCATGATTCATGATTCAATTGTTATAAAATGTTGTTTTTCTGTATCTAATTCCAGTTGTTATTCCTTTTGTTTATGAATTACGATAGTTGATTGTTGCGTGGCTGTCGACGGGATTAAAGAGTAGAAATCTAGTTTGCTTGGTTATGAATTGAATTCACTGTTTATTTTACGCTGCTATTCAATTCCTGTTCATTGCTTTTAGATTGCTATTCCTTTCCAGTTTGCGTTTTAGATTTCATTTCCTTTGAGTTGTTTTCACTTTCTTTGAGATCTCTAAAGTTTGTAGAGGGCAAGGATTAATGCTACGCATTCTAATCGATGTCTAGCAAGGTTGTTGTAGTGTAGTCTTTACATTTATTTGTCATTTTGTAATTAGATTTCTTTTCAACGAGAGTTCTTTTCATGCATTTATTATTTACGCATTTGTATTTCTATACTACATCTTCACAAACATTACTCTTGAGTAAATAGCCGCCTCAGACTGAGTACATTCTTGAAACAAAAAGTCGTCCCTGGGTTGATAATTAATGTGAAGGTAATTAGGAGTTAAAAAGACACCTTTTTATCGCTCCACACCTACCTACCATATTTCGTTGCACCCCATGACAATGTCAAATTGAGAGAAGGCTGAATTAAGAGAAAAAATTAGAGATGAATGATACCAAGAATGGTTGAATCAACCACCTATTCAATTCCCACTACGTCCAGATTCACCAATTAGGAATGACTACAACAATAGTAGTTCTTCACAAGCTGGAAATGGAGGCAATCAAATAGAGGTTGGTATAGATGATTACTTAAGGGATATGACTGCCATGGAGACAATGTTGTTAGATGCATTCCAAAACGATGATCAACTAGGGGAAGATGCTCATATCGGTGACACCTTTTTCAAAAGCCTTAAATTTGCTTCCACCACCCCTCTTTGGACTTGATGATAAGTCGAATTTTACCTAGTTGGGGACAAGGATGTTACTATACAACTTGAAAGCAAAGTTTGGCTTCTCAAATGCATGTTTCTTGGAAATTTTGAGGTAGGTTACCATAAAGTCCTCCCTTATATAATTTTGAGAAATAGAATCACACAATGAACATTAAAAATGGTCAATTTTATGAACGTTAATAATTATATCAGCATTAATGTACATTTAATACTGTCCATGATCACCAACTATAGGTTATTCAAAGATAAGGTTCTTCTGAGTGATAATGTCTTGCTCAGTAGCTGCGAAGAGGCAAATAAATTGTTGAAAATGTTGGGTGTTGAGTACATATCATATCATGCATATCCAAATGTTTGTATTCTATATAGAGGATAATATGCAAAAAAAGAGATATGTCCAAAATGTGGGCATGAAAGGTATGATAAATAAAAAAAGAATGGTAAATCACATGGTCCTCCTTTTAAGGTATTGAGGCACATGCCTATAATCCCAAGGATTCAAAGACTCTTTCGTTGCAAAGAATTAGCTATGTTGCAGGGATGGCATGCCTCACACATAAGTCGGTTGGGAGTTATGCTAATCCCAACAAATTCAATAGCCATGAAGCATATAGAGGATACATGGCCCAAAAAATTCAAGGATGAAGTACGAAGTCGACGACTTAGCATAACCATGGATGGCGTCAACCCATATTCCCTCCAGAACACCAAATATTATGTTTGGCCTATAGTAGTGATCAATAAAAATATCCCCCCATGGTTGTCCATGAAGAATGAACATCTTATGTTGGCTCTAATAGTCCCTGTTAGAAGACAAGTGAAGAATATGGATGTCTACTTACAACCACTGGTAGATGAATTGAAGGAATTATGGGATGGGATAAATGTATACGATGTATCAAGACCCATCGCAACAGAGAGGAGTTTTACATTGTATGGGATATGTGCTTACATGACACATGATTATCTAGGATTAGGAGTTTTCTATGGTAAATTACATGTTTATTGATTTGTTTATATACGTAACAATATTCTTTCACATATTGGTTATTTAATTTGTTGTCATTTTTTTTATCTTCATGATATTATTTAACGTGCCATGCATATAAATTGTATACAATAATAATCGCAAGTCTTGTAACAAAAGGGTATTTTGGATGTAAATGTTGTGGAACTTCTCTGAAATCTAGATGGTCCAACGACCTACGAAAGGCAGTGTATGACTGCTCTAGGGTATTCCTCCCAGAAGAACACCCTTACATAGGAGCAGCATTCGCTTTCAATGGTAAACGAGATAGAACTTGAAGGCCTTTGATAAGGAGATCATGTATTTTGCTCAAAATTGAAAGTGCTCAAAACTATATCGAACCTAAGCGGCTGAGTAGATCTTGTCATTGCGATTCTGGCACTGCAAACGGTTCGAAAAACTAATGTCATATGAGGAAGATATCGCGTTCTGATCATTTTCCTAAACAACTAATTTTTTGTGATATGAGTGATTAAGATGCCCAGTCAGCATGCAGGTACAATCAACAAAGGTGGCATATTGTCAGAATATTATGTTTTCCTCAATCAATTAGGATTTTACAAGTGGTATTTTCTAGGCAGTTGATGGTTTGTACGAATTTTATTGAGGGCCGTTGGATGGCTGACACGTGGCCAACCTGGAGGCTGCCACGTGTCCCCTGGACAGTTGACCAAAATTTTATTTGGATTCCATGGGGTTCGACCTAGTGACCTCCATGACACCCACAAAGACTCCGACCAACTCGGCTACAGGTGTTACTTACCATGTATAGAGTGGCAATTTTTTTTGAAGTGTTATGGTCGGCAGTTCCCCCAGATGGTTACATAACTCCGATTCTGGCGGCTCCAACAGACACTGGTCACATGTTAAAACATTTCAAAACCGTGACGTCCAATGCTACGGTTCCATAAACCTTAACCCCGATGGCTTAGCCTATTCACGAGGCATGGGTTGCGTTGGTTATTAATGCGACGGTTTGGAACACTGATTACACTCTGGGTTTCTCTCCGAGTTTTGGCGGAGTTTAAATGTTTAATCCATAACCACGGGGTTTATGGGGGGTCGGTTTGTGACCACCTCGCCCCTGATGACCATACTTAAATGTTAGCGATTTAAGTGGTAGATTTAATAGCGCGCCACCAAAAAAGGCAGTTATCTACTATTGAAACTGCAGTTAACTACAATCCTCCACTTTTGGTGGAATTTTTCTAGCTGTTATTGGGAAAAAGCTTTGGGAGGTCAATTTTCAACCAATTTGGGAGAAAAAAGAGTCTACCTAGATGAATTTGAGCATTCTGGAGCCACTGGTGCAGAGAAAAAAACCATTAGAGGCTTGTAAACACATATATTTGCAATTTTTAGCATAATGACAAAGAGGGACATGCCATTGGGAGCTGGACCAACAAATGTAGCCTGGGAGGGGTGAACTTCTTCATCATGCCTGTTGTGTAAAACTTATGTGTGATTTTATTTCTCTATTATACAATGTTGTTCAGTGTTATTTAAGCTTATTTTCATGCTTAAAACTCACAAATTCAACTATGTTTCATGGTTAAATTACTCATTTCTTAAGCAAAAAAATGGAGACAAATTGTACATGTTTTTATTACTGAAAGGACACTTAGCACAATAAACTAATACAGTCCTTTTAGATCATGTTGGTATCAGAGCTAGAGATTAAACTCTAGTGTTGTTGTGTGCAAATATTTTTTTAACTGTTTGCAACTGTTCATGTTATCACAAAATCAGACTTGATAGGTTTCTCATCAAACCAATCTTGTGTAACTATTTCAAACCAATCTTTTGGTTGAGGCTTAGCATCCTCAACCTGAGAGGGCTCTCTCAAGGGTTTATGATTTTTGATAAATATGTAGATGGCTAACTCTATATGGGATAAAAATAGATAAATGATATAAACTAGTTGTAAATCATATTAGCAAGTATACATTGGGCTTATGGAGTCATAATAGCTTCAAAAAAACCAAAATAATCTACCTAGCATGGAAGTCAAGGCATATTAGAGTTCAAGTCAAGTAATAAACATGTAGAACAGTGAAACACACAGTCAGTTTGTCTATGAAGGAAGCCAAAGCATCATTGATGAATTCTGAGTAACATAAGAAAACACCACTGCAATATTGAAAAGATGCCATCAAAACAAGAACATACAAGAAATCCTTATGAATCTTGAGTTGCCTAAGTAGAAATTCTGTATTAGGCTGAAACAGTCACTTACACAAAACATAGTATTTTTGCTAACAAATGTCCAACCATTTCTATTTCAACTCCTAGATCTATTATAGATCATTTACATCATAATATAAGCTTATCCACAACTAGATACATTGAATTACTATGCTTTGACACCTATTCTAACCATAAAACATGGTATTTATTACAAATATAGTTGTAAAACTAATATAGAGTCCTATTACAAATAGAATTAAAACTCTTTTGATTCCACTTAAAAAAGCTTTATCTAAACTTAATTACATCATTTTCCACCTATGTTTCCATTAAGTCAAATCTTGATGATGAATTCCAACGTTTTAAAACCATAATGCTGATGATGTTGTTCTCATGCAATTTAGGAAACTACTCCCCTCTTTTTAGGCTTAGGATTATTTTAGTTTCTTGAGATACTTAGACTCTTTATAACCAATAAATTCGAGGCTAATTGATGTCAAGAACATGATTATAATATGTCCCAAGTCATTCCTTCATGCCAGCTATGAAAAACCACTTCGAACTTCTCAAAACAATGAAAACAGACTTGCGCTACAAAAGCAACACAGTTTTGTAGCGTTTTTCGTAGCGCAGTCTTTTTACCCATTTTCATTCAAAATTTAGCTTCCTTTCCTTCAAGTTTTCTTTGATACTCACTTTACATAGATTTCTTATAAATTTCAAGTCAAAATGCATGGTTTTCCCTCCAAAATTTGATAAGGAAAAGGGTGAAAAAGTTGCTACAACAGTTTTGTAGCGCATTTCACCCTTTTTGCACTACAAGCGCTACGAAACTGCTGCGTAAGCAGTTTTTTCCAGTTTTTCTTCAAAATTTGAAAAAAAATATGCTATAAATTTAGAAAATCACTGGCCTCATCAAAACCATTAGCTATATGGACTAAAAACATAACCTTCACAAAATTTAATCCTCATTTTTCATTTTGAGTTTGATTTGAATATGTCATTTTGTACCTCTGCTCTTTAGTTCATCTTGAGACTATTTTAATTGTAGCTCCAAATCCTCCACTTGGCCTCTTAGATTTTTATTATTGGATCTCAAATCGGTGTTTATCACTCTAACAAATTTTTCTTCTTTAACGAAAGGAATTGTCCATGTAAAGAACTGTTGTGCACTGATTGGGATATCTGAGCTAGCAATTGTTTGACCTTCCCAAATAGCCTTCATCCTCTTGAATTCTGTCTTTTCAATTTTTTTCTTTCTTGCCCTCTTTCTCATCATTTCCATTTCTTGATTTTTTAGCTTCAACATTTCTTCCAGCATTTGACACTCTGACATGTGTTCCTTTCCCTTCTCTATCTTGCTGGCTACATGCTCCACTATAGGTGATGAGAGACCAACCACCACTTCAGGGACTTTGGCTGCTTCAATAATTACTTGGATATATTTTTTTCCTTCTTGGAGTTTCTTTTCATGTCTGGTTAAAGGTTTCCTAGCTTGAAAAACAAAAGATGCATTCTCACCTTCAAATTCCAATTTCTTTGCTGATTTCATTTTTCTCTGTTTGGGTTCATTCACTTCAATGAAATCTGCCTGCACAGTGGGTGATTATTCTATATCAATTGCATACAGTATATCATCCAAGCTGCCTTTCATCACTAGGCTATCCTCTGTCACTGAAAATGTTGCTTTTCCCTTTGATGCTGATACTTGACTTCTTGTCTTTCTCTAGTTCTCCTGCTTACTGGCCACCTATTTTTGTTTTGTTTCTTTGACCCTTTCTACTTTCCATTTTGCAGGTGATGGGGTTTCTCCAACAAGCACTGATGCTTTCTCAGTTCTATCTTCACCCTATTTCCTTGGTTTCAACTTCACAAACCTCTTTGCTTTAGTAACCACTGGCTGACTGGATTCTACTACTGGTGGTGAAGGATTCCCCTTGATCTTAGTGTTTCTAGCTAGGGTTAGGGATTCCATTTCAAATCCACTCAAAAATAAAAATGAATACCAATCCCTATTTATTTTCCGAAGCTCATTTAAAACCAGTAATTTTATCAAACCGTGATGAAACAAAGATGTTTCACAGCCATAAAATTTAGCTTGGACTTTGTCAGCCATTTTGGCAAGACTTCTATGTAAGTAAAATGGTAAATCTAATGATATCATATCTGTGAAATGCAATATCAGTTTGAAATTATAAGTTTATAACTTATGGTACCTGCCTTCACATGTGAAATATATTTGGATGTTGAATAGCAACTTTGCATAGTTGTCCTTGATACAACTTCTGGGTATTGCATTGTTCAAGTCCATGTCTACATATTCAGGTTTCATAAACTCCTTGCATGGATCCATGTCAAACCTAAAACCTTTAAACCAAGATTGTTGTCACCTTGGTATCTTTGTCACAGCAGCTATGATCTCAGGTGTCACTGGCATATTTATCATTTCAACTTTGGTAGTGGTTCCATTGAAATGTAGAGCAAACTCTTTGGACACCTGGGTGTGGCAACCCTGCAACTTTTCACAAAATTTGAGATAGCCAGATTTGCTAAAAGCCTCCATTACCACTTGATCCTCCATAATAGCATTTACATTCTCAGGCTCGTATCTTAGACAATGTCCCCCTCTGTGGACCTTCTTCTCCTCTACCATGTTTCTTGTAAAGAAAACTTGTTAGCTTCTCTAAAACCTATAAAACAACCTCTCTTGATTTGATGAACAACCTCTCTTGATAATGGTGAAATTTGTCTTTGAAAATAACAACCACAAGATTTTCCTTACTGCTTCAGAGCTTGGTGAACATATGTGAAAGTAAATGAAACATAGATGACTCAATTAGGAAAAAAATTCGAATTAGAGATGTCACCTCATGACCAAATGAGGTTTGATTGATATCCTATCATGACTATGATGATTGAAGGACAGGTAAGTACATCGAATCTGGTAACTAAATGACTCACCATACCCCTATCATGTCATTTCCCAACTGAAACTGAAAAATCCCAGCTTATTTGACATGAAAGCTAAGAAACCGTGCTTTCGTAGCGCTCACAGTGTAATTTTTGCACTTTGCGTTATGAAAATAACAGCACTTTCATAGCGCATAACTGTGGATTTGTGGCTAATTGCAGAAGATCGACCCAAAACTTACTTAGATGACCCTTAAATGAAAAATGTGAACTTTTTGACTATGAAATGGACCTATAAAGACCTTATTTGAATTTTGATGGTGAACAATAAACCTCTAAAACTATGACATACCCTTAACCATGATAAATGACTCAAAACTCTTTAGACCATGATCAAAACAGAGTTGACATAACATGTTTTGAAAAAAAATAAATTAGTGATAACACTGGCTCCACTTGGGATAGTGTGCCCCTGTGGTACACTAAGAACTAGTAGTTCTAGTGATGCTATCCATTTTCTAGACCAAAATAGTAAAAACCTTGAAATTTCCAAGCTTCCTACTCAAGCTCTAATGGCCTTCACCTCGGGCTCAAGCTTGTTGATTTTTCTTGTCATTATTAGCAGAAAAAACTTATAAAATGGAATATATACAATGGCATGAACAATCCATCAGATTTTAGGAAGAGAAATGCTTCAAAAACCTACCATTTATAGGTCCTCTAGCATATGGTTTTCCATCTATCTTCTGCAGTATGTAAGTATTGTTTCCATGAAACGAAACCATCTTGAAAGGACCTTTACATAAGTTCTCAAACTTACCATGTTTTCCTTTCTTTTCAATTCTGGCCTCCCATTTCAAAACTTCATCTTGAATTTGAAAACTCTCTTCCTTGATCTTCTTGTCAAATGTCCTCTTGATTCTATTTTGAGATTGCTGATTGCTGTCATAAACTTCATTCCTTTTCTCTTGCAGAGCTATCAACTGATTAATTTTCCTCTGAATTGCATTTGGTTCCTCTTCCAACCCTTGAATGAGTTTCATAACAGTTACCCCTAGTGATGTAGGAAAAATAGCCTCAACGCCATATACCAATTCATATGGTGAAGTTCCGATTGACCTCTTTGTGCATATCCTGTCAGCCCATAAGGCATACTTCAGCTTCAAATGCCAAGCCTTATTATTTTCCTACAACACCTTTTTAATGATCCTCACAATGCTCTTGTTAGAAGATTCAGCAAGGCCATTTCCTTGCGGATAGTATGCAGTAGAATGCCCGAGAGTAATATGATATTGATGACAGAAATTGATCAACTTCTTATACTTGAGTGCTTGTGCATTATCAGTTATAATCTTCATGGGGCAACCAAACCTAGACAAGATATTATTTTCTAAGAAAGAAATAATCACAAAATCATTTTCTTGCCTAGTTGGGATTGCTTCAATCCATTTGGTGAAGTAATCAGTTGCTGTAAGAATCCAACGATGCTAACCTAAAGATGATGGATGAATCTCCCCGATAAAATCTAGTCCCCATTGCGGGAATGGTGCTTCTACCTAAATAGGCATTAAAGGCAAGGGTACAAGTTTCTTATTATCCTCGAAAAAATGGCATTCATGGCAGGTAGCAACCCTCTTATATACATCCTTAAACATTGTAGGCCAATAATACCCTGCTCTCAAATTTTTGTTCACTGTCACCTTCCAATAATGGTGACCTCCACAATCCCCTTTGTGAAACTCCTCTATCAATTTATCAGCCTCCTCCTCCAGCAAGAAATTCAACAAAATTCCGTCAGTATCCTTCCAAATCAGATTTCTGTCAAATATAAAATATCTGAAAGATTTCAGTTTAACAAACCTTGCTTTGGACTTTGTTAAATCAACAGGTGCTTTATGGGGCAAATCTACCTTTTGAATTGCACTGAACATGTTTGGATCAATCTTAATCCCATCTTTAGAAATGATATGCCCAAGTAATTTACTTGAAGTTAAAGCAAAAATAATTTTGGTGGGATTTAGAGAGATGCCAAACCTTTTACATTTTAGCAGAATTCTTTCCAAGTGTTTTAAGTGATCTTCTTCCTTCCTTGAGAAGAATGTTATGTCATCAAGATACACAACCACCATATTGTCCTTCTCTTCAGAAAATACAATGTCCATTGCCCTTTGAAAGGTAGCTCCTGCATTCATGAGACCGAATGGCATCTTGGCGTACATAAAATTACCCCATGGTGTAGTAAAGGTTGTTTTTTCTTGATCATCAAGATGCACAAGGATCTGATTATAACCTAATATTTCAGAAATGCCTTGACTACCTCTTGAAATGGTGTTTGGAATGTCCACGATAGTAGGTGGATCTGGGTCAAGATTACTCCTCGTGTATCTCCTTCTCGAAGCCACCTTTGAACATATAAACTTTAAATGGAGTCACCAAGGTAGATGCAGCCTTGAAAAGCTTTCTGAGCTCCTGCTACCTTCAGAAGTTCAACTTCAAAATCTCAGGAGAGTATAATCTTCAGACTCCCGGAAAATGCACCAAAATTTTATCACAAAATCAGACCTAATAGGCTGCTCATCAAACCAATCTCATGCAACTATTTCAAACCAATCTTTTGTTTGAGGCTTAGCCTCCTCAACCTGAGAGGGCTCTCTCAAGGGTTTATGATTTTTGATAAATATGTAGATGGATAAGTCTATATGGGATAAAAATAGATAAATGATATAAATTGGTTGTAAATCATATTAGAAACTATACATTGGGATTATGGAGTCATAATAGCTTTAGCAAAACCAAAATAATCTACCTAGCATGGAAGTCAAGGCATATCAGAGTTCAAGTCAAGGAATAAACATGTATAACAGTGAAACACACAGTTAGTTTGTCTATGAAGGAAGCCAGAGAATCATTGATGAATTCTAAGTAACATAAGCAAACACCACTACAATAAAATATTGAAAAGATTCCATCAGAACAAGAACATACAAGAACTCCTTATGAATCTTGAGTTGTCTAAGTAGAAATTCTGTATTAGGCTGAAAACAGTCACTTACATAAAACAGAGTCTTTTTGCTAACAAATTTCCAACCCTCTCTATTTCGAATCCTTGATATTTTATAGATCATTTACATCATAATATAAGCTTATCCACAACTAGATACATTGAATTCCTATTCTTTGACACCTATTCTAACCATAAAACATGGTATTTATTACAAATACTGCTGTAAAATTGATACAGAGTCCTATTGAAAATAGAATTAGAACTCTTTTGATTCCACTCAAAACAAATTTAGCTATACTTAATTACATCATTTGCCACCTATATTTCCATTAAGTCGAATCCTGATGATGAATTCCAACTTTTTATGACCATAATGCGAATGATGTTGATCTCCTGCAATTTAGGAAACTGCTCCCTTGTTTTTAGGCTTAGGATTCTTTTAGTTTCCTGAGATATTCTGACCACTTCTAACCAATAAATTCGAGGCTAATTGAAGTAAGGAAAATGATTAGAATATTTCCCAAGTCATTCCTTCATGCCAACTGTGAAAAACCACTTCGAACTTCTCAAAATAGTGAAAACAGGCTTGCGCTACGAAAGAAGCACAGTTTCGTAGCGCTTTTTGTAGTGTAGTCTTTTTACCCATTTTTCTTCAAAATTTAGCTCCCTTTTCTTCAGGGTTGCTTTGATACTCACTTGACATATCTTTCTTAGAAATTTCAAGTCAAAATGCATGGTTTTCCCTCCAAATTTTGATAAGAAAAAGGGTGAAAAAGCTGCTACAACAGTTTCGTAGCACATTTCACCCTTTTTACACAACAGGCACTACGAAAATACTGTGTGAGCAATTTTTTCTAGTTTTTCTTCAAAATTTGAAACAAAAATATGCTATAAATTTAGAAAATCATTGGCCTCATCAAAACCATTAGCTATATGGACTAGAAACATAACCTTCACAAAATTTAATCCTCATTTTTCATTTTGAGTTTGATTTGAATATGTCATTTTGTACCTCTGCTCTTTAGTTCATTTTGAGACTGTTTTAATTGTAGCTCAAAATTCTCCACTTGGCCTCTTATCTTTCTATTACTGGCTATCAAATGGGTGTTGATCACTCTAACAAATTTTGCTTCTTTAATGGCACGAATTGTCCATGTAAAGAACTGTTGTGCACTGCTTGGGATCTCTGACCTAGCAACTGTTTGACGTTCCCAAATAGCCTTCATCCTCTTGAATTATATCTTTTCAATGTTGTTCTTTCTTTCCCTCTTTCTCATCATTTCCATTTCTTGATGTTCTAGCTTCAACCTTTCTTCCAACATTTGACACTCTGACATGTGTTCCTTTCCCTTCTCTATCTTGCTGGCTGCATGCTCCACTATAGGTGATGAGAGATCAACCACCTCTTTAGGGAATTTGGCTACTTCAATAGTTACTTGGATATCTTTATTGCCTTCTTGGAGTTTCTTTTCATGTCTGGTTAAAGGTTTCCTAGGTTGAAAAACAAAAGCTGCATTCTCAACTTCAAATTCCAATTTCTTTGTTGATTTCATTTTTCTCTGTTTGGGTTCATTCAATTCAATGGAATATGTCTTCACAATAGGTGATTATTCTATATCAATTGCATGCAGTATATCATCCAATTTTCCTTTCATCATTAGGCTTTCCTCTGTCACTGAAACTGCTGCTTTTCCCTTTGATGCTGATACTTGACTTATTTTCTTTCTCTAGTTCTCTTGCTTATTGGCCACCTGTTTTTGTTTTGTTTCTTTGACCCTTTCTACTTTATGTTTTTTAGGTGATGGGGTTTCTCCAACAAGCACTAATGATTTCTCAGTTCTATCTTCAACCTGTTTCCTTGGTTTCAACTTCACAAACCTCTTTGCTTTAATAACCACTGGTTGACTGGATTCTGCTACTGGTGGTGAAGGATTCCCCTTGATCTTAGGGTTTCTAGCTGGGGTTAGGGTTTCAATTTCAAATCCACTCATAAATAAAAAGGAAGACAAATCCCTATTTATTTTCTAAAGTTAATTTAAAACTAATAATTTTATCAAACCGTGATAAAACAAATATGTTTCAGAGCCATCAGATTTAGTTGGACTTTGTTAGCCATTTTGGAAAGAATTCTATGTAAGTAAAATGGTAAATCTAATGATATCATAACTACAAAATGCAGCAGCAGTTTGAAATGATAAGTGTATACCTTATGGTACCTACCTTCACATGTGAAATATCTTTGGATGTTGAATAGTAGCTTTGCATAGTTGTCCTTGATACAACTTCTGGGTATTGCATTGTTCAAGTCCATGTCTACATATTCAGGTTTCATAAACTCCTTGCATGGCTCCATGTCAAACCTAAAACCTTTAAACCAAGATTTTTGTCCCCTTGGTATCTCTGTCACAACAGCTATGATCTCAGGTGTCACTGGCATATTTATCATTCCAACTTTGGTAGTGGTTCCACTGAAATGTAGAGCAAACTATTTGGACACCTGAGTGTGGAAACCCTGTAGATTTTCAAAAAAATTGAGATAGCCAGCTTTGCTAAAAGCCTCCATTACCATTTGATCCTCCATAACAACATTTACATTCTCAGGTTCGTATCTTAGACAATTTCCCCCTCTGTGGACCTTCTTCTCCTCTGCCATGTTTCTTGTAAAGAAAACTTGTTAGCTTCTCTAAAACCTGTAAGATAGCCTCTCTTGATTTGATGAACAACCTCACTTGATAATGGTGAAATTTGTCTTTGAAAAGAACAACCACAAGCTTATCCTTAGTACTTCAGAGCTTAGTGAACATATGTGAAAGTAAATGAAACAGAGATGACTCAATTAGGCAAAAAATTTGAATTAGAGATGTCACCTCATTACCAAATGATGTTTGATTGATATCCTATCATGAATATGATGACTAAAGGATAGGTAAGTACATTGAATCTGGTAATTAACTGACTCACCATACCCCTATCATGTCATTCCCCAACTGAAACTGAAAAATCCCGGCTTATTTGACATGAAATCTAAGAAACCGCGCTTTCGTAGCGCTCACAGTGTAATTTTTGCACTTTACGCTACAAAAGTAGCAGTGCTTTCATAGCGCAAAACTCAATTTTTTGACTAACGGTGCTACGAAACTGTGGATTTGTGTCTAATTGCAAAAAATCGACCCAAAACTTACTTAGATGACCCTTAAATGAAAATTGTGAACTTTTTGACTATGGAATGGACCTATAAAGACCTTATTTGAATTTTGATGGTGAACACTAAACCTCTAAAACTATGACATACCCTTAACCATGCTAAAATTACTTTCAAAACTATTTAGAACATGATCAAAATATAGTTGACATACCATGTTTTGAAAAAAAAAATTTAGTGGTAACAGTTCACATGCTTACTATGCTCAAGCTTAAGAGAGGATAAGGAAAATTGGTGGAAGAAAGAGGGTCTCAAAGTGAGCCACAACAAAGGAGGGAAATATTGCCACATTCTCCACCACCTAGTTCACCTCCAAAAGAAGCAGAAGCAGCATTAAGCATGCTTCTAGAGGAAGAAGAAATCCATGAAGAGGTGGATCCCAAAGAAGAAGAAAGAGTGTTAAGGAAAGCATTCCTTGACATGACTGAAATGGTGAGAGCCCTTTATCAAGAAAGGAATGAGAGAATAGAAGGAGAGGATCCAAACTTCACAAGGAAGGTCAAGGATCATCAAGAGGTCAAAATGATGAAGATAAATGAAAGAAGGGAAATGGAGGAAATGGAGGCAATGGAAAGTCACCATCCTCACCCTCATCATCATCATCCTCTACTTCATCTTCAGTACACCAGTCACACAAGTCAAAGTGCACTAGTAAAAGTCCTTTTCTAAAACTTGATGTTAAGTTTGAATTGCCAATGTTTAATTGTGAAGTCAATAAAAAAAATCTTGATAATTGGATTAGGCAATTGGAGGTCTATTTGAGAATTCAAAACCTTCATGACGATGATACCAAAATCCAACTGGCTTCATTGAGAATGTAAGGTGAAACACTTGTTTGGTGGGAAGCCAAGACAAAGGAGGAGATCAAGAAGCATGGTAAGATTATTCTATCATGGACCAATTTCATTACTACAATAAAACATCAGTTTTATCCATTAGCTCACATGCAGAAAGGCATAATGAACTGGAAAAAGTTTAGACAATTAAAAGGTCAGAATGTGAAATAATACAACCAATAATTTAGGAGAAGAGCTCTCTTATTAGGGGTAGATTTGCAGAGCCAAGATACTTTTCTCAAGTACATAGGAGGCTTACATAGCTACCTAAAACATACTATTCTCATGTTTAACCCTACAATATTAGATGAAGTTTGTGTTCAGGAAACACATCTAGAAGCTAGAGGGAAAAACATTACTGATGAGGGTAGGAAGAAACCTTTTAAGGGGAAAAAAAAAGAGAAGACCTCAAAAGGTAAGGGAAAAAAGAGTGCATCTGTCAAGAAAGAGGGAGAAAAATTGGTTTGTAAACATTGTTCAAGAGAAGGCCATGAAGAGAAAAATTGTTGAAAATTACATCCTGAAAAGAGACCCAAGTATAACAATAACAAAGGGAAGCATAAAACTGCAGCTACAACTCAACAAGAATTAGGAGAGGATTCAAGTGATGAATATAAAATTATAACCATGGGATTGAAGAACATGAAGGGGAAAGAAATTGAAACAAAACCTAGTACTAGTGCATCAAACTGTCACATACAGGCTCCAAATGAAGAAGAGAGAATTGAATTGTTTCATGTGAGGGTCATATCCAAACATACTAAGATTGACACACTGTTTGACAGTGGGTCACAAGAAAATTTAATATCTGAAGACTAGGTCAAGAAAATTAATCTTGATGCCATTACACATCCAAAACCATATCCACTTGGGTGGATTTGTAAGGATGCAAATTTATAGGTTTCAAAGAAGTGTATATTGCGCTTTTCAATAACTGCACATTTTATTGACACAGTTGAATTAGATGTGGTTTCGTTTGATATTACAGGTATTGTGTTGGTTAGTCCTTACTTGTATGAAAGGAAATCGGTCTTCCATCACATGAGAGAAAATACCATCTATTCAAATATGGCAAGGAGTACATTGTTAGAGCACATCGCAAGAAGACAAATATTGCAATGGTAAATGCTAAAAAGGTAAAGAGGTTGGTGAATTCAAGTAACAATTTTGTTCTTCTAATGATTAAGCCTAAAGTTGATGTTAATCATGAATCATTTGAGGATTGTGGTCCTAAGTTGAAATCAAATTTATATGAAGTAGTTGATGCACATCATGAGATGTTTCAGGAGTCAACAGGATTGCCTCCAAAGAGGGAGATTCAAAATGAGATTCAGCTGCAACAAGATTGTCCTCTTCCAAACATCAGCATGTATCGCATGTCGATAATGGAGAATGCTGAAATAAAGAGGAAAATCAAGGACATGTTTGACAAGGGACTCATAAGGCCAAGCTCTTCGCCATGCGGTTCACCCATAGTCTTGATTCTGAAGAAAGATGGGACTTGGCGCATGTGTGTAGACTTCAGAGCTTTGAACAAGATAACGATAAAGAATTGATACCCACTCCCAAGAATAGATGATTTGCTAGAACAACTGAAAGAAGAAATTTTGTTCACTAAGTTAGATTTATGAAGTGTATATCATCAAGTAAGAATTGTAGAAAGTGATATATGGAAGACCGCATTCAAAACCAAACAAGGACTCTTTGAGTGGTTGGTTATGCCGTTTGGTTTGAGTAATGCACCGAAAAATTTCATGTGTGTTATGGATAATGTTTTGCATCCATTTCTTGATGAATTTTTGATTGTGTATTTAGATGATATACTTATTTTCAGTGAAACAAGAGAAGAACATGTCTTGCATGTGAAAAGGGTGCTTGATGTTTTGAAGAAAGAGAAATTATTTCTTAAGATGTCTAAGTGTGAATTCGAAAAGAATTCTCTAGTTTATTTGGGACACATTGTAGGAGGAGGCGAGTTGAGAATTGATCCTTCTAAAGGGGAAGCCATTGTGAATTGGCCCACTCCCAAAATAGTAACTGAGGTAAGAAGTTTCTTAGGCGCAACTTAGTATTGGAGAAAGTTTTTTGCTAAATTTTTTGCCATAGCAGCTCCTATGCATGCAGTGACATTGTTACAGGTCAAAATACCTCCTCATCAGCTCAGAGGGGAAGACAAATATGGAAGAAGTAAAAAGACCCAAGTTAAACCTATTTCTGCCAGGGTAACGCATATATAGAACAGAACAAGAGCGTTATAACGTAGGCAATCAGTACATTGGCCGCGTTAGTGGCTAGGGCAACGCTCTGTTTACACTGGAGGGACGCGTTACCCGTGTTTTAAGTTTGAATTGGGAAAAGAGCGCGGAGAAAGATTTGAATCTCCGACTTTCCCTCACAAAGGAGTCAGTTCACAAAGGAAACTGCAGAAGCACCAGTTCATTATTGGTCATTGCCATGGAAGACTGAACTCCAAGAGAGGCAAAAGCATGGAGATCAAGGAAACATCTAAGCCTTTTCCATTCCAAACTAGTGGAAAGAGAAGGGAAACAATGGTCTTCTCCCTCTCCTATAAAAAGGAGCTGAAGGCTCTTAATTGAAGGTCGAAGGATTGCTCAAGGTTCTTGTATACTTGTGGAATAGAGAATAGTGTGACATTGTGAAGGCCAAGAGTCAAAGAGGCTCCTAGAGAGCTTGTTGACTTGGACTTCTTCACTTGAAAGAGAAGAGAGATTGGGAGACTGAGGAGGGCTTGGTACAACCGATGGTTGTAATCCTCCTTCTTTCAAAATCAATAGAACTGTGTTCGTTTTGTCCATTCAATGCTTAATATGGTCATTATTGTTTGAACATTTACCTAGTATGACATGAATGGCTCAGATGTGTATAATCTAGATGTTTATTGTATGTTGATTTAATTGATAGGATACTTGTTATATTAGAAATTACGCGGGTGCTTTGAATGATTGCAGGACTCGGATTTGGAGCCGGCGAAGAAGGACTCTTGCTTTGCTGTGCAGCGCTCTCCAAGGGATTCCAAGACTGTCAAAGAGGTAACTCTCTATTGTATTCCTTCAAGTTATTTCAAGCTAATATGAACATGCTCATGCCATCTTTGTGAACAACATAGCTAATCTTACTGTCTGCCTCGGGCACCGGAAAGCCCTGAGAGGGATATTCGAAAACCAACAACCCAAGCAGTTTACCCTATAGCAGAATTGGCGACTCCGCTGGGGAATTTCCCCCATAGTTTCTGGACTATTTATTCCTTCCTTTCTTCTCTTCTTCTCTATTCAAAGATCCTTCCGACCATTTTTTGATGCCCAGTAGACATACCAAACGCTTGCAGAGTTCAATCCTGTTCCTGTCTGGCCAACTGAAGAGATTTTCCCTGGTTAATGCGACCTATGCAGGCTATCCAGTGTGTTATAACGCGGTCTATGCTTAAATACAGTGCGTTATAACGCTGTATTTTCTCACAGACAGAGCGTTACTCAGCCAAAAACCTTGCTGTTCACTGTTGTGACTGTGTTTTAGCTGTAGAGTTTTTTGGCCATCAGTACCTTTCAGCGACTGAATCCCTATGCTTGTCTGCTAAACCGGCATTGTTATTTGTTTCTCTTATTTAGTTAGTGTGCAAAACATTTACTTTTTAAAAGAGAAAATTTTTTTTATTTGTCTGCATTTAGCTGAGTTTGTTCTGAAAATTTTAGTTCACAGACTGTTAAAAGAGGTAGATAGAAGTCTGAATCTTCAAAAGTTGAGCTGTGTTATTTACATGTTGGTGCATGGATGATTGAAAAAGAAACCTCTCCCTGTAGAAACACTCTTCATTGAATTTAATATTTAGAGCATGTTTTGCATGGTTTCTTGAGTCAGAGTCTCACTATACTTCATACGTCCATTCCCCCTCCGCAAGAATAATAACAAAGTACACTAAAAATAAAACGACACTAAAATCAATCTAATTACTCTTTTTTGTGCTCACACAAACAGTAGTTCAGGCTAGGATCTTGGGTTAGGAAAGTGAGAAAACTACCCAAGATCTCAAAACTTGAAAACTAGAGTCATTAACGAGTGAAATCCTGCTGCACTCACATTATCGGGACCGTTCCTTTATCGGAGCTCAGCGCGAGACAACACTTGGGTGCACTAGAAGGTAGCCTTCCTTCGACTGCATCCTGTGGGTGTGTTATATATTGGGGTTCCCTTCGGGGATGTCGAAACTAGATCGGGGATCTAGGTATTCTGCCCATATAGCACACTGTCCTTGACTGTGGACCCCCCTGATGATGTCTGTGATTTGAGCTTTAGTGGCCATAATTTTAGGGACTTACACAAGATGACTGGGACGAGCTGTCCTGGTACCTGAAACAAATGGACCCACTCTGTCTTCGGTCTTTAGGAGGGTACTCGTCTTCACGAGAGTGCTTACACATATTGTCTGAGGTTCGGGCGAAGCTCTAGAGTGACCGTAACTGTACTTTCGACCAACCCTCTCTGTATACTATTGCGATACTGGATTTCATCACCAGTGAACGGTAGTACTCAGACAGGGCACCCTATTCTGGCTGCTTGCTGATTGATTTTAGAAATTCCTTTTTATTTTTGTTAAGTGTGTGGTTACTGTCATTTGAGACTTCATAATAGATCACAATTTAATAAAATTTGTTAAAATAAAACCGGCCACCGTGGCGTCCCCTGACCCACGCCGTCTGTCTCGACGACATCAAGGTCTACCTCCTCTCAACCTAGAGGAAGAACTGAACCTTGGTGAACCCGGGCCTTCTACGGAAGAGCAGTCTCCTCTGACTAATCTTGATTATCACACAGACCCTTATCAGCTGGAACTCCTGGAGGACCCTTTCACTGAAGGCGTTGTACCTAATTACAATCCTCCACTCACTGATCCGTTAGGGCCTGTGATAATCCAAATTACACCACGCCGAGATATGTCTGCGGCAACACCAACATCTATTTCTCCACCAGCATCCACAGGGTCGATACCAATGGAAACCATTCCTGGTTCGCCACCATCCTCCCCGCCGGTGGTCAGTTCTATGCCATTACTGGGTAACCCTAGTAGTCAACATACACCTACCCCCAATCCTATGGTCAACACAACTGTCATTAGTTTACCGAACCCTTCGGCATCTACTCCTACCGTGACCACGTTGGGGACCACGGTAGCTCCTCCCACGAGCATGACTACTTCGGTGCCCTTTAGCAACCCTTTCGGTTGGAACCCTCTGTTGAGTTCAAACCCCCTGGCCACTATACCAGGGGGTAGTGTTATCAGTACGCAGGTAGCAGGGAATATTTCTTTTCCTATGCAATCCTTAGGAGAAATGGGACAACCCATTGTAAATACTATCCCCTTAAGTGGTTCAAACATAGGTGTAGGATCTATACCGTTGCCAAATTATGCAAGTACTAGTATGCCTCCGGGAAACTCTATTGCATCCATTTGGACTAACCAACCCCAAAATCCATCTGGAGTGGGAGGGCACTTTTATGCTGGGGGCAACCAACCGTTTGCCCCTCAATACACTATGCCCTATGGACAACAACCGTATGTTCCTACTCCTCCACCTATGGGAGTTTTTTATCAAAGTCCCACTTACCCTTCTGGTAAAACGTGGATGGGAGGACCCTATGGTCCAAGTAATCAGCCCATACTGCCTTGGTTAGACTCGAGGGAAAATCCACAATTGCCTTTCTTGGCAGCTTTGGACATACCCGACATCCATAAGCTGACGAACGACCCCATCAACCACAATCCGCTTTGGCCTCCAATACCGCATAAGATTCCTTCTGATATCCCGAAGTTCGACGGGAAACATGGGGACGACCCGGCTGCACACATCACTACCTTCCATTTATGGTCCATATCCAATTCCATGGTAGATGATAGTGTCCGACTTCGACTGTTTCCCCGCACCCTTACAGGCAATGCTGCCAAGTGGTACATTGAATTGCCACGCGCCGCCATCAATACGTTTGGCGCTTTAGCGACGGAGTTCTTAAAGAACTTCCAACTGCCAATTAGAGTGGAAACCGGAACAGAATTGTTAACATCGTTGCGACAAGACACCGCCACCCACATCTCCGACCATATTCATGAATGGAGACGTAGGAGG